>JAQMRL010000001.1:2641588-3241588 GCA_035578175.1 Catonia carolina
TAATAATGGTAAAATGTTTCTAAAACTATTAAACACTTAAAACGACTACAGGACTTTACCTTTAGAACCTAACCCCCATTTTTTCTTTCATATAAGGTATTATTATCCGCGGTTTTACTAACCGCGGTAACCCTCCGGAACGTAACCCCCGCGGATAACGAGGGATTACTGTAAAAACATTCGCCAAAGAAACCTACTGTGACCGGAAAACTGGTATTATCAACTGTCAAATAAATATTCCCTTACGTTTAATCAGTTAGAATGCAAACTAAAAACTATCCAAATGTTAAGGGTGTATATAGTACCTTCGACAGTTTAAAACAAAATATATTTTTGAGTTCGTATAGGAATTCTGTCAAATCTAAAACATTTAAAACACATACGTCGGTTGTGAAAACCCAGTCGCATGTGCAAAAACATACAGTAAATAATTAATTAATTCATAAAGTAACATAAACTTTAAAAATTATTCCATTAAAATATAAATAAATAATCCCCTTTGTTTCAAAATGGCTATCACATTTTTTCAAACTCTAAAACGGGTTGAAAATCTACTTTAATTCTCCCCTTCATTTTTAATCTCCTTCTATAATATATGTAGTTTGTGCATTCTTCCAATATACGCTGAACTGTGAGGGTTGTATCATAATTTCCACTGGTCTATCAGTTCCAGATACCAAAAAAGTTATTTTTTTTAATAAATAATTTTTGTGCCTGGAACAGGTTTATGAGTATATTTTTATTCCGTTGTATTTTACTGTGAATCAATATAATCTAGAACAAAAATAAATTCCCTTGCGTGTACGGTATATAATATTATACACACATACACACGGATACATTACCATTTGGTTGTTGTGGCTTCCAAATGTGGTTAGAGTTAGAGCCTATAAAACGCAACAGTGAGCACCAGCATCTGTGCCCCACTAAATTTACACGTGCTTATATTCCAAGTACTGCGTTGTATTCAAAGAAGACATTTAATTAAGCAGGGTAAAACTAACGATGACACTTTTTGCACCCTGGATGTTTTGCTGAAATTCACAAAGATAATTTTGTACACTTATATGTTTTCTAACTGTAATTATTTTATTTTTTATTTATTTATTTAAAGTCGCATCAACTGCTTGGTCATAAGCGACTGCGGTGGATTATGTAGCATTAACTGTGGGATTTGACACGTAAAAATTTCCAGACCCTGGAGGGGAATCGAACCCGGGACCTCTGCGTGGTAGGCCAATGCGCTAACCACTACACTATGGAGGCGGCCATAATTATTTTTAATTTTATTATTTTAAAACTGTCAGAATCATCAACTCAATTTTTTCAAAATATTTAAATGTTAGCTCTTAAATAACTATTTTGTACTAACTATTTCCTATGTATATCAGAACACCCTCCCAGTGCTAAAGAAACCCCCGCATCTTTTAGTAAAAAAGTTCTTGGGATGTGGTCGATGAAAATAACTTTTTCAAGGTCATCTAATGTCACTATGACCTTGAAAATTAACTTTGAAATTTAAAAATCACTCTAGCTTGCTCAGGATCCAATGCAACCTGAATTCTTATTTTCCCATCATTATCTTTAAAAATCTACAAAATTATGTTGTTTTAAAAAGTCTTTGAACTCAAAATTCAATTTTATTGTATTTTTGCCATTTCTTCAAAAATTTATAATCTTTAGACAAGTTTACAAATTAAATAATATAGTATATATACTATCTAATACTGTTTGTCGCTTTATAAATATTTGGGACAACTTTCTACTTATAAATTTTCAAGCTATTTCTTTAG
This sequence comes from Catonia carolina, assembly GCA_035578175.1. Classification (NCBI taxonomy): domain Eukaryota; kingdom Metazoa; phylum Arthropoda; class Insecta; order Hemiptera; family Achilidae; genus Catonia; species Catonia carolina. The sequence continues at coordinate 2,643,382 of JAQMRL010000001.1, forward strand.
CCGTATCCAAAAATAAATATATTATTTTAAATTTTTACTAAAAAAATGGTTGCTTTTAGCTTTAGTGGGGTGCAGGAGTGAGTATTGCAATACTTTACGATTGATGTCTCATTTTGTCTTCCCGAAATACCCTATTTTTTTTGTATCCGGTCAAAATGAAAATCCATGGTGTGGGGCATTTGCTCTTTTTAAATGGAGGTACACTTAGTTGCGTTGAAACTCGTGAACTGCATTTTAGCCGTGTAAAATTTGTCACAACTGTTTGTGTATCATGCAGATTCTGTCCGTAGACTGTTGAAACGATTATGTAGCTAAAACGAGGACGTTTGAACTTTTGACTTAACTAAAAACAGGAAAATATCTGTACTCCTGTTAGGTAGGTAATTAGCATTACAAATAATGTATTAATCAATAATACAATTATCTGTGAATTGAGAATGCGGCTGAACGAAAACGAAAGAGATTCCCTTGAGCTAACTAGAGAAAAGAAAGTTCCACTACAAATAACACTTATCGGTAGTAAAAATGATTATACTTTATAGTTTTGTGTTTATATTTTAGTTGAACTTAATAAGAAATATAACGTTTTATGTCTTAAACTCACCCGAAACCGTAATTATTTGTTTTTATTTTTGTAAAAAATTGTTGCACTAAAAATTATTTAACTTATATCTCTTTTTAATCAAAAAAGTGTTTCCTTTTGTTTTAATTTTCTGGGAAATGTGGATAAATTTAAGTTTTACGTTGTAGAAGAGTATTTGTACTTTATCTTGTTGTGTATGAATATTGGGAAATGAAAGTATTGTTTTCATGTCGATTTTTCTAAATCGATTTTTACCGGAAATATACGTAACCAGGCCTCCTGAATTTAGAAAAACATGTTTTTTAACGATTGGTGTGTGTGTGTGTGTGTACGCGCGCGCTTGCGTGTATGAACAGAATATCTTAAGAAAGGAATACCGTACGAAGTTTAAACTTTGAACTTAAGTTAGGTACTCCAAAAGTTTACAACACGGATATTTTCATCAAAATTGCTCAACCGAAAGTAGTAGGCCTACTAGTGTATTCGTGCAATGTTTTACTTTTTTGCGATTTTTTCAAAAATGTCTCGGAACATTTTTGGGATTTGCTCTTTCAGGATTGGGTAAACGTCGTGTCTGCTGAAATTCTTGGGAAGCTGTGCTCCCGTATTAAAAAATGGGGTTTTAAGATTGCGGTCTTAATATGCATTTTAGTGTAAAAGCGCATAAAACTAAAGTTGTACGAAATTAAAATTTATTTTTAGAGTTTATTTCTGCAACGCTTAGTTTAGCGTCAATCAGTGATTTTTCTGTATTTTGCTCATAAAAATTGGTAAAATATGGGATTTTTTAAAGATTGCAGCCTTAGTATGCATTTTCCGATAAAAGTGCATAAATTAAAGTTATATAAAATTAAAAAACCTTGACTTTTATTTTTAGCCTTTATCGACAGAGCTTAGTATTTATTATTATTATATGTGGGAAGGCCGAGGAAGAGATGGGTACCAGAACAGGTTCACTAAACCTAGACCTTGAAGTGATGAAGAAGAAGCTTAGTATAGTTAAGCGTCAATTTGTGATTTTCTTTGTTTTAAATCCGATAGAATTTGATTTTCATTTTGTGTCATTCACTCATGATTAAAATTAGGTTATTTTTTCATTATTTACATTGGAAAGAAAAAGTCGGTGAGTTTTCACAGCAGATTTTTTTCAGTCTACCATTATGTTTATTGCTTTGTAAATCAAGATCATTAAATGTTAAATTTGCATTGGAAATAGAAAGTTTTCTTTGAACACTTCCGCGCAATACGTCTTACCCAATTATCTGACTCCGGGCCCGCCCATTTATGCCAGATAATCGGGGTTTTACTGTAAAATATATTATAAAAGCCCAAACCAACTTTGTGACGTCGATCTAAGCAGTTGATAATTTATAAAGTAATCACATAACGATAACCTAAATACTATGCCCATTGTACATGATTGAAACGTCAAGCCAAATAATGAAATATCTATTTTAAGGTAAATAAACTCATTCATTATGGAGTACTGTAAAAATAATTAACTATACGAAAAAAATAAAACGATAAAGATTTAAAAACAAAGACATTTTAAAATTCATTATAACGAAGGGAATAATAAAATGAAATAGACAATGGAATACACCGGAAGTAGTAATAAACAAAGTGAACAATAATGAATCGACTCAAATATTAAATGAGGTAAATGGGTCATATTTTGTTATAAAACCATTAATAGTTTAAACGGTAGTAATAAAATGAGGAATATACTACAATAAACAGTATCTATTTTCTTGTAAATCTTCAAGATTTCTATTCTATTGCTTTGTCTTCAGATCTTCAAAGGATGATAGAACGGCCGAATATTAGTGGATTTTATAATTTATGAATCAATTTAAAACAAAATTTATAGTTGTATCCGAAGCTAAGAATGATTTAATGAATTTAACAATAAATAACATTCGTGTTGAAAAAATAATAAGATACAGAGATTTGGGGACAATAATGGTTAATAACAATTACACCAGAAATGTACGGATATGAATGCCGAAGGAGGCCTTTAAAGATTAAGCATTTGTTATGTAACAAGGATCTAGGTATAGGATTCCGAATAAGATTTGTGATATGTTACATCTTTTCTGTTCTTATGTTTGGTATGAAGGCTTCAACTCTTAAAACCCCCCGCAGACTATTGACGGAAAAATCCGGCAAGGAATCTTTTCCGCAGGTCATTTTACGGATACATCCGCACATTTACATTAAATGTATGGTCAGGTCTATAGACATGCAAATTGTACTGCCGACAACACTGTAAAGCTATGTTGCCAGAATTATATTCAGTTGAACTTATAACTATAAGGAATTCTTCAGTACAGAGTTTATGAAATTCGGGTTAATATGACAGCAGCGATCTCTGTGGTCATTAGCTTGTCCCAAATAATTTTAGCTCTGACCAGTGCTGTAAGAGCAAGAGGAGCGTTTCCGTATCAAACCGGTAAAAAATAACTTTTTCTCTGGATAACTTCTCATGTCGGAGGTTGGGATCATAACAACAATTTATTATTATTTTGGACAATGATTCTTTTACTGCATCCTGGAGACTCCAAAAGGAAGTATAGGACAGGTCAAGATGAAACTGATAAGCCTAACAAAATTCCTGGACTATTTAGGTATTCTGTCTTTAGTAATTTCTATCAAACATATAGCTTTTGTTGATTAATTGCAAACTTTCTCCGGAAGGTCTAAATAAGATTGACTAGTACCACCTCATCCCAGATTAAAAAGTGTAAACATATACAGTTTTTAGCATTCTTTGATAAAAATGAATTATTGCCTTTAAAAATTATCATCGCGTCGTCTAAAGCATGTATAGATTCATCTTTTAGCTCTACAGCACTTGGTAGGCTTTGGCTTCTTCCATAATTCTCTTCCAATTCTATCTGCTAATTGCTAGTCCCCTCCATCCTCTCACGACCATTAAAATGAAATCATAACATCTCTCAACAGTACAAATATAACTAACTAACATAACAAATCATAACATGAAATCATAATGGACGATGGTCCATTCACCTTTTCTTAGCTTTGTCTTTCCTTCTTTTACACAATCTTTCCTTCCCTCCTCGTTGACTCCATTCGATCAATCACAGGCACGTATCCAGAAGGTGGCATTTGTCCCTCCACCGAAAATGTGTGTGTGTGTCAGAAAAATGAACGATTAATGGAAACGATTAGATAAAAAGCTAAAATTTTACAGACCCTTGAATAGAATGGATACAACCAGTTGACCAAACAAGTTTTTAAGACACTAAACAGTAGACCTAAGGTCTCGGATAAAAGGTTTAAAGAAGTCAAAAAAAGTATTGAGGAAACCGGAATAACCGTGAAAATTTAATGAAACGAATGAAATTCAGACAATTAATTACAGACTTTAAGGGCTTCCATGATAAGTAAGAGCAGAAACCGGGTAAACAGAAGATAGGAGACAGCCTGCAGTGAGCGAATGCTGAGAATGGGGCGGCAAAAAGAGCTTCCAGAAACGTCTAAAATTACCACACGTGGTCTAAAATTGGCCGTAAACGAGGAAAAAATACAATAGTTGTGTCCGCACTTTTCTATATAGTCTAATATTTTATTTTAACTTCCCCCGAAAAAAGTTTCTGTACACATGCCTGCAAAGTTTCTAAACCATCTCAATTTTTGAGGGTTTATGAAACCTTGCTTTATCCCTACAGGGTGTAATATAGAAGTTATAGAATTCTAAACGTTCTTCAATTTCAGTTATCGATTGACCAATTTTAAATATTTATGTGTTTTTATGTCATAGGGCTTAATTAATATATTCATATTTATACCTTGCATAATAATCAAGGAGTATTGCTTATTTATTTGACCTTTTTATTTTTTTGTTGCGTTCATTATATTGTAAGAACACTAGGCGTTACCCTATCCACTTGTATAGGCGTAACCCATCCTCCAGTGCCGTACTACACGAGTACGGTTTGGATGAATATTTTTATTTCGAAACAATTCTCCTTTTTTTCTAGGTTAATTAGATTTTTATATTTATTTAAATCACTGTGGGATAAGATATACGATATTGGTAGTCTCATATAAATTTTATATGAATTTTTATTATTTATAATATTTAAATTATTTTATGATACATATAACCTTATAAAAATATACAGATTAGTTTTTCCATGTTGTCAAAATTATATTTTTAAAATCTTGTGTGAAACACTCACAACTTTCTCGTGCCAATGTAAATAATGAAAAACATAAACCTAATTTTAATTATGAGTGGATGACGCTTAATGAAAATCGACCTCTGTTGGACTTCAATTTTAATGAGCAAAATGTATAAAATTATTTGCCCATAACGGGCAGGTGGAGTGTTAAATTAATTGCACTCGATCTGTTGGTTCCAAAGTTACAAAAAATAGTTCTATTTCTTATCATATAGTTAACTGAACTATTTAAGCACAGAAAAAGTAGAAGTATAAAAGACACTAGTCAGAGTTATCTCCTCTGAGCGTAATGAACTTCAGTATTGTACAGCCAGACCCTGTGGTGAATGAAGTGAAGGTGTCATTTGCAGGTTGGAAAGTGGGTGCTCTTCGGAGGGCCTGGCATGCTCATAAGCATACTCTTTCAACGCAGTGAGGAAGGCAATAGTAAACCACCTCACTCCTCGTTTTTACTTAGTAAAACCTCTAGAGGTTCAAACCAGCTTTTCAGCTGTTGACCTAAACATAAATAAAATTACTAATTGACGCTTAACTTAGTTCTGTAGAAAAATTATGCTTTAAATAAAAGTTGTTTGTTTTAAATCGTATTATAACTTTGATTCCACACAATTTTGCCGTAAAATGCACATTAAGGCTGTAATATTTAAAAACATTTACCACGAAAACACAGCCCCTCACGAATTTCAGCAGACATGCCCTTTACCCTACCTTGTAGAGCACAAATAAAATCTAGTAGACGAGGCTACTTTAATCAAAATCATAAAAACCATTTTTGAGAAATTGCAATACAGTGAAAAATCACCCGAATAAACTACTTCCAGTTGATTGATTTTAAAGAGAACGTTCGAGTCGGGTCCCTTCATGTTATCTAATTATAGTTACAAGTTTCTGGTGATTCCCACTAACGTTAAGAAAATTCCTGTTTTCAGTTTTAATTAGTTTCATTTGAACATTCGTGATTTTGCTTCAACATGTACGGTTTTAAGAGAAGTTAAACGCTTTAAATTTAGTTTTCCGTAAAGCGCAGTGAGCGGGAGTTACTAGTTTATTAATAAATATAAGTAATTAAGAATTAATTAAATACTTAATTCTGTAATCTTGTTCATCTGATGTAGATTAAATTATGGAGATGAGGTAGTCTCTTGCAGACATTAAAATTTCACTCGTTTGTTTTAACTAACGATGTCTCATTAATATACAAGTAACTTAATAATCAGATTTAACATTATTATGTTTCGTATTTAAGACGTCTGATTTAGAATCTTTTTTTACATCCTGTTAAATCAAAATCATTAATACTAAATTAGGTAATCAAATTTATTTTAGAAATAGCTTCATCATATTTTAATTATAGTATTATTAAGTTTAAATATTACCTCGTTCCCTGTCTTCTGTGTACAGCGAGAAAGTATTGGGATGGGACAACATTTTAAATCATAATTTCGACTGGTCTTCAAATTTGATCCCTGACGCCAAAAAAACCAATAGTTGTAGAAGGATCCCTCACACATTTTATTACAGCCACACTCAATGTAAACTACATTCTTTAAATATAGATCTTTCATCTTGTGTTTTGTTTTTGTTCCTTGTGAAAGCCCTTGAAGTCAGCAATATGTAATCTGAACTTGGTTCCGTCCATTATGTGTTCTCTGTTATTTAAATTTTTTCAGTAATTTTTGATTTATGTAAACTACTTACTTGACACCTTAGGTCATTGTTTGGTATCAAAAAATTTCTTTTGTCTGACATTTGTCATCCATTCTACTCAGGTCTCCTTCAAATCTTAGTCATCATTTTCTGATCGTTTCTATTCAACTTTAGTTTTTATTGAACAGTTCTTCTCCTATCTTTGAACCTACTGTTAGTTTTGAATTATTTGGATAAAATTTGAAATATAAGGTTTCCTCAACCAACCCCAGAAGTGGTTTCCGGAATTGCCTATGGAGCCCCAGATTTTAGGGTATTTCCTGTAGTTTTAATGATACTAATGAAACTTACCTGATTCATTAAAATTTCTGAGGTCATTAAGGTGGTATACGTTATATTCAAGGAAAGTTTTGTTGGGGAGAAGTTTTCCTCGTTTTTCAAAACTACAGCCGTACGGTGCATTTAAGAACAAACATTTACGTAGAAAGTTGAAACAAAACAAACAATTTTCAAAACCCAAAATATACAACACAAAGATTATTTCCTGTTTTCAAAACTTAAATAAATAATCAATAATAATAATAGTAACTAAAATAAACGTGTAACTGGTGACAAAATTAGGTATTCCTAAGGTTTAAAAAACCTGAATATAGAGGTTACCATCATTGGGTGTAACATACACGGAATTTATAAATGAGGCTACATAAAAAAGGAAAGAGAATCAGTAAATAAGTTCAAACTTTAATATAAAAATTTAGTGTGAAACACTAACACTACTTTCTCTTGCCAATGTAGATAATGAACAACGTAACCTATATTTAATCATGAGTAAACAATACAAAATGAAAAACATAACTTAATTTTAATCATGAGTAAATGACACAAAATGAAAATTAACCTCTGTAGAACTTAAAAATACAAAAAATCAGTGTCTCTATACTAGGCTCTGTAGAGAAAAATGCTTAAAACAAAAGTTTTATTAATTTCCTAGCACTTTGATTATGTACACTTCTGTGCACATTTAATTTAATGCATACTAAGGTCGCAATCTTAAAAAAATCACATTTTTTACCGATTTTGATAAAAAAAAAGTAACAACAGATAATCACTAATCGCTACAAACATGTTTTCTGGATTCTCGGAGTCTGAAAACGTGTATATCCGGTGAAAACTCGATTTTGAAAAATCGACATGAAAACAATACTTTCCTTCTCTATTTATATTCATATAGGGCAAGAGAAAGTAAAACTATGTAAAAAATTAATTAAAATCAAAAGCAAATCTGTTTATTCATTAGACGAAGAAACCATCAATAATTATGTTATATTATTTTAGTGCATAGAAAACAGCAATAAAAACACGTTTTCAAATTACAGCATTAGATGTATTTTGCGGCGAAAATGTTCGTATTAAAGCTAAAGAAAATTAAAAATTCTATTATTTTTGTTTGCAATATTTTTTGTCTATTACTTATTTTATTGACAATTTGCTGTTTTTTTTGTAAAAATCGCATTAAAATCGGTCCATTCTACGTTGAGTCATGTCACATTGTTGACCATATAAAGTAAATAATTATATATTTTGAGTATAGTACCAAAATAATACAAGTGTGTAATTTTTTTTAGTATTTGTGAAAGATTTTGTGAACATCTCTACAGATTTTCGTCCTATTAGTATTGGTATAATGAAACATTCAAACAATTCTTTTAAACAAAAAAAAATCAAGATTTAATGGCGTAAACATATTAGATAAATCAAGAAAGTTTAAAATGTTCTTTTAAAAGTACCAAGGACACATTTTATGTAAGATCTTTTTTAAGATTTTATTTTGTGCAGTCGGATTTTAACCCACCCTAAACACTCTCCTCCTTGTGCCCTAAAATCGATTTCGACCTAGCTGCAAAAGTGGGTCAACCGCTTAACTCCTACAATTTATATACACTGCACAAAAGGCCTACTTGTGCAGCATCTCTACGTAACCAAAATTATTAATTTTTTCTTTTCAGTTTTTAAAAATATTTATTTAAGTTAATAACAAATATTTTAAAAATGCCTTTATAATTCCTTTTTAATATCTAAATTTATAAAGAATGGATTTCTCTTTTGTTATCTACATATTTTTATTATATTATTTAAAAATGGAAGTTTAATATTTGACGTTCAAATAAAAGTTTTATTTACTTTATTTAAATACTAGTAACCCCCGCTTGCTGCGCTTCATGGCTTAAAATGATATTAATTATATTTAAATTAAAGATTTAATATAAATAAATTTTTTTTAAAAATTGTTGGTAAAATATACTTCTTAAAAATAATGGTACGATCTCCTCGATTTTAAGAAGGAATATGTACATAACTTTTTTGCAGGGATTGGATGTGACATTATTTTTTGATGTCTACCTCATAATTTTCATTTAAGAAAATTTGGTGTGAAACACTCACACAACTTTCTCTTGCCAATGTAAATAATGACCGATGTTACTTATGTTTAATCATGAGTAAACTATGTAAAATGAAAAACATCACATAATTTTAATCATGAGCGAATGACGCAAAATGAAAATCAACCTCCGTTCGACTTAAAAATACGAAAAATCACTCACTAATTGACGCTAAACTAGGATCTGTAGAAGAAAATGCTTGAAATAAAAGTTGCCGGGTCTCTAATTTTCTATAACTTTCATTATATACTTATTTTTCTTAAATTGCATACTAAGGTCGCAATATTAAAAGAATCTAATTTTTTACCGATTTTGATGAAAAATTCAGAAAATCATTAATTGCCACTAAACTAAGCGTTGTACTAAAAATGTTTCGAAATAAAAGTTGTGGGTTTTTAAATATTCTGAAATGCATATTAAGCCGCAGTCTTAAAAAAAAGAACAGTTTTTCCCTACGAAAGCACAGCCCCCCCCCCAAGAATTTTTGCACACATGGCGCTTACCCTACCTTGTAGAGCATAAAAAATGTAGTAAATCAGGTGATTTTTTTTAAAAATCGTAAGAGCCGTTTTTGAGAAAATTGTAAAAAGTTAAAAATCGCACGAATAAACTACTACTCGGGTTGACCGATTTTAATAAAAGTGTTCGTATCGGGTACCATAGTCGTATCAAACGTAAGTTTTAAGTTTCAGCTTCGTACTATGTTCCGTTCTTGAGATATTTTCACTCGCAGACACACACACACACACACACACACACACACACACACACCACACACACACACACACACACACACACACACACAGACCAATCGCTAATAACTTGTTTTTGGATTCAGGGGCCCTGAAAACGTGTACTATACAATGCAAATTAATTGGGACAGAAAAAAAACACTCTTTTTCGAAAAACTATACTTTTATTCATTCTTTGCTTTGATATACACTGATAAACACCTGTATGAATATGAAGTATGTACTGGGAGATAGGGGGAGAGAGAGAGAGAGAGAGAGAGAGAGAGAAAGAGAGCTGTAATTGTGAAATTTTGTGTTAGTTTTACCTAATTGATATCTAAAAAAATTAAAGTGTGGAGTGAAACCGGGAAAATTAATAAACCAGTTTATTCAATGCACCCTTCTGAGGGTAGTAACAAGCGTGGGTGCAATTACTAGTTAATCAATAAAAAATTAGAAATAAATATATTTAGACGAGAATAAATGAAACGTAATAGTATTTTAAACTTACAATTTTTTCTGTAAATTGTCTAATTTGTGGGAAGGCAGAGGTCAAGTAATATTGTGTGTGATCGCTAGAATGACCTTATCGATGCTAATATAACTGTGGGAGATAATTATAATTCAAGGACAGTGAAGGTTACAAATACCTAAATAAACGTTATCGATAATTCTATGGTTGTCTTTTTTTTGTTTTCGGTAATAAGGCAGTGTGGTACTCCACATAATATAGTTTTTCGTAATTTAGTTACTCTGAATTTCCTAGGAAAATAATAAGGGATTTCCTGCTTTTAAGTTTGTTGTTGTTTAGGTCAACAGCCGAAAGGCTGGTTTGAACCTCTAGAGGTTTTACTAAGTAAAACGAGGAGTGAGGTGGTTTACCTTCCTCACTGAGTTGAAAGAGTATGCTTATCAGCATGCCAGGCCCTCCGAAAAGCACCCACTTTTCACCCTGCAAATGACACCTTCACTTCATTCACCACAGGGTCTGGCTGTATAGTGAAATTCATTACTCTCAGAGGAGATAACTCTGACTAGTGCCTTTTACACCTTTACCTCTTCTGTTTTAAATAGTTTAATCATATAATTGGCTGACTATGTGATAAGAAACAGAACTATTTCTTGTAGCCTTTGAACTAACATATCGAGTGCAATTAATTTAACACTCCACCTGCCTGTTACGGGCATACTTGTAAGTTTAAGGAAGGTAAAATATAACGACCGTTATTATCTGTAACAATTGTGATCTAGGAAAAAATATTTAACGATTTCATTTTCTCGCATTCTGTAATGTAGAACAGTGGTCAACTAAATTTGATTAAGGTCTGTTTAAAATTTTGATGGGGTCAACTTTTTACTTAAGCCTACCTTGCCGATTATAAAAATTTAGATATGGAAATCATATTAAATTTTACTACTAATTGTTGAGTTCAAAATGGTTTGATCAATTAAATGTAACAACAGTTTCAAAACTACGGTAGGCCCGTGTTCAAAATCGTATTTTTTTAAGTATTTTGTGCGGCGCTATCACGAGTTGTTTTCAGTTTGATCGCGGCCGTAAACTTCTCCAACGAGCTTCAACTCTCTTCAGAGAAACTTGGATTGGGCATTTGTCGTGTTGACATCACCAGTTGCTTTCAGCATGCACATAGCCTAAACATAAAAAATTCAAATCACACACGAAAATAAGATCTGTATACAAAAAACAATATTCTCTAGAACTCGTGCTCCGCAAAAAATTCAGAATTCGGAGGAAGGCTATAATCTCGTTCAAAATATGTTTTTTTTAAATTACAGCCTGTGGTGAATTTTATGCTTCACTTCATTTCTAAAAACAAATGAACATGGAGGCTTACACTCGAACGAAACAGTTTATCAGAAATTGATTGCAACTGATATTACAATTTATTAATATTATATAAATGATTTCCTGGCCGAAAATGTTTGATTTTTTTTTAATTTGGCTGGTGTAGAATGTCACCTTGATTGAGGACTTAACGTAATTTATACATCCAGAGTTTTGACACAATGCCGGTTTGCAAGACTAGCGAGACCTCTCGTTAGTAATAAGGACAAGGATCGGTTGGAGAGAGAAAAAATACAACTGGTGGTATTTGTTATATGAAGTTGGATTGAGGTTTGAATGGTCTGCAATACCAGTTGGTTAGTATTTACAGAATAAAAATTGTTGAGAAAATCTGAAAATTTGTCTAAATCAATCTAACAAGTTTATGTAGAACGTAATCTACAATGGTTCCTGTTGTGCATTCTTTAAAAAACTTTAGACAATTAATAATCGGTTGTATTCAAACCCAGTTAGTCCCAGTTTTACCGAAATTTATTTTAGCTGATATTAAAGAATTCAGCAATATTATTAAAAAAAGAAGTTAACAAAAACCGTCGAATTTACTTTTTCAGATCATTTAAATGAGTCGGTAATTGTTTCAAATTTTGACGGAAGCTTTTGTTACGGTGCTTTTTCATATCCGGTTATTCGATGTTTTTCAGTTAAGAAAACGCTTATATCTGGTCCGATACGAATAATTAACTTTGTTTTTCAAAAATAAATGTTAATTTTTCAGAAAGAGTACACACATATTGAGTGTACTCATAGAGATTGCATGATAACGTTAGTCTGTTTAGTTTTTTAAAAAAGTTTTTTAGAATCATTACTTTTTGCTCCTAATGGTTCTACAGTCTATTTTGCATCCTAAAGACAACTTCTATTTACGAATAGTTCTTTGAAATGTTACGTTGCATTTTAAGTATAAAAACATAAAAAGAATAATAATAAATAAATATTAAACAGGAAAACAGATATGGAAAATCTAAAGAAAGAAGAAAGAAGGATAACCAGAAAGATTTTGGGACCGAGATGGACCGAAAATGGATATAGATTACAGAAAACGTCTAAAGTTGAAGAATATACTAATGTAGAGACAGAGATGAGGAAAAGACGCCTTAAATTCTATGGCCATATAATGAGGCTTCCCGATCACAGACTAACAAAAAAAATAGTAAAATACGTAGCATCCCTCGTTAATGGAGGAGAATGGATCCGAAATGTTAAAAAAGACTTGGAAATGGCTAATATTGTGAAAGAAGACTTGGACACAAGAAACAATTTTAGGAGGAAGGTTGAGAAATGGGAAGTTAAACCAGAGACAAAAGCTCCGAGAACTGGAGTAAAATGGAGTGAAGAAAGAAAAGCTAAATTCTCGTAAGAAATGAAAAACTGGTGGGCAAATAAAAAGAACAACAAGAAACCCCAAAACTGAACCATCTTTACTTAGCGTCTTCCACTTTGGGAGTTTTACGACTAGTAATAATAATAATAAATAAATATTTCTATATTTGGGCAAGTTACATCCAATAATTGTAAAATTCTATTGTATGAAACACTCACACGACTTTCCCTTGCCAATTTAAATAATAAATATAACCTATGTTTAATCATGAGTAAACAATATAAAATGAAAAATAACCTAATTTTATCACGAGTGAAATTCCTAAACTGAAAAACAACCTCTGTTAAACTTGATTTTGTAGAACAAATTATGGAAAATCACTAAGTAACGCTAAACCAAGCCCTGTAAATAAAAAAAACCGCTTGAAATAAAAGTTTAAAGATTTTTAATTTTTTTTTAAACACTTCGATGAGACTATATCGAACGCTTTTACCCTAAAATGCATATTAAGGCTACAATCTTAAAAACATTTTTTGCCACGAGAGCACAGCTTCCCATGGATTTCCCCAGACATGCCGCTTACCCCATCTTGTAGAAAACAAAAATATTGTTAACGAGGAAATTATAATCGAAGTCTTAAAAGCTGTTTCTTGAGAAAATCGCAAGAGAGCGAAAAATTACACGAATAAACTTCTTTCGGTTGATCGATTTTCCGTTCGTGTCCAGGTCTCCTTTTAATTCCTAACTTAAGTACCAAGTTTCAAATTCGTACGATTTTTTGTTTTTAAATTATTTTGTTCACATACACGTAGACACAGATCATTCAGTGAAACATGGTTGTCGGGGTCAGGGGACCTGAAAACGTGTATTTCCGGTGAAAACTCGATATTGAAAATTTGACACGAAAACAAAACTTCCCTTACTTATATTTCATACATACGAGGTAGGGTCAAAAAGTTCCCGGAATTGGTTATTAAAAATTTATTAAAAATATTTATAACATTCTTACATTATTTCCCTTCAAAATACTCTCCTCCTGCATCTACACATTTATTCCACCGTTCATATAATTGTTGGAAACACTCTTGAAAGCCGTTTTTTGAAAGTTCCTTCAGCCGCTCCGTCGCATTTTCAATCACCTCTGACGAATCAGCAAAACGATGTCCCTTCAATGCCATTTTTAACCTTGGAAACAGGTAGAAATCTGGTGGTGCGAGATCGGGAGAATATGGAGGATGTTCCAGAGTGGTAACATTATTCTTGGCAAGGTATTGTTTCACCATTAGGGATCGATGTGCTGGGGCATTGTCGTGCAACAAATACCAGTCATTCTCTGCCCATTTTTCAGGTCGTTATCGTCGAATTGCATCTCGTAGCCGTTTTAAGATCTCTGTGTACAATTCTTTATTTACTGTTCTCCCTTCAGGAATAAATTCATAATGAATCACTCCACGGTAATCAAAAAACACCTCCAACATCACCTTACCCCGGCTTCTGTCCAAGCGAAATTTTTGTTTTCTTGGTGAAGTTTTTGACTTCCATTCAGCGGACTGCCGTTTTGTCTGAGGGTCGTAAAGAAAGCACCATGTCTCATCACCTGTAACAATTTTGCGCAGGAAGCTGTCATCTGCATCAGCCATTTCAATCAAGTCCCTGGACATGGTCACTCTCATTTCCTTTTGCTCAGGGGTTAACATTTTTGGAACAATGTGCAAGCAAACACGGTGCATGTTCAAGTCATTATGAAGAATGCTGTGAACACTCCCATGTGAAATACCAACTTCAGAGGCAATAGTATTGATGGTTGTTCGCCTGTCCGCACGCACAATTTGTCGAACGCGCTCAACATTGTCGTCTGTAGTGGAAGTGGAAGGCCGCCCAGTCCGAACGTCATCTTCAATTGTTGTGCGACCGTCGCGAAAACGCTTATGCCACTCGTAAACTGCTGTTTTCTTCATCGCAGAATTTCCGTATGCTTTTTTTAGCATCTCAAGAGTCTCCGAGGGTGATTTCTCCAGCAACACACAGAATTTAATATTGCCACGCTGCTCTAATGACGACATTGCACAATCCGACGAAAGACAGAAACTACGATCTACAATATTAAACACCGAACGCACGGAACCAACTACAACTGCCTGCTAACCTCAAAAGCACATTCACTACCAGTTATGCCAACCTCACAAACAAAAATTTCCCTTTCAGCTTACAAATACGTGACTGTAAGCGACCATTCCGGGAAATTTTTGACCCTACCTCGTAGAAAGTAAAAAAAGAGTGCGATATCCTTTTTCTTTTTTCTTACTTTCTGGAAGGTGTCTGTTACCCTTTTTTACGACAGAGCGCCAGTATTCCCAGAGCAACGAGTTAATGACCCCAGGCTTTGCCTAACTCACCCTTCTTCTCACAACCACCACCCCTTTTTGAATACGTCCTTGTAGTGTAAGACTACCCGCTATTAACTTTTTATCGTATTCAGGCGTATCAATCAGCGTGAACACAACTCTGTATCCATAGTGTGGTATGTATGTAGTTGTACAGTTCTACCAAACTAAAATTCTTTCGGGAAAAATATTCTCTTTCACAGACTGGCATGCTTTGGTGATGTTTTAAACTTTAAAATTACAGATCAAGTGCATTTAAGAGTGAATTTAAGTGATAAAATCAGTATAAAAAGAAGTTTTTTGATCCCTAATGTGTGTACGTTACGATCTGTTTATTAAGCAAACCCTTGACCTAATGAGATGAGGATGATATGTATGACGTGTAAATGAAACGTAGTCTTTTACAGACTCAGGCCGACCATTCCTGAAAAGGTTAATTGAATCATAACCATTAAAGTACACCGGTAACCACTGTCTAGTATTCAAATCCGTATTAAAATGGAAACTCACGAACCTTTACTAGGATATGAAATATGGAACCTTCGGCTTCAAAAATCAGATATTAGACTGCTGAGTCAAGCGGACGACTCTTTCACTCGATCAACCCGGTCTTTATAAAAATTAACATGACAAAAAATCAATATATATAGTAGTTTTTTTTGGGTTTTACGTCTGACTGTTCTGCAATTTCTACAGACCGTTATCCGGAATGGTATGGTGTGAGCTCGGCGATTACCCTTTATCGTCACGTGATCAACAAAACACAAGTTGCCTTGATGATTTAAAAAAAAAATCTGTTCGGTTAATTTTCCTGAAAATATTGCACAATATTCTACTGATATGTGCACGTATCCTGAGTTTTTTCTACGATGAAAAATATCTTTATCTTCTAAACTTCAAATAATAATACCTTTGTAAGATTCTTTGAAACGTACTGTCAGAAAAACTCGGCTTATGTTAAAAAAAAAATGTAAAGCTGCTGTAGAAATCTGAAACATGTTTGTTTTGAAGTTTTCGAAGAAATGTTTCTTATGTTAACATCATATGGATTCCTTGTTGCCATAAAATTTCGAAGTAATGGGTAATTTGATCGCTTGGAAAAAAACTTTGTAACTGTTATATTAGGGGTTGAAAATGACTTCGAAAAATTAGTATTTTAGTTCCTCAAACATTTTCAGCGACACTCTTGTGTATGGGAAAATCCAACTCCCATTATAAAAATCTAGTGTGAAATACTCACACAACTTTCTCTTGCCAATGAAAATAATGCCCAATATAACCTAACATTAGTAATAAAACATTAGAAATAAACAAAAAACTAACCTCAAAAACCATATCCTTATTTTAACTATGAGTGAAAGACGCAAAATGAAAATCGACCTCAGTTTGGCTTAAAAATACGGAAAATCACTCTTTCACGCTAAACTAGGCTCTGTAGAGAAAAATGTTTTAAATAAAAGTTGTAGATCTTTTAATTTCCTATTAATTTGATTATAAATTTTTTGTCGTAAAATGCATACTAAGGCCGAAATCTTAAAAAAATCGATTTTTCACACGTTTTTGTGAGAAAAAACCAGAAAATCGCTAATTACCTCTAAACTAAGCGTTATACAAAAAATTTTTGAAATAAAAGTTGTAGAAATTTAAATTTTCTACAACTTTAAAATAAGGTTATGTTAATTGAGGTTAGTTTTTTTGTTTATTTCTAATGTTTTATTACTAATGTTAGGTTTGTTGTAATTATTTGCATTGGCAAGAGAAAGTTGTGTGAGTGTTTCAAACCAGATTTTTTTTTGTGTTTTTGTGTCTTATATTTTGTTTTTCTGCCTTTGTCGTGGTTTTCTTTTTTCTGTATGATAAATTTCTGAACTTTCTACAACTAGTTATTTTGGTTATTGGAAGAATTTTAAAACTAGACGTAGAATCATCCAGAATTTAGCCTTTACTGTTAATAAATACGCAATTAAATTTTAACTAAATATAAATTAAGTTTGTTGAATTGAACTGACAAACACCATCGTATTATTTCATTTCCTAAGAGGCTTTTAATTACGGAAATTTTTATTTGATTAGTGTTATGCTGATAATAACAACTAATGTTGGAGTGTTACTAAATAACTTTTAATATAAGTGTAATCATATTAAGTAATATTTCTTAAACCGATAAAACTTTAAAACTGATAATATGTATTTGGTTTTATTACGTATTCATAATTTATAATAAAATGAACGCAGTTTTGCTTATTTAATATTTCTTGTTCAATAATTACAAAAAAACTATTGTATTTATTGCCATTTAAACGTTTACTCTCATGCGTTTAATATCTAATTAATTAAATAACATATTTTTTATGTCTCTTGAATCGTAATTAATTTTAATATATAATCATATGAGAAATTATGGATAATAATTACATAATATTTGTATGTAATTTTTTACGTTGTATATAAAAATATTTTTAGGAAAAAATAACCGAATTTAGCGTGGCATACATTTTAAAATTAATTACACAACCCCGATCATTCAAAATTTCTGAAAACTTAAACTGATTTATAAATTTGTTACATAATTTTTACGTAAAAAAATGTTTTTAAAATCAAAATTAAATTAATTTTTTCAATTTATTTATTAAATCAGATGAACAGTAAAAACCTTAATGGCTGAATTATAAAATAATTATATTTAAATATTAGGCTAATTATAAATAATAATGAAATCCAGACGTACAATTTTTCAATTAAATATCAAGTATAATGTGTTAATAAAATGAGGAAAAAATTAGCCTTATTGGCCTGTTTTAATTGAATAAATAAGAAAATAACAAAGAACAATAATGAAAAATTTTACGATGAAAAAATATTTTAACAGGTTGTAACCATAAAAATTAAATCAAAAGGAATATTAACAGTGTAGTTAATAATACAAAACGAACTTAACAAAGTTCTTAATACAATATGTACTTTAAACATAAACTCGCTTGCTGGTTAAACAATTCTTCTTGTTCATTAATAATTACAAGAAAGTTTCACTACTCTCTGGCTGTATAAAATCTTTAATTATTTACTGTTGTAATGCGGAAAACCTTGTTGATGACAAAATATTTCACCAGTACACATAAACATGACGTCTGTTTGCATATCGTTGTGCTGCTCTGCATACTGCAGTGCTTTTTCAACTTTTGAATGTGAATTAAGCCGATCCGTGTTATATATATTTCATCGGTTTTTGGATTATATTTTATTATGCAATTTTTTCGGATAATCAGAACATTACGATATCCGAACAGTTTCCGGTCCCAGTTCGTTTAGATTGGCGGGGTTATTTTTTTTTTTGTAATCATTAAAAAAAATGCCCATAACGGGCAGATGGAGTGTTAAATTAATTGCACTCGATCTGTTGGTTCCAGGGCTACAAAAAATAGTTCTGTTTCTTATCACATAGTCAGCCAATTATATGACTGAACTATTTAAGAACAGAAGAGGTAGAGGTGTAAAAGACACTAGTCAGAGTTATCTCCTCTGATAGTAATGAATTTCACTATACAGCCAGACCCTGTGGTGAATGAAGTGAAGGTGCCATTTGCAGGGTGGAAAGTGGGTGCTTTTCGGAGGGCCTGGCATGCTGATAAGCATACTCTTTCAACTCAGTGAGGAAGGCAATTGTAAACCACCTCACTCCTCGTTTTTACTTAGTAAAACCTCTAGAGGTTCAAACCAGCTTTTCGGCTGTTGACCTAAACAACAAAAAATATAACTTTTACCAAGTGTTAATGTGTTTTAAATTGTCAAAACTTCGCGCGAGCTTATTCACGATAAGTGGGGTGGGAATAATAGATTATAGTAAAAATCAACTCATTAGAGACTTTTTAAGTAGGCCTACTATTTGTCGTTTCGCTTCCCTGCCCCGCCTATCACACCATATCTGTTATAGTAGTTGAGTCCGACACCTCAGTTCCGTGTACGGGAAAGCAAATATATTTTAAGTGTCTATAAAATGTGACCCACCGGATTGGTCTAGAGGTAAAGTCGTCGCCGCGAGTCAGCAGTTTAACAGTTGATTTTCGGAGACGAAGGTTCCTAGTCCAAATCCTAGTAAAGATCGTTGCTTTTATACGGATTTGAATATTACAGAGTGATTAACTGTGTACTTTGATGGTTGGGGTTCAATTAACAATACTCTCTCAGGAATTTTCGGCCTGGGTCTGTACAAGATTACGTTTCAAGTACACGTTATACATATCATCCTCATCTCATTAGGTCATGGGGTTGCTTATTGTTCTGAATTGAACAGAATCCAACGTACACATATTGTTGTTCAGGTCATCAGCCGAAAAGCTGGTTTGAACCTCTAGAGGCTTTACTAAGTAAAATGAGGAGTGAGGTGGTTTACCATTGCCTTCCTCACTGAGTGGAAAAGTACGCTTATCAGCATGCCGGGCCCTCTGAAAAGCACAAATTTTCCACTCTGCAAAAGACACCTTCACTTCAGTCATCACAGGGTCTGGCTGTATAATGAAATTCATTACTTTCAGAGGAGATAACTCTGATTAGTGTCTTTTACACCTCTATTTCTTCTGTTCTTAAATGATTCAGTCATTTAATTGGCTGACCATGCGATAAGAAACAGAACTATTTATTTTAGCCCTGCAACTAACAGATTGGGTGTAAATAATTTGACACTCCACCTGTCTGTTATGGGCAGGTACACATATTAGGGATAAAAAAAAAAAAATAAAATATTGGCCCTATATGTGTGTACTAGCGGAGCGGAAATAGTTGTGAGTGGGGGTAATGGATGTATAGAAAAAATGTAAAGAAATGGCTCTTATTATAAATTGTTGGCTTTTCCCTTTTTTCGCAGTCTTACTAGCCCTGTACACTTTTCAAGATTTTACGTTAAGAAAATAATACCGGCTTTAAAAGTTACATCTTTTCGGAGAGGTACCAGAGTATAATATTTATTGGTGTAGGGTAGTTACTCCCATTTACTTCTTAGGAGTAGTTGAGGTGAAATTCTGTTACTTTATCTTCCCTACGTATCTCTTAGAGAAACGCATGCCGAATTTTAAACTGTACCTCGTCGGTAAGATATAAAAATAATGAGTAGGGCTATTACGTAAAGGTAGTCATCCCATTTGTACCCCTTAGGTGCAGGTGATTGAAACGTAAATTCTCTAATTTTTTTAATCAGTTATTAATAATTAGTTTTCTACTATTTGAAGATGGTAAACGGAATTTAAAGATTGTTATGAAATTGTGGTCGCTAATTACTTGATTGTTGATGCGACCGTATATAAATAAATAAACAAACAAATAACTGCAACAGAAAAACGAAAGATGCCGTGACGACCTTAGCTGAAGCGGAGCCAGGGACAGATCGTTTTTGCGGTGCCTTTGTGGGAGAGAGGTGATACTCCTTCCTTTACCGCCGTTTTAGGTTATTAAGGGTGGGGCCCGGGTTGACCGCACCGGTCACCCGCCCTTAAGGTCGTAACTATCAAAAATTTATTTTTTCCAAAAGCTTCGTATTTTTTTGATGTCCAACGGAGGTTGACTTAATAAAAATAATAGGCAAAATTAATAAATCCTGTTAAATTTTATTTTTAAAATTTCGTCCGGATTAACCGGCTGTCCAACTAGCGGAGTCCGGATTAGTGGGATTCTACTGTAATATAAAAGTATTTGTTATCCGAGAACATACGTTTCACAGCCATCTAAGTTTTTTATGTAGTTTTACAACGATATTTTTTATGTGTAAGCTTGAATTTCAAATGGACACGCAGTTAAAGTGTGTGTTTATGGAATATTTTGGTCAGTTGGTTACTTTATTAAGACGGTAGTCCAAAACGTGTTGCTTAACTTATTAAAGTAGAGTGTAGTTTTTGTAATCTTTATATTTGCGGCCGCGGGGCCGGAGGCGGCCCCGCTCGCCCCTGCCTGAGGCCGGCTCTGGATTAATGAAAAATATCAGGAAACGAAGACTAAATTCTACGAACATCTGTGTAAAATGGATGATAAAAGACTGCCAATTATTTTTTAGGACAGTAAGGTGTCGGATAATGGGTTTAAAGAAGTAAAAAGGATATTGAGCGATATGAAATAAACTGAGAAAACATAATGGAGCGAACCGATTTCAGATTGATTATTAACCACTGACTTCAAGGGCTTACACGAAGAATTAAAGCAGTTGTGGATGGACAGAAGAAAGGAAAATTATTATAGTGAAAGAATTCTGAACGTGTGGGTTTCAAAACGAGGTTACAGATATTTCTAAAGTTACTTTTCGTAATAAAAAAATGACCCTAAAAGAGAGAAAACGTATGAATTGTATTTTGTTCCTCATATTTAATTTATTATTCTGATAAAAAAAACAAAGATAATTTAAAATGAATTTGCCAAGAGGAAAAACTTGCGATCTTTTATTTATTTATGTATTCAACTCCCAAGGTGAGTTGTTATCAATTTTAGTATTGTTCTGTTGGCAGACCTGTCGTTACGATCAGCTGGTCAGGGAGTGAGCGAGCACAGTAGACAATAATATTAATATTAGTTAGCTACAGCTGGACCTTGCGTTAACATCCAAGGCCTTTCGTTTATATACACATTGAAGTATACGCATTACTCGGCTGTGTTCTCTTGTCTGAAACTTTTCGAGGCCTTCTTTGTTTACAACTTCGTTTTTATAGTTCAGTGACATGCATTGTTTTACGATTCTTTGTAAACACAATTCGCGTTATTTTATTGTGCTTATTTAAAGTGATGAATGATTTAAAATATCATTTTTGTAAGTTTAATATTTTTTTAGATAATTAATATTAATATTTTAAATAATTATTATAAATTTCTTGTTTCAATTTAAAATTTTAGTTAAAGCGGGAAAATTGAGAACATTATAATTTAAAAATTCTATCTATCTATATAATAGTAACATAAAAATTAAATAATTGATTATTATGGATCTTAAAAATTAATAACAAATTGTCTGTTAAGTAATTTAAGTTTTAGAAATTTCTCTTAGAATTTTTATGGTCATTCATTATCAATAAAATATTTTATCACAATAATTTGGCGAAATCATAATTTAGGAAGACATTAATTAAAACTCTAGAGATTTTCGTGCAAATATAACAGAGGGTACGATGCAAAAGAATTAAAGTTTTGTGTCAAATAATTTTTTGTATTAAACTATAAAATTTGACGAATAATTTCTTACTAGAATTTAGAAAAAAAACTAAATTTTTTAATTGTTACATATTTAATGAGATTTATTTATGTATTTATTTTTGACCATGAAAGACGAAAATGTGTATTTTACGATGTTCATTTTTGTTTTATTTCCGCTTGTTTTGAACATTACTGATAATACAGACGATGAAGGGTTTTAGATGAAAATGAGTGATGAAAAAAATGCCAGATCTGAGACTACATGATACTTGTTATACATATTTATGAAAAACAGATTTAGTCAAACTGTATGATTATTATCTAAAAAGAAATTAAATTTGTACCACAATTTCTTGAGGAAGTTAAAAAAAATCTTTTGTTAACAGGGTAAATGACGTAGGCCTACACGTTTTGAGACAAGAAATTATTATACAAGGGTATTGTTAAATATTTAAAGCAATTCTTGTGAGACCTTTATTACTTAATTAGATTGCGCGCGCACTCACACACAATAGAGTCCCGCTTGTTCGGACATTCAGTTAATTCGGACGGTATTTAAAAAAAACAGCTAAACAACATTACGGACTTTTTCGAGTGAGCCTGAATAATTACTTTTAGTACAGAACTATAGTTTTATTTTATAGTCGTGTTCTGAGTTTAACGTTTATTTTTTTAAAATGCTTAATTAACAGTAATGTACAATCAATTTTAATTAATTTTGAATTTTATTCACAAAGATGTTTTGTTAATTTCACATTAGTTCGTACGTTAAAAACTTACGTGTATTTATTAGCTACAGTAGTATTAAAACTAAAATTAAGTTGTGCGAAAGTTAAGTTATACATATTTATGAAAAACACAGATTTTTATGGTTTTACCCATATAAAATTTGTTTTTGAATCAATTCTGTTTAATTTGGACTTCGATGATCCGGACAAGGTCCGGTCCCATCTAGTCCGGATTAACGACACTCTACTGTAAGTCTTCTTTAACACGTGTAATTTTATTCTCAATTGAGGGACTAAATTTGCGTTTTTATTAGAAGTTAAATTAATAAATTCAAAAAGAAATTCTATTGAGGGATATTGAAATTTTGCGAGGTTCTTTTTCGGTTAACATTATTTCCTGTTTTTAAAATAAATACATAAATAAATGTGAAGAAAGATTCCTTTTCTTATCAACAAATTTTAGATTCGACTTTTATTTTAAATTCACTATTTTTAACTAAGAGGCCTTAAAAGTTTTCTTAATCGGTTTGACAATTCTTACTGTTACAATCTAGGTAAAACTTTTTAAGTTCGTGTTACCGATCGTTTTCATATCTTTCAAAATGAAAAAAAATCTGGTGTGAAACACTCGCACAACTTTCTCTTGCAAGTGCAAATAATTAACAATAAACCTAACATTAGTAATAAAACATTAGAAATAAACAAAAAACTAACCTCAAAAACATAACCTTATTTTAATCATGAGTGAAAGACGCAAAATGAAAATCGAACTCAGTTTGGCTTAAAAATACGGAAAATCACTCTTTCACGCTAAACTAGGCTCTGTAGTGAAAAATGCTTTAAATAAAAGTTGTAAATCTTTTTATTTCCTATAAAATTTATTACTGTATATACATTTTTGTCGTAAAATGCATTCTACGGCCGAAATCATAAAAAAAATCAATTTTTCACACGTTTTCGTGAGAAAAAATCAGAAAATTGCTAATTACTGCTAAACTAAGCGTTATACAAAAAATGTTTGAAATAAAAGTTGTAAAATTTTAAATTCTCTACAACTTTTATTATATGAATTTTTGCGCTAAATTGTATATTAAAGCCGTAATCTTAAAAAAACTATGTTTTTACGTGAAAACAGCCTCACCCAGAATTTCAGCAAACATGACACCTACCCTATCTTGTAGAGAATAAAAAATTGAGTAAACCAGGCGATTTAGAAAAAAATCGTAGGACCAGTTTTTGATAAAATCGCAAAAAAGTGAAAAATTACACGAATAAACTACTACTTCCGGTTGACCGATTTTGATTAAAATGTTCGTGTCGGGTCCGGTAGTGGTATGTAACGAAAGTTTCAAGTTCGTACGATGTTTCGTTCTTGAGATATTCTGTTCACACACACACGCACGCGCACACACACACACACACAGACCAATCGCTAAAAACATGTTTTTTGGGTTCAGGGGGTCTGAAAACATATAGATCCGGTGAAAACTCGATTTCGAAAAATCGACATGAAAACAATACTTTCCTTCCTATATATTCCTATAGGCAAGAGAAAGTAAAAATTGTTACGGTTATAATCCTAGTACCAGAAAAAATATTTTAATTTTATTTATAAAAATCTTTCTGTGACCACAGTTTTGTAGTTGCTGTATAAATATATATATACTGTATGCCGATATTAAATATTATTCTGATTGTGTTATGGAAATACTTAACTTGTCCTTTCGTTATCAGCGGTTGTCATTTATTTATTTTCCTCCTTATCAGAAGGATTAATAATAGGATGTTTTGATAATACACAATTTCCTTGATAAGTATATTACAGACTCTTCATTAAATATATGAGTCACTGGAATTCAATTCAATTTAATGTTTGGGTTAATGTTTTCTGTGTAATGTATGAATGCCAAAGTCCTCACTGACTCAATCATAAAAACAAAAACAAATTACTGTTCTTTTACCAACGGTTTTGTAATATTACCTATAACGCGTTCGGGCTCTACGAGACTATCTTCAGAGGGACAAGTAAACACTAACCTACACCGATGAGCGTTTCAAAGGTTTATAAAAAAAATCTGGTGTGAAACACTCACACAACTTTCTCTTGCCAATATAAATAATTAACAATAAACCTAATATTAGTAATAAAACATTAGAAATAAACAAAAAACTAACCTCAATAAACATAACCTTATTTTAATCATGAGTGAAAGACGCAAAATGAAAATCGAACTCAGTTTGGCTTAAAAATACGGAAAATCAATCTTTCACGCTCAACTAGGTTCTGTAGAGAAAAATGCTTTAAATAAAAGTTGTAGATCTTTTAATTTCCTATAAATTTTATAGGCCGAAATCTTAAAAAAATCGATTTTTCACACGTTTTCGTGAGAAAAAAACAGAAAATCGCTAATTACCGCTAAACTAAGCGTTATACAAAAAAATGTTTGAAATAAAAGTTGTAGGATTTTAAATTCTCTACAAATTTTATTATACATTTTTGCGCTGAAATGCGTATTAAAGCCGCAATCTTAAAAAAACAATTATTTTACGCGAAAACAGCCTCACCAAGAATTTCAGCAAACATGGCGCCTACCCTATCTTGTAGAGCATAAAAAATTTTGTAAACCAGGCGATTTAGAAAAAAATCGTAGGACCAGTTTTTGATAAAATCGCAAAAAAGTGAAAAATTACATGAATAAACTACTACTTCCGGTTGACCGATTTTGATGAAAATGTTTGTGTCGGATCCGGTAGTGGTATGTAACTTAAGTTTCAAGTTCGTACGATGTTCCGTTCTTGAGATATTCTGTTCACACACACAAACAGACCAATCGCTAAAAACTTGTTTTTTGGGTTCAGGGGGTCTGAAAACGTGTAGATCCGGTGAAAACTCGATTTAGAAAAATCGACATGAAAACAATAACTTACTTTCCTTCCTGTATATTCATATAGGCAAGAGAAAGTAAAAAGTACCTTATTTATGTTAAATGTTTTTTTAATATACAATAAGTCCTCGATTTACCGTGGTTCGGATTTATTATCACTCATTTTAGAAAGAAACATTTCGCCCCCACCCCTACTTCACTTTCTTTTATGTGAGTGTTTGATTGGATAATTTATACTCCTACGTTAACGTATAAATACGGCAACACTTGCTCTTCTATAATTATTTCTTTTGGTCAAGTGGTAATTATTCTCCTGAGACAAGGATAAAAATATAATAAATAAACATAAGGGGGCTACCACCGAGAACAAACTTCATGACGTTGAATAACTCGATGAAGAAGCTAATGCGCTGTCAATTGCAGTTAAATATCACATCGAGATAACTACAGTTCGTGAAGAACAGGGAGAATATTTTATCTTTCGCAAGTTCTTCAACTCGGAATTTTAAAAATTGTAAGTAGATGAAAAAATCGACTTACGAAAATTTGGATAAACCCATGGTCCAGTTTTTAAGTCAAGAGCAAGCGGTAGGAACACCTCTTAACGACCCTGTTCTGTTACAAAAAAGCAAAATAATTCATAAAAAATTTGTTGTGAAACACTCACACAACTTTCTCTTGCCAATGTAAATAATTAACTATAAACCTAACATTAGTATTAAAACATTAAAAATAAACAAAAAACTAACCTCAATAAATATACCCTAATTTTAATCATGAGTAAAAGACGCAAAATGAAAATTAACCTCAGTTTGGCTTAAAAATACGTAAAATCGCTCTTTCACGCTAAACTAGGCTCTGTAAGAAAAATGCTTTAAATAAAAGTTATATACTAGATCTTTTAATTTCCTATAAATTTATTTGATTATATACACTTTTATCGTAAAATGCATATTAAGGCCGAAATATTTAAAAAATCGATTTTTCACACGTTTCCGTGAGAAAAAAACAGAAAATCGCTAATTACTGCTAAACATAGCATTATACAAAAAAATGTTTGAAATAAAAGTTGTAGGATTTTAAATTCTCTACAACTTCTAATATATAAATTTGTGCGCTAAAATGCATATTAAAGCCGTAATCTTAAAAAAACAATTTTTTTACGTGAAAACGGCCTCACCAAAAATTTCAGCAAACATTACGCCTACCCTATCTTGTAGAGCATAAAAAATTTAGTTAATAAGGCGATTTTTAAATAATCGTAGGACCAGTTTTTGAGAAAATCGCAAAAAAGTGAAAAAGTACACGAATAAACTACTACTTCCGGTTGACCGATTTTGATGAAAATGTTCGTGTCGCGTCCGGTAGAGGTGTGTAACTTAAGTTTCAAGATTGTTCAATGTTCTGTTCTTGAGATATTTTTTTCACACAGACACACATACACACACACGCGCGCGCACACGTACACACGCACACACACACACACACACACATACACACACACACACAGACCAATCGCTAAAAACATGTTTTTTTGGGTTCAGGTGGTCTGAAAACGTGTAGATCCGGTGAAAACTCGATTTCGAAAAATCGAAATGAAAACAATACTTTCCTTCCTATATATTCATATCGGCAAGAGAGAAAAAAAGAGGAAGAGTTAGTTTGTTAGTTAGGCTATGTATAAAAAATTTGAAAACTATTCCTGAAAATACTAAATATATTATAATATAATGGTCTTCTTCAGAACTAAATTTTATTTTTTAATGAGTAAGTGGTTTTATTGAAGTAAATGGCTTACTATTAATTATTCTGATTTTATTTCAATGTTGTAAATTTTGAGTATTTTTTAAAAATCACAATCAATATGGTAAATTAATAATGTGCATTAAATAAATTAGATAGGATGCTACATAAAAGTATAAAATTTTAAAACACGAGAATATTGTAAATAAGTAAAACAGGTTCAGTTCTGAAAAACAGCATGCATACTTCTTAAAAAAGGGCGGGTTTTTTTGTTTTGTTTTACGTCCGACTGTTTTGCACATTAATACAGTCAGACGTAATAAAAAGTCCCTGGGATCAAAAGGGTTAAAGAAGGTGCGTGCTTTCTTGCTTCGCGATCACGGAGCAGTTTTAAGGTCAGATGTTTATTTGCCGTTGTGTCTGACTCTTTTTCAGTACTATATGGTAATTTAGAAAATAGCTTGTCTGACGGCTCGAGTCGGCTGCGTTGTGAATGAGATAACGCCCTCACATCGCCCCTTATCAAATCTGTATAGTCTGGGATTGTTAAATAGGGTTTTATTATAATTGTTTTTATTAAGTCTTTTTTAAAACTCTCGTGTAAGTAAATAGTCTATACTTACTGTTCATGTGGCCAACTCGAGCCGCCAGACGAGCTATATCTGTTTTTCTAACATCGGCGTGAAATTTGTGTGTTTTAAATCGTTAGTTTTTGTTCATAAGTGTCTTCATCGAAACTTTCATTTGAGCTGATTTGATAAAAATTTTACAAATCAGTCCGTATAAATGGAATACAGTCAAAGGAGAAATTATTGCTGTATTGGGCAGGTTCCTCCAGTTAGTGAATTAGTTTCTCGGAACTTTGGATAAATTTGTTACGTTTGATAACTAAAATATCTTAATTTGATGCCGGTGAACTGGACCAAACCCCTGATATATTTGTCTCAAAAATGTCGTTAGCTTGCCTTTGTTTCTGTCCTTCAGTTTCCGGTAATTGTTAGATTACGTTTTATTGTAAATATATTCGTTCCGCAAATAGTAGAACTTCATGATTTAGAATATCCCTTATAATTTTTTAATATAGCGGCCTTAGTATGCGTTTAACAGAGCTTAAAATTGTACAAAGTCAAAGTTATAGAAAATTAAACCTACAACTTTTATTTTAAGCATTTGTTTCTACTGAGCGTTAATTAGTGATTTTCCGAATTTTTTACTTT
Source organism: Catonia carolina (assembly GCA_035578175.1). Lineage (NCBI taxonomy): Eukaryota > Metazoa > Arthropoda > Insecta > Hemiptera > Achilidae > Catonia > Catonia carolina. The sequence goes on from JAQMRL010000001.1 coordinate 2,672,301, forward strand.
CTCTTGCTCTGTGTATAGGGAAGGAAAGTATTGTTTTCATGTCGAGTTATCACCGGATATACACGTTTTCAAAGCCCCTGAACCCACAAAACATGTTATTAGCGATTGGCCTATGTCTGTGTGTGAAAAAAATATATCAAGAACGGAATAACGTACGAAGTTAAAACTTTAAACGTAAGTTCGGTGCCACAACGGGACCCAACATGAAAATTTTTATCTATATCGGTCAACCGGAAGTTGTGTTTATTCGTGCAATTTTCTTAAAAAACGGCTCCTACAATTTGTTTAAATCGCCTCATTTACTACATTTTACAAGCTCTACAAGAGTAGGGTAAGCGTCGTGACTTCTCAAATTCTTTAGGAGGCTGTGGTCTCGTAGAAAAAAAAAATTGCAGCCTTAATACGCATTTTAGAGCAAAAAGATTTATAATCAAAGTTTTAGAACAATTAGAAACCTACAACTTTTATTTCAAACATTTGTTTGTATAGTGCTCAATTTTTAGGCAATTGGTGATTTTTTGTTTCTTTCATGAAAATCTGTAAAAATGCGTTTTTTAAGTTATGCATTTTACGACAAAAGTTTTTATAATAAAGATTATTGGAGATTAATAAAAAACCTAATTTTATTTCAAGCATTTTTCTCTATAGAGTCTAGTTTAGTGTCAAAGGGTGATTTTTCGTATTTTTAAGCCAAACAGGTTGATTTTCATTTTGCTTCATTCACTCATGGTTAAAATTAGGTTGTTTTTCATTATTTTAATATAAAATCGCATCAAAAGCTTGGTCATTAGCGACTACGGTGGATTAAGAAACTGTAACGATTGGTTTTGGCTCGGATTAATTTCCAGACCCCAGCCGGGTATCTAACACGGGAATTCCAATTACTAGGCTAGCGAGCAATCCACTATACCACGGAGACGGCTATTTTTCATTTTGCGTTGTTTACTTATATCTAAACATAGGTTGTATTTTTCATTATTTACATTGGTAGAGAAAGTCGAGCGATGTTTCATATCAGATATTTTTGTGGTAGAATGTGAATTTTCGATTAGTTATCATTTACGCTTTTAAAACTTGAAAAAACTAGCGATTGAAATATCTGACAATTGTTCCACTATAAACAGTCGTAGAGAAACCCCTGAGATCATCTGTGTTTAGCCAACTCTAATAAATCTGATGCATTTAGAACTGTGAACTATTTTGTAATAATCGTTAATATGTAGAACAGAATAGAGTATATATTTATTTTTAGGCCGCATGTTATTGATGTAGTAATAACTAACACTATACATGCGCGGATGGAAATGCGACTCTTGTCTTAAACATATCCCTTCTCCAAAATAACATTCCTGAGCACGTGTACGAAAATGTGCTTTTTCTAAAAATAAATTTTCTAACATGCTTTCCGTAATATCCAATATGACTATTACAAAAAGAAAATTTATGGAATTCTTTAACCCTTTCAGTGTCGAAACTATATTTAAAAGTTTGATGTAAAGTGCCATTTAATTTGAATACGGGTGTACAAAATGTGCCAGCCTTTATTTCGAAAATTTGTAATCCTGCCATTGCCAACCGAAATTTCAAAGTTACAGAAAAATACGATTTTCTGTTAACAATTAATTTTTATTGTGTTCATAAAAAAAATCGTTCTAACACTAATAATATTCAAAATAGTTTTTTTTAGTTTATTTAAGTCGTATCGACAGCTTGGTCATTAGCAACTACTGTGGGTTTTGATACCTTAACGGTTGTTTCAACGTGTTAAATTTTCTAAATCTTAGCCGGGAGTCGAACTCGGGACCTTTTGCACTGTAGGCTAGCGCGCTAGTCACTACGCCTAGAAGGCAGTTTCAAAATACATTATTCCATTAATTTTTGTTTGTTGTTGTTTAGGTCATCAGCCAAAAGGCTGGTTTGAACCTGTAGAGGTTTTACTAAGTAAAACGAGGAATGAGGTGGTTTACCATTGCCTTCCTCACTGAGTGGAAATGTACGCTTATCAGCATGCCGGGTCCTCTGAAAAGCACATATTTTCCACTCTGCAAATGACACCTTCACTTCATTCACCATAGGGTCTGGCTGTATAATAAAATTCATTACTTTCAGAGGAGATAACTCTGATTAATGTCTTTTACACCTCTACCTTTTCTGTTCTTAAATGATTCAGTCATTTAATTGGCTGACCATGTGATAAGAAACAGAACTATTTATTTTAGCCCTGCAACGAACAGATTGAGTGTAAATAATTTGACACTCTACCTGTCTGTTATGGGCAGAATTTTTGTTTATAAGTTTTTTTGGAAATGTTGGGTTATCCGGACGTTGGCACTTTATGCATAACTTATGGACGTACGGTAAACAGGATATTATCTCTATGTAAAAAATATCGACGTCCTGTTTTCCGGACGTTGGTACTGAAAGGGTTAATTAATTACTTGCACGCGTAAATCGTTAGTTTTCTTTTTTAGAAAGTAATTTTAAGGTATTGCAGTATTATTTGGTAAAAGTTAATAAATTTGGATTACAAAATAATTTTAGTGGTGTGATAGAGAAGTTTTATAAACATATCGATAAGGATGGTGGTTTGAGACCTAGGAAACTTTCAAACAACCTTTGGCTTTTTTGTTAAATAAATCAATATTTCTACTTTGAAAATAACAGCGATATTTAAATAAATAGTTGAGCATTGTCGAACATCATATGAAATTATTTTACATGTATAAACTAGATTATTGAACTTTGAAATCTTATTCTTCTGAAAAAAATTAAGGAAAATTTTTACTTTGTCAGTTGATTTATGAATAGTTTTTCTATTAATTCAGATTTCTTGAAATTCAAGTTGCCTTTGAATTTATTTTGAAAAATTCTTGACCTAATTTTTCTATCGAAGTGCGATTTTCATTTTTAAATAAATTTTAAAAATTAAATTTTAAAGTTGTTTGAGCAATAAAGTAGCAATAAAAATTTTGTCCGACCTTTTCCTTCGGTACCGTAAACCGGGGTTAATTAATCCCAATTTTATGGTTTTCTTTTACTTTTTACATTAAAAAATTGAAAACCTTTAAAATTCTTTTACAATATTGTTGTTACTTTTATGGGAATTATAGATTTAAAAAAACCTTGTTTAATTTTTATAACTTGTTTAAGTAGGCTACAAATTTTAATTTTTGAAGTTGGCCCAATGTTACCAAAATTCTGGTCGATTTTAGCCCTCTCTTTAATTTCCATTCAAATGTTGTGTTTAGGTTATCAGCCGAAAGGCTGGTTTGAACCTCTAGAGGCTTTATTATGTAATACGAGGATGAAGTGGTTTACATTTGCCTTCCTCACTGAGTTCAAAGGTATGCTTGTCAGCACGCCAAGCTCTTTGGAAAGCACCTACTTTTCACCCTGCAAAAGACATCTTCACTTCATTCACCCCAGGGTCTGGCTGTCTAACGAAATTCATTACTCTCAGAGAAGATAACTGTGACTAGTGTCTTTTATACCTCTATCTCTTCTGTTCTTAAATACTTCAGTCATATAATTGGCTGACCAGGAAATAAGAAACAGAACTATTTTTTTGTAGCTCTTGAATATATAATTTATATTCAGATTATATAAATCTGTTACCCGGAACCAGTATAACCTCATATATGAGGTAACTTCATAAAACTTAAGTCACAATGTATCTAAAAATAATATTTTTCATAAATTAAAAACAAAAGCTTACAAAAAATTCAAATTAATCAAAACACAAAATTATTCTCCTATATTTAACTATGGATTCTAAATATGCTTAATTGAACATAAGAAGATGGTACTGAAGGAGAGTTACTGTAATTTTTTTTAAAATTTTTGTTTGCCTAAAAGTAACTAATAAAAATTGTTGACCAATACATTTTTTGGATGCTTCTCATAACATATAACTTAATTCAGCTACAAAATTATATAGATCTGTGTCGTATAGTTTTAGAGAAAACGGGTCTCAAAAATGTGCAATTCAACATTGAAAAGATTGGAACTTTTAACTCCCGTTAAAATCTATTGTTTAAATTGTTTAAAAAATATTTATTTATAAATATTTTTACTTTTACTGTCCTATAAATCTTAAGATTTCTCGGATAACGTGCAAAATGTTTCCTTATTGGCACGTTTACAGCTGCATGTATTTAATAAAAACACATGCAGTAGTTACTTTTAAACTGGTAATCACTTGAGTATTGTTAATAACAGATTTAATTAGAAAACAATATATCTGACAATAATAATAATTTTTATTGTAATAAAAATAACAATTCTAATAAAACATGTGCCCTGTTAATTAGTTCGAACAGTTCAAACATTTTATTTTTATTTTTAACTAACAGTAAGTTTATTAAGCGATTGTTTTATATATATATATATATATATATATAGTATGCATAATATGTTAATAAAATAACATCATAAAATCACACTAAATATTACATCATTTTATTTATATTTATATTAATATTTATTTTATTATACATAATTCATTTATAAATAATTTTTTGCGATTGTAGACAGTTTGATATCAAAAAAACAGTTTTTAGAAGAGGTCAGGAAATAAATTATTTTTTTTTATAAATTCTTTCTTATCGCATATCGACAAAAAACCAATAAATACTGTATCATGTTTATTTTAAATTGAGTTACAACTTAAATTATACTTAAATTAATTGGTTTTAAAATCAGATTACTTAATGTCACGAATATTAACTTGAGGAACGAGCGTTGTCTTATCTTGGTGATAATAATAAATGTAGGACATGTTTTAAGACGTTCAGGTGTTTCTCTATCAATAATGAAGGGTAATATTGAGGGAGTGATTTGTAGGGGAAGCCAAAGGTTGGAATATTTAAAGCAAATTACAAAAGATGTAGGGTGTTGTTCAGGTATGTAGATATAAAACAACTTGTACAAGATAGACCAGCTTGGAGAACTGCATCAAACCAGCCGAGAAACTGATGACAAAAAAAGAGAGAACGCTTCTTCTGAAGTTTAAATATTTTTACGTTTGACTGATTTTCACGTTAGTGCTAATGCACTAATGCAGAAATACTCACCTAAACGGAATTGAAGTCAAGTATCAAAGGCTATAATTCTGTCCGCTGCACAGTGGGCCATTATAATTTGTATGCAGTAAAATCCGTTCAGTACTATTTTTAAGGACTGTCCAATATTATTATTTTCCAATTTTTTAAAAACTTGAAGACGTGGCTTGCTCTGATTGTACTATTTCCGTCTCTCCTACTACTGTGCGTTGATACTATTTTCCTTACTGTCGATTTAGCTGTCAATCATCGCTAACGCTGCTTCAACTACCACAAAGAGGTAGTTAGAGGGGAAACTCTACCCCAAACCTTCAGTTGGCGTATGTGCATAGGAAATGTTATTCTATATTTTTCTGTTATAGTGTATCAGACGGCAAAACTTCTTAGCCGGGTTGCAAACAGAATAGGTTTATCTCTAATGGGTAGGTAATCTATAGTTTTTTTTTTGCAATTTCGACAACTTCTGTTAACGCAAACGCAAAAATCGCTCTTAGAGGCTGCCGAACTGTCAAATCTACGAACTTCAAAATCAAAGTCATAGAAAATTAGAAATCCGACAACTTTTATTTCAAGAATTTTCTTGTACTGAGATTAGTTTAACGTCAGTTAGTGATTTTCTGTTGCTTGCTCATCAAAATGGTAAAAAATGGGATGTTTTAATACATCGGCCGTAGCATTTAACGACAAAAATTTACATTATTTAAATTATAGGAAATAAAAAAATTACAACTTTTATTTTAAGCATTTTCTTCTGAAGAGTTTAGAGTGAAATAGTGATTTTATTGTCCTACAGAGGTTGATTTTCATTTTGCGTCATTCACTCGTGATTAAAATCAAGCTAATGTGAATAATGAACAATAGGCTGTATATAAATATTGTTCGTTATTTATATTGGCAAGAGAAAGTCGAGTGAGTGTTTCACACCTGATTTTTAATTTTTGAACATTATTTACGGGATAGATATCCAAAAATCAGAGAGATTGTACAATTTTTAAAATTTTTTTCTTATAGCACATTCAGTTATTATTTACTTCGTGTATCTCCCCTTCTTGTAATTTACTCTGATATCAAAAAAATCCTGTTTCCAGTAATAATTGGTTTTATTTGTACATGGGTTTGATTTTCAACGTATAAGGCTGTGAGAAGTTTCACGCTTTAAATTTAGTTTGCCTTGAAGCGCAGCGAGCGGGGAGTTTACATTGGATTAATGGCAACCATAATTTAGTGCATAGTATCGATTAGTTTGCACTTAATTGTCGATTTAACGGTAACGGCGTCCATCAATTAACTGTATATTCATGTTACATACATCAATAAATTGTTAAATGTATGCCACTAGCTCTCAAAATAATATAATTAGGTTATTCAAAGTATAATTTATCACAAATTAATGTGATAGCACTCATTTTTCATATCTCCTGTAAATAAAAACGAGAAATTGCGCCGGCGCTTCGCGCCACTTTATTGCTCAGATCATTAAGATAGTAGAATCACAGGTGTTAAATGAATTAGAGATCTAGATGTGTGGGTGTGTAGCGCGTACTTCTAGACCCCACATTTTGTCAGTGGGTGTCTTGTTCAGTATTTTTTTGTGAAATAGTTTGTGTGTGGTAGATGAACGAAATGTTTTAAAATGAGGATCGGAGGTTCGCGAGTGAAAAGTTGCGGATTTCATAATTTTGCAGACACAGAATACTTAAGATTGTGCAAAAAGTCAGCTCTGAAGCACCGGTTGATTTTTCTGGGAATTTTTTGTAAGGTAGGTAGAAAAGGAAGTTTTTAGAGGCCAGCTGTAAACAACACGAACTCGTGCAGAAAATCGGTCTACGGGAGCCTTTACCGATTCACCGGGATTCCACGAATGCTTAATAATATTGGGGGTTTTCAAATAATTACGGCTACTTCAAATTTTCACTGCGCCGTAACATACAGAAATGTAAAGATGACTTTATTTTATTGGATACTGTGCATCTCGGCCAGATATTCTCTCGGTTTAGTCTTATTTTCATGAAGATATCATATTTGGTTCACAAACTATTGGCAAAAAAACTCGTTTTGACGTTATTTTAAATATAGTGTTAGATTCCAAACTAATGTTTTTGACATTTTTGGTATTAATCAAAACAGAAATCTTACTGATCTTTCACTAACAATTTTATAAAATTAACCTCAATGCGTTTCGGCCTCTACGATATCATCTACAGATGATATCGGTCCTACAATTTTTTTAAAATCGCCTGGTTTACTAAATTTTTTATGCTCTATAAGATAGGGTAGGCGCCATGTTTGCTGAAATTCTTGGTGAGGCTGTTTTCACGTAAATAATTTGTTTTTTTTTAAGATTACGGCTTTAATATGCATTTTAGCGCAAAAATTTATATAATAAAAAATGTAGAGAATTTAAAACCCTACAACTGATATTTCAAACATTTCTTGTATCACGCTTAGTTTAGCGGTAATTAGCGATTTTCTGTTTTTTTCTCACGAAAACGTGTGAAAAATCGATTTTTTTAAGATTTCGGCCTTAGTATGCATTTTACGATAAAGTGTATAAATAAAATTTATAGGAAATTAAAAGATCTAAAACTTTTATTTAAAGAATTTTTCTCTACAGAGCCTAATTTAGCTTGAAAGAGTGATTTTCCGTATTTTTAAGCCAAACTGAGGTCGATTTTCATTTTGCGTCTTTCACTCATGATTAGAATTAGGTTATGTTTATTGAGGTTAGTTTTTTGTTTATTTCAAATGTTTTATTACTAATGTTAGGTTTATTGTTAATTATTTGCATTGGCAAGAGAAAGTTGTGAGTGTGTTTCACACCAGATTTTTAAAAAAAATAATTACCGTTCTTTTGAAGTCGTTGATTTTTAAAGTTTTTCCGTAAATTAACTTTGCATGAAAATGAATAAAACGTTATTGCAGTTTTGTTTGTTTATTTAAGGTTACTTGAACAGGTGGTTCGTGTGACTGATTTTAAAATATCCATCCATATTCTTGCTTTGTGTAAAAACTTTAAAATGTTTAGACTACGCCTTAATCTGGAATGGATTAAAAAAGGTAAATAAATATTTTATGACTCGCGAATTGTGACGGTTGAAATATGAGGTGGTGTGCAATAAAACAAAGCAAAACTCTTCGACTTAGACAAAACAACTTTTATCATCGAAGGAAATGGAATAGACACCGTTAGGTATGTTTATGAAGTCATAAATGAACCCAGATAAAATGAGTTATCATGATTATCGTATTGGTGTTCACTGCACTGGTATTTATTTCTCTGTTTGTCTACCACGGGTTGACATCGATGGACTCGTTGAAGGATAAGTGAGTAAATCTTATGAAATGGATTATAATTTATTAATTAATTTTAATTTATTGTTTTATTTTTGTTGGGGAAGGTAAAATTTATTTTTATAATCCGTTCACTGTACTAGATCGTTTATCTGGACTGATTGGGATCAGAAGCTATTCAGAAAATTGGAAATCCGGAAACACTATTAAAAATGGCCACCTCCGTGGCCCAATGTTTAACATGACACGCTATCCGACATGTTGGTGCGATTTTAAATAAACTTAAATAAAAAAAAACTTAAAACATTATTAAAGTACAGTGCTAAATCATTTTTCCAGACTAATTGGAACCAGAAACGATTCGGAAAATTGAAAATCCAGATAACTGGAAACAATAGGAAATAGATAAAAATAAAATATAATGGAATAATTTACCATTTGTTTATACTGTTAGATAAAAGATTTGTGCTTCCTAAATGACCTTACTCTCTAAACAAATAAAAGGAAAGCTGATTTAATTTTATCATCTCAAATTTATTTAAAAATTTTAAATACGTTATGTCATATAGCATATGCCTGTGTAATAATAATAATAATAATAATAATAATAATAATAATAGACTAAAAATAATAATAATAAAACTTTATTTCCATATGTTTTACAATACTAACCCATACATAGACATTCCTTCCTAAAGCTATAATAAATTTACTGCTCACAATGTACAAGGTGGAGAATGTTAATCTACCCAATCCCTGTAATACATCGTTTATCTGGACAATGAGAAACGATTCAGAAAATCGGAAATATGGAAACAATATTAAAAATCTGGTGTGAAACACTCACACAACTTTCTCTTGCCAATGCAAATAATTAACAATATAATGTAACATTAGAAATAAACAAAAACTAACCTCAATAAACATAACCTAATTTTAATCATGAGTGAAAGACGCAGAATGAAAATCAACCTCAGTTTGGGTTAAAAATACGGAAAATCACTCTTTCACACTAAACTAGGCGCTGTAAAGAAAAATTCTCTATATAAAAGTTGTAGATCTTTTAATTTTCTATAAATTTGATTATAAACACTTTTGTCATAAAATGAATACTAAGGCCGAAATCTTAAGAAAATTGATTTTTCACACGTTTTCGTGAGAAAAAACAGAAAATCGCAAATTACCGCTAAACTAAGCGTTATACAAAAAATTGTTTGAAATAAAAGTTGTAGGATTTTAAATTCTCTACAATTTTTATTATAAAAATTTTTGCGTTTAAATGCATATTAAAGCCGTAATCTTAAAAAAACAACGTTTTTACGAGAAAACAGCCTCACCAAGAATTTCAGCAAACATGGCGCCTACCCTATCTTGTAGAGCATAAAAAATTTAGTAAACCAGGCGATTTTAAAAAAAAATTTAATTTTCGATTTTAAAAAAAACCAGTTTTTGAGAAAATCGCAAAAAAGTGAAAAATTACACGAATAAACTACTACTTCCGGTTGACCGATTTTGATGAAAATGTTCGTGTCGGGTCCGGTAGTGGTATGTAACTTAGGTTTAAAGTTTCAAGTTCGTACGATGTTCCGTTCTTGAGATATTCTGTTCACACACACACACGCGCGCGCGCACGCACGCACGCACGCACGCACGCACACACGCACACACACACACACACACACACACACACACACACACACACACACACACCAATCGCTAAAAACATGTTTTCTGGGTTCAGGGGGTCTGAAAACGTATAGATCCGGTGAAAAATAGGCAAGAGAAAGTAAAAATGGCCGCCTCCGTGGCCCAATGGTTAACATGCCACGCTGATGTGAAATGTTGATGCGACTTTAAATAAACTAAACTAAAAAAAACTTCAAACATTATTAAAGTAAAATACTAAAATATTTTTCCAGACTAATTGGGATCAGAAACGATTCCGAAAATCGAAAATCCAGATAGCTGGAAACAATAGGAAATCGATAAAAATCGATGGCTAAGAGCCATGTTCTAGCGTAGGTGTTCTCTTCTTTTATTAAATAGACACGTTATTCAGGAAGCTCTAAGGTTTCTAACAGTAAAAGAATTTTTGAAATCGGTTGCGTAGTTTTTGAAATTACCTCGTACAATCAATCAAACGGTAGAATACTTCTTTATAATACTTTTTTTTGGTTGAACATCCGACTCTTCTGCAATTACTGCTAATGCAGACGGTGAAGGATGAAATGATTTTTTGTAACGTATGAAAATATGCCATGCCTGAATGGGATTCGAACCCAAGACCGCATGATGAGAGGCGAGCGCGCTATCAACTACGCCAATGTGGCCGGCATTCTTTATTATAGGCCTATTAATATAGATGATCTATGGAAGAATTTCTTTGCGTGGAATACAATACTGATGTACCATTTTTCTATTATGAATTAACGAGATCAATTTCGTTCATAAAATATCTAAATATTTTAAAAAAGTACTTTTTGTTCCTAGTTTCAAGAATTTTTATTTATCTTTTATGTTTTTTTTTTTTTAGTTTAAAGTTTTTTTATCTATTTATTTATGTACAAACATTGCGGGTGTTTTTTTAAAAAGTACATGTACTAATTGTTATATTAAAGGCATTTTAATACTGTTTTTTTAATTGAAGTGTTTTCTATACAATTAGCCAAATATTCAAGAAAAAGTATTTTAAATTAAGGAATAAGTGAAAAATCATAGAAATTTATTAATTTTACAAAATCGCATCTATAATTTAAAAAATATGAAAGTTGTTTCAACAGCAAATCTATTAGTTTTTTAACAATGTAATTTTTAATCTTGGATCGGTAAAATAATTGTCGATTACAGTGACTAAATTACTGAATGCATGTACTTGTTTTTGACTTTCATTAACCTCCAATCAGGTTGTTAATTTGTCTCTCACTGTACCGGTTTCTGAATCATGTACGTCACTAATGTCTGACTCCGTAATCAGCTGTTCATAACTATTCCCTATGTTGTCTTTATACAAGCATGTTCATTTGGTATAGCAACCACAATGAACTACTGTTCATTGTGAAAAAGTTTGTCTAGTCTGATGCTTTATTAATACAACTGATGTCATTTCATATGGAGTGAGAACCAGCCCTCTCCATTCTGATGTAATAATACTGCTGCTATCTGTCTCGTCTTTAGTTTGTTTTGTACAATCTGTTATCATATAATCTGTTAATTGGCAGTCCGTCGATCGTGTATGTAGAATAAAAATAGTGAATGTTTAATAGTATCTTACGACTACTATAGCCAACTACCACTCTTCACGCACCATGTGGCTGTCACGTTCAGTAAATTACTGTATGAATCTGAGCTTTGTGCAGCTGCGGGATGAAGGGGACAGACGAAGTACCAGACTTCTGCTACGTCATAAGACTGTACTAACCATCTCTTTGCTATTCGCTTGGCAGTAGGCTGCCTAGTGCGGTGACATACGTGGGTGTTTATTTGACTATTCACTGTAGACGGTGACACTGAATGTACGTAGTTTGGAAAGTACCCGTGACTACTACAAACAAAGTACTAGTAAAACGTTACTACTACTAACGAAATCTCTCACAGTAGTAGTAACGTAATGGATTCCTCTCAGCTGCACAAAGCTTAGGAACGAACAGTACCTTCGTCTGTTTTTGACCAACTCTGCCTTTACAAACGATGTTTTTATTTGTAGTAGTATGTTGTTGTTTAGGTCATCAGCCGAAAGGCTAGTTTGAATCTCTTCTAGAAGCTTTACTAAATAAAACGAGGAATAAGGTGGTTTACCATTCCTTCCTCACTGAGTGGAACAGTATGCTTATCAGCATGCCAGGCTTTCTGAAAAGCATCTACTTTCCGGCCTGCAAATTACACCTTCACTTCATTCACCACAGGGTCTGGCTGTATAATGAAATTCATTACTCTCAGAGGAGATAACTGACTATAGTACGTAAAATGAAAGAAGAAGCTTGTGTTTGAAACCGCGTATCTCTTCAGTAAGAAACTTAAAAATTTCTGGTACGGCTCGTTTTAAAGCTGGATTTTTTTGTTATTTTATTCGTATAAATTACGAAACACGGGAGTGCGTACGGCTTTTTGTAGCGTTTTGGAAACAAAATATGTACCCGGTTTTTTAGCGAATTTTTCACTTAGTCCATGTTTCAGAACATGTAGCGCGATTTATTTAAAGAGGAAAAATATGGCGTTTAAAATAGTGTGCCTGTATGTTTTCTTATTAATTTTAGCTAAAATTCAGAAATTTTTAAGTTTCTTACTTGATAAGATACGGGGTTCCTAACACAGGCTTCTTTTATTTTACGTACTATAGTGTCTTTTTTATACCTCTACCTCTTCTGTTCTTCAATGCTTTAGTCATATAGGATCATTGATTTTTTTAAATTATGAAACTTTGGTTGTAAGGCTGACCATGTGATAAGACAAAGAACTACAGACAACCCTTAGAATAACACGATTTGATTTACACCCTTCATTAAATATGCGCTGTTCCGGTTTTAAAGTTACGTGATATCCTGAAACTGAGAAAGTGATGAAGTGATCAACGATATTAAAAGTGAGGTTAACGCAGTGGTGCCCCTACCCGATTTCCTGTATTTTTAAATCAAAGAGAAGTTGATTTTCATTTTGCGTCATTTACTCACGATTAATATTAGGTTATGTATTTCATTTTACTTTTCATTGTTTACTAAGATCCATATGTAATGTTAGTATTATTTACATTAGCGAGAGAAAGTTGTGAGTGTTTCACACCAGATTTTTACTTTCTCTTGCCTATATGAATATATAGGAAGGAAAGTATTGTTTTCATGTCGAGTTTTCACCGGATCTATACGTTTTCAGACCCCCTGAACCCAAAAAACATGTTTTTAGCGATTGGTCTGTGTGTGTGTCTGTGTCTGTGTGTGTGAACAGAATATCTCAAGAACGGAACATCGTACGAACTTGAAACTTTAAACTTAAGTTACATACCACTACCGGACGCGACACGAACATTTTCATCAAAATCGGTCAACCGGAAGTAGTAGTTTATTCGTATAATTTTTCAGTTTTTTGCGATTTTCTCAAAAACTTGTCCTACGATTTTTTTTAAAATCGCCTATTTTACTCAATTTTTTATACTCTACAAGATAGGGTAGGCGCCATGTTTGCTGAAATTCTCGGTGAGGCTGTTTTCACGTAAAAACGTTGTTTTTTTAAGATTACGGCTTTAATATAAATTTTAGCGCAAAAACTTATATAATAAAAGTTGTAGAAAATTTAAAAACCTACAACTTTTATTTCAAACATTTTTTTGTATAACGCTTAGTTTAGCGGTAATTTGCAATTTTCTGTTTTTTTTCTCACGAAAACGTGAGAAAAATCGATTTGTTTAACATTTCGGCCTTAGTATGCATTTTACGACAAAAGTGTATATAATTAAATTTATAGAAAATTAAAAGATCTACAACTTTTATTTAAAGCATTTTTCTCTACAGAGCCTAGTTTAGAGAGAAAGAGTGATTTTCCGTATTTCTAAGCCAAACTGAGGTTGATTTTCATTTTGCGTCATTCACTCATGATTAAAATAAGGTTATGTTTTTGAGGTTAGTTTTTGTTCATTTCTAATGTTTTAATACTAATGTTAGGTTTATTGTTAATTATTTGCACTGGCAAGAGAAAGTTGTGTGAGTGTTTCACACCAGATTTTTTAAATTATAAAAATTTTGATTTAAGGATTTTCCATAGGAATTGAATGGAATTTCAGGTTATAATTGATAATTGTAAAGACGTTATTAGTTGTTTCACCGATATCGATTATACAGTAATTGGTTGTTGAGTTAGCCATAGATTTCAGTAATGTACAAAACGCTATTAATATCCTTAAGGTATCTATAAATACAAAATGAAAGTTTTGCTGTCCATTGACATGTCTGTACATTACTTCTGTACGCTAATTAGACTAGTAGAATGATTTTATATCGGCCTTAATTCAAATTCTGGTTATAGAAAGGTTATAAAGCATAGCCGGGTCTTCCCTATGGTCTTTAAAAGGTCTTTTTGGGTGGCAATTTTTAAAATTGTCATCATCATTTTCCTTTGTCCTTCCTTCTGTCACACCCACATATCAGAAACTATTAGAGATAGTAACAAATCTTTGTAATCAAGAACAGATCATCGATAGTAACGGGAATCGTAATCTACACAAAAATTTAGTGGGTCTAAATCGGGTTTTAAGTACCGGTTTTGACCGGAAGTCAAGAAACAAAGTCAGAAACTGCAAGATATAACAACAAACGAGTTTCGGATTCGTAATCTACACAACCTGCCCATAACAGACTGGTGAAGTGTCAAATTATTTACATTCAATCTGTTTGTTGCAGGGCTAAAATAAATAGTTCTGTTTCTTATCACATGGTCAGCCAATTAAATGACTGAATCATTTAAGAACAGAAGAGGTAGAGGTGTAAAAGACACTAGTCAGAGTTATCTCGTCTGAAAGTAATGGATTTCATTATACAGCCAGACCCTGTGGTGAGTGAAGTGAAGGTGTCATTTGCTGAGTGGAAAATTTGTGCTTTTCAGAGGGCCCGGCATGCTGATAAGCGTACTTTTCCACTCAGTGAGGAAGGCAATGGTAAACCACCTCATTCCTCGTTTTACTTAGTAAAACCTCTACAGGTTCAAACCAGCCTTTTGGCTGATGACCTAAACAACAATCTACACGAAAAGTTAGTGGGCCTGAATTAGTGGGTTTGAAGTTCTGGTTTTGACCAGAAGTGGCCCAAAATCGGAAGTCAAGAAATCAGTCGGAATTTAGAACCAGAAATAGTGTCATTCAATTCGTCTTAATGAGTAGATACAGAAATCACTGGTGGTTTTTGTCATAAAAATAAAGGTAAGCCACCAGCCATGGGACGAATCGTCTCAATAACGGGATTTTTTCATATTCATTCGTTTTAGGTTAGACTTATCAGAAATCATATGATACCTACTGTAACATCTTCAAAATCTCCGTAACTATCATGTTATTTCACGGTAATTTACTTCTATTTTTTGATCTTTTTGCGGTTAACGTTCTCAGCATTCCTTTACTGTTAGCTTTTATTCTAATAAACAACTGTCGATATTTTATGAAATTCCTTAAACACCGTCCTTGCGTGCGCGAATTTCCAAAATATATCCGGAATAACTCCATCACTCATTTATTCTATTTTTCAGGGCTGATGAGCTCTGAACTGACGCATTGCCCCCTACCCCCTTCATAGCTAGTCAATGACTTGCCAATACTTGCTCTCGTAGCTCTGTTACATATTTCGTCGGCCAGTTTTTTTGGTCTTTCAATAAAAATTAAAACCATTTGTACAATCTGACAACGCTGGTAAACGTTCTGATTAGTCTAAACGCGTCCAACAACAGAGCTCATCAACTGTGAAAAGCATTATAGTATTATAGTACGAGTAATTGAAGTTTTACTGCACACCTTTCATAGACATCCCTCTGATTATCCGAATTAACCTAAAGAAACTTGGATTCAGATTGTCAGAAATTTGGATAAATTGGATAAATCAACGTAGCCTGTACTTTTATTTTATGTCTAACATTTATAGGATAACATTTTATATTTCAAAGGGACCGTACAGCTGTAAAAAATACAAAAATTCAAAAAGTCAGAATATTTGTTGAACTTAAGTTTTATTATATTAACTTATCTGCAGACTCTTTATGTAATACTACTCGTATACTTCCTTACCTTAAGATTAAAAAAAATGGATATTTTAAATCTTTTGTGATACACTCACAAGACTTTCTCTTGCCAATGTAGATGATAAACATAATAACATATGTTAAATCATGAATTAACAATGTAAAATGAAAAACGTAACCTAATTCTAATCATGAATGCTGACAAAAAATGAAAATCAACCTCTGTAGAACTTAAAAATTCAGAAAATGAGTAATTGCCTCTAAACTAGGCTCTAGACAAATATTCTTTAAATAAAAGTTGTAGGATTTTTAATTTCCTATAACTTTGATTATATATACTTCTGTCGTTAAATCCATACTAAGGCCGCAATATTAAACCCCATTTTTTTACTGACTTTGATGGAAAAAAAACAAACAGAAAATCAATAATTGCTGCTAAAGTAAGCGTTGGACAAAAAAGTGTTTGAAATAAATATTGTAGGTTTTTAAATGTTTTACAACTTTAATATATTTATACAATTTTTCCCTAGAATGCATATTAAAGCCGCAATCTTAAAAAAAAACTTATGTATCAAAGTACACCCTTCCAAATAATTTCAGCAGACATGGCACTTATCCTGTCTTGTAGAGCATAAAAAATGTAATAAACGAGGCGATTTAAAAAAATCGCTTGAGCCGTTTGTGAGAAAATCGAAAAATTGCACGAATAAAACACTCGTTTATTCGTTCAATTTTTCTTTTTTACTACTTTCCGTTAACCGATTTTGATGAAAATGTTCGTGTCGCGTCCGGTAGTGGTGTGTAACTTAAGTTTCAAGATTGCACGATGTTCCGTTCTTGAGATATTTTGTTCACACTCGCGCACGCGCGCACACAGACACACCAATCGCTAAAAACATGTTTTTTGGGTTCAGTGGCCTGAAAACGTATGTCCGGTGAAAAATTAACATGAAATCAATGCTTTCCTTCCCTGTATATTCATATAGAGGAAGAGAAAGTAAAAATGTGATTTTCTCAAAAGCGATGCGGATAAATGGCGTTCGGATAATCGGCGTTCTGTTTTAAATGTATTCTTATGATTTTGACATTGGTTGAATAGAAGGACAAGGCATTTGCATTGGGCTGGTAGCAGTAACTAGTGGGTTAATAACAATACTACTAATGGTGATTATCTTCGTCCGCCGGGTCAATGAACTCCGGAATACTGGATGTAATTTAGGGTGAAAACTCTACCATAATTTCGTTGGCACATTAATTATGTATTAGACACCACGTAATTGTTGTCCGTATTGTATTCTGGTAACGGTTCGTAATTTTCTTTGTATTTTTGCAATATTTTGCGTTTTATTTTCCTGTAATAATATTTGAAAATATTTAAGTATATTTAAAATATCAATTGTTTTTCTTGTATTAACACTTAAAAATCCTTAAATGACAATAAGGAAAATCATAATTATTGTATTAAATTTAAAATGTTATTTAATGTTAAACCCCCCAAAATTACTATAATTTCGTGAATTTCTTATTCTATAATTTTTTGTTTTATGATTAATTTAATGGCTTCATGGATAAGGCGGTCATTGAAACAGTGATTTCTTGTTTTATTATGTTTATGGCACAAAAATTTGTGTGTCAGATGAGGAATTTTTTGTTCTGGCGAAGAGCCCGATATGAACTGTAGAAATATTATTTTCAACCGTATTTTATAATGAAATTTTTGTAGTTGTTTAGATAAAGGGTTTTTCATAGTTTTCTTGGTTCCTTCAGATAAATACTGGAACCTTTGAGAAAATTTATTTTCACCAAGATTTTTTCTTTATGTCAAAATTAGGTACAAAATAATAAATATACTTTAGAATATGGTAATACGTATTTTTACCCGTGGATACATCAAATTTTTATAATTTTTCAATATTTACAAAAGCCCCTAAGAACAAAAGTGATTTAAATCTCAATTATTTATTTTTGAGAAACAAGGAATTCAAAAACAATAATTTTAATTTGGTTCACAGTGTCATGAAAATCCTTGCTTGTTCACCTTTTCCTTTTTCACTTATTTTAAAAGTATGAGTCCTTGTGTGATTCTTTGAGATAGTCAATGTGAGTTTTGAACAAGTTGTGATTTTTCAGTCGGTTTCCAGAGCCGGAAGAGCGAGGTCGTATTTACTGAGTCTATCGTGCATCATGAATTTCGAACAATGCGTTATCATTAAATTTTGTTTAAGTTGCAAAGAGTCCCAGAAAAGGTCTTGCAATGTTAAAATTTGTGTATGACGATAATATGGTAACCCTGAAGACTGTTTACAAGTAGTATGAGGGATTTTAAAGCGAAACTGAGTCGATTAAAGACGAGCAACGGTCGGGACGTCTTTCGACCTCAAAAATAGATAAAAACGTGCAATAGTGGGCAAACTGGTTCGTTCAAACAGGTGATTAATCATTCGAGAGCTTACTGAAGAACTGGACATCTCGTATGAGTCCGTGCAAAGCAATTTAACCGATTATTTGCAAGTGAAAAGAATGAGTGTGAAATATATTCCCAAAATTTTTACTGACGAACAGAAGGAAAATCGTGTGAGAGTTTGTACGGAATTCATCGGCGAGTTTTTGGCCGAAAGAAAGATTTCTGTCTGTTCAAATCCGCCGTGCTCTCCGGATTTTTCATCATGCAACTTCTGTCACTTCCCAAAAATAAAAACAGTGCTGAGAGGAAAACGGTTTGATAACATTCCCGACATTGAGAGAGCCACGACAGAGCGGCCGAAGGCCCTTCCGAAAGAAGCGTTCCAGAAATGCTTTTAATCATGGAATCAACATTGGTATAAGTGCATCGCTAGGCAAGGAGAGTACTTTAAAGGGAATTAATTTAAATTTTATATAATCTTATTACTTAGTAGATAATAAAATTGTTCACGTATTTTTTGATCACACTATCACTTTAAATTATGAACTCCCTTACTTTTTAAAGAGATAACTCTGATTATTGGTACTTTCATTTTCCATTCTACTTTTAGTAAATGTTTATAAAATGTAAGTCTATGAAATATTAATTATTCAAACCGATTGACACGAAACAGCTGATTTCTTAAAAACAAAAATTTTGACGTGGTTCAGTGTGTCATAAGACCATCCGTTTTTGTTTACCTTTTCTTTCTTCACTTATTCTAAAGTATGAGCTCTTATAAATTTTTCAGGTTACTTTTCCACCCTGTAATTTATCAAAAATTTTTACCTTTTATAACGGATCATATTAGCGAGAGATAACATTTTTTCTTAAATTTTTTGGGCGCCAATAATGTTCGGAATACACCCTGCTCCTGTACGTACTGCAGTAAGTACAGTGCCTTGTCTGCTTCTAAATGTGAAATAAGCCGCAGTTATTGTTATTATTCCCATTGGATAATCCGAACATTACGAAATAGGTCATGGTTTCAATTAGTTCGGATTAGCAGGGTTGTTTTGTATATTTTACTATTTAAATACTACTAATTTCTACCAAACTAATACAAGTAAAATGGTTATGAACATTATTTAACAGAGTTCACTTATTATTTAAGAGAACCGCTCCGTTTTACATATTTTGGCCGTTTTTGGATTAGTTTTGTTGTTATACTCAATTTTTTCGGATAATCAGATCAGGTTCCAGTCCCAATTAGTTCGGATTAGCGGGTTTTTTGTAGTTTTAGTTTATATGTAAGTCCTTGAGTTTTAATTCCATGAAAATTCACAGAATCGTTATTCATACGCAGGCACAAATTTTTTGATTCTTTGATTTCTTTGTTATTAATTTCCAAAAATCTATACAATATGGTTTTTATTTTCAGTTCACAGATTAAAGCGGTAGGCATTGTTAACTTGACAAATAATTGAGAAATTTTGAGAGAAAAGTTTATGAAAATTTGACATTTGAGTGAAGAATTTAAACAAGTGGGTTCATTAACACGTTTTACAAATAAGTTTATTTTAGTTCACTTCTTTGTTCTTATAAATACGGTACGTAAATTGTGTAGGGAAACTTTCTTGAGATTTTACAAAACGAAGTCTTGTTTCAGTGAACTCAAACTTCTATTTGTCGCCAAATTCTAAACAGCCAATTAGTAAATGTTATCGTAATTTTAAATCTGACAAGTAGTATAATATTATGTTTTCGTCATATTCTTAATACCTTTTGACAAAATAATAATAATAATAATCTTACGTATATATTTTAAAAGAACTGAATCTATTTTCTGATTAATGTAAAACTTCATTTTCAAAAATAACGAACAAAATAAAAATTGAATCAGTTTAAATTAAGAATTAAAGAACCCTTCTTATTTACTAAGCGCGGATTGAAATTATTTGGCTGCGCAAAAAACTGTAACAATCACAGATTTCAGAATTTCAATCCAAATTATTATTATTATTTAAAGATTGTGGCCTTAATATGAATTTTAGGGCTAAAGCGTATAAAAAGTTACAGAATATTAAAAACCCTACAAATTTATTTTAAACGTTTTTTCTACTGTGCTTAGTTTAGCGTCAATTAGTAATTTTCCGTAGTTTTCTCATTTAAATTGCTAAAAATCGAAATTTCAAAACGGGTATTTTTTGTAACATGACTTATCTATAAAACTAGGTTAAGAATTATGTCGTTCTGAAATTACACATTTACAATGTTATGAATTAGGAAAAGGTATAGATAATAAAAAAGGTTTTTTGAAAATTAAAGACCCTTAACTATTGTTTGAAAAATATTGTAACATTGTACAGTGATATTCCAGAAATTGCTCAGGGAATAATATTGTTCATTGTAAGAAATTGTGTATTCTATGAAGTATTGTGTATTGAACAAGGGTAATGGATTGCGATGAATGAAATCTTTTGAATTGAAGTTCTCGGAAATCGAAACTAGTGCAAACGTTTTTTAAAAATTTTGATTCCTTCTTCAATTTTCCAGTAAAACGAAGAAAGTATTGAAAGGATCTCAATTAGTTATGAGATCGCATGTGTAAAAACAGTTAGCGCCTTTGTAGTTAGTTAGTTATAAATTGACTGTGAATGGGATAGGTTTTGTCGGGCCGTCCGAAATAGTGTCGGTACGGGACCAAATCTATATGTTAATAATGCGTATGCGTATGAGTGGTATCAAGTGGTTGTGGACATTTTTTTTTATTGTTAAGTGATAGTTTCTTCATTACAGTCTAGTTTAGTTTAAACTTAAGTCTTGTAATTAATTTAAATTAAAGTAATCTAATTGTATTTGTTAGTAGTCAAAGTTTAATAATTAATTGTTGGAAGTTTAAAGTAATCTTTTTATTATTTATTTTATGCAGATCCCGAATAAACCTACGCTTAAGTGTTGGCATATTCTTCTATCTTACTTCGTTTGTGGCAGTTATTAATTTTATCCAAAACTGTCATCAAAACTGGTCCTTCTTGCATTGGCAAGTTTTGTGAGTGTTTCACACCAGACTTTTTCATTTGAAGTAATATTTTTAAAAATCGTTTCTCAGTGTGCACCTTCAAGGTGTTTAAGTCCATGTGATTCTGGAGAATTCGTGGTAAATGAGTGAACGAGTGAGCCGGTAAAAGGATTTCGCTTCTGTGTGTACACACAGACAAAAAAGTAAAATTTTAAAAGTGTATTCTTTGTGGGTCAGTTAATATTAGAATATGAGTTACTGGAGAACAGATTCGAAGCACCCATGAGCACTCTAAGTGACGTTAATAATT
Source organism: Catonia carolina (assembly GCA_035578175.1). NCBI lineage: Eukaryota > Metazoa > Arthropoda > Insecta > Hemiptera > Achilidae > Catonia > Catonia carolina. The sequence continues at coordinate 2,694,077 of JAQMRL010000001.1, forward strand.
TTCTCTATTGTGCGCAGGCGTAATTACAAGTCTATTTTCTAATATAATTAATCAGAGGAAAATTTGTGCTAATCAAGCCGTCTTAGGCGTAAAAAGGAACACAGTGACGTAGGTTTTATATAGTTTATTTTTAAATTGGCATTCGAATGCTGTGTGCATATTTCCGCGGGGATTTGCAGAATAGTAAATTTAAATCATTACGAAACACTGCTGTACGTCTCTCATAGTTTTTTGTATTATATTTTCTTTTGTTTTCATTTTTGTTTCTCTCGTACCATATGTATATTTACTCATTGTAATGTTTTATATTATTGTTAATTAACAACTGAAAAGATAGTAATACTGAAAAATATTTTTTATTTAGACCTCGGCCAATAGTGTAAGTACAACTGGCTTCTATGCTAAGGGTACCGGGTTCGATTCCCGGTTAGGTCTGGAATTTTTTCATCACAAATTCTCATATGTCGACTTTCATATAATCTGTATTACCATTAATGTACAAATAATCAAATGTAAAATAAAAAATTTTAATAATTAAATATTTTTTTAATTTCACAACTCACTAATCAGAATTAATTAATGGATTTCGTAACTTTTGGATTATTCAAAAAAATCTGTACAATTAGAAAAAATATTTCAAAATTAGCTAAATTTTATTTTACGCGCGCAGAAGAAGTCTGCGCTTAATTTTAAGTTTACAGACGAAGAAATAGTTTCCGTAATCATGCCGGACTCCGGCGCAGGTTGTGAAGAATCTGATCAAATACGCGTATGTTAACAGGGAGCGTCTTATTTCACACTCAGAAGCACCAAAAGCACTGAAAATAGTGTACTGCTGTACGTATAGCAGCACAACAACGTTACGCACCCAGACGTCATGTTTATGAGGCGCTGGCGAAATATCGCATCATCAAGGTTTTCGGCGTTAACGTCAGGTTTACCGTCGCTAACATTGGTGATTTTATGCAGCCATGCAGTAGGAAAAATAAATAGTTTCTCGTAATTGCTCAAGAACTTGAAGAAATGTTTTAACAGCAAGAAATTTTATCCTAAATACATCTTGTTCCTTTACTAATCTTAACTACATGTAAATTTAATTTTTATGTTAAGAAGCTTATTAAAAATATTTTTTCATTATAAAATTTCTTGGTTTTGGTTTTAAAACACGTTTTATACGTAAAAATCTTGTCGTGAAATTAGAATGGGTTCGAATTAATCCAAAATTTTGGATTAACAGGGTTTTTGTGTATATTATAATAACTAATTTATTTACGTCTTTGGACTCTTATCTTAAGTATAAAGTGAAAAAGTATTGTAATTGTGAAACACTTTTAATACCCTAATTTCAATACTGATCTTATCGTCTTATGACATTCTGAAGTAAAAAAAAAAATATTTTGGGAATGACTGTCTGCTTGCATGTATAGGTAGTTTGTTTATTGTCAAATAAAATTTACTGTACCGATCGGGCTGAAAGTTAAAAATTTATGTTTTTTCAAGCTACCCATGAGGGTTTTTGAAATTAGTCTTGCTTCCCCTAAATTAACCATTTTGGTCACAGGGATAATTTTACTAGTGTATACAGCAAACCCCCACTTATTTTTCAAGATATAAGCATGTTAAAATGATTTTTTTTGATGTGTATACGTTACAATCTGTTCAATCCTGATCAATAAGCAACCCCATGACCCAATGAGATGAGGATGATGTGTATGGGGTGTAAATAGGTGTAGTATTGTACAGACCCTGGCTGACCATTCCCGAGAGAGTGTTGTTAATTGAACCCCAGCCATCAAAGTACACCGGTAACCAATGTCTAGTATTCAAATCCACATAAAAGTAACTAACTACCTTTACTGGGATTTGGACCAGGAACCTTCGTCTCCGAAAATCAGCTGTTAAACAGCTGACACACGGCGACGACTTTACCTCTAGACCAACCCGGTAGTTTAAAAATTATTTTAAATAATTAAAAATTAACTGTGTTTTTAAAACACCTTGACGAAGTTGACATACATCTGTAAACATTTTTAGTTTTTTATATCTTAAATATTTCTTATAAAAATTAATAATAATTTAATTATCACGCTTATAAATTATATGTATTGATAGGCCTCCAAAGTTCAGTTGGCTGCTTGCAATTTGAGAAAACGGGTATAAGTCGGTTGTATTTTAGCATAGGTTAAGATACCAGGTGCAAACTCTCTTAAAATTAATTAAATTCATGTTATGAAATTGTAATTGTTTGGGAGTTTTAGTGTTGTAACGTGTATTATGGGTTCTTTCGAGATCTAGCTGTTTACGAATAACAAATCTTCCTTTCAAATTTACAACATATGTTTATTTAAAAATCAATTTCTTACATTAGTTATGACATACTACTAAAAATGACCATATTTTTATTCAGTGATTCTGTCTACATAAGCCCTGGGTTATGCCGTAGGTTATACGAGGTGTCATACAGATGAAAAAATGCCAGACCTGATCGGAATTCGAACCCGGGGCCACTGGCATAGAAGCCAGGTGCACTGACCACTACATCAACGGTCCGGCGAGAAACAATAAACTACTTAACTTAATAACAGACTAAATAGATTACAAAATGTTAAAAAAATTGGACTAAGCTCAACTGAAACGAAATATGTCATTTACTATCAGATAATAAATTAAGTCGTACTTACAGTTGTATAACTAATAATAACAATATCACATTATTTGCCTGTCACAAAGAATCTGTTTCCATACGTGACACCCAAACCGGCACTTAACCACTTCACTTCATTTAAAACAACTAACTTCACAAAAGTTCACAAATTACTAACTCACTTCAAAAACTGTTTACATACCGGTCGACCCACCAAAGGTTAGCGGTTGTATATAAGAACAACCATCCTTCTAGAAGGATAAAAAATATTTCAGATAAATAAATACACAGAAGGTGAAATAGAACAATCGCGGAATAAAATAACAGTAGACAGTAGTCTAACAGTATAGTATAACAGTAGTCTAGTACTCTGTACTAGAAAAACAACAAGCAACCGCTAGCCAAGAAAGGAATAAATTATATTTATCAAAACTCATACAAAAAAAAATAAATCGTGGAAACACCATTGTCCAGTCGACTTACGGCACAGTATTATTATTATTATTATTATTATTTTTATCTGCTGTATTAAAATATTTTATTGGGGGATTTTAATTGTAATTGGTTCCATTTTCTTTGTATACAGTATCAAAATCGGTCGATAAATGAGTAAACTACAGAAGTGCTTAAAGATTAGCGAGAACGATAGTGGTGTTTGCCTACAATTTATTATTTACTGTTACAAAAATTATTTTTTATCGAAAAGATTAGGAATTTTAATTAATTAATTATTAATCATTTAGAAATTTAAATATACATATGTTAGAAAGTGCTTTAAGTAGTGTTTTAAGTGTGTATTGCCTCGTTGTCTGGGCATTAGTTGTTAATTTTAGCTCTTACTACACTACTGCACATGCCTTAATTTGGGTTTCCTGTGGTTGCCAGTCACTAGGGACATTTTCACCTAGAATGTTGGCATCAGTGCGCTTGAATACTAACTAACCGATTGAGTACTATTTATTTACTATGTTCTATTTTTTTTTTTTAATAAATAATACATTATTATTTGTATAAATAATTAATTTAAAAAATTAGTTTAGTTATCCAGTGAAAAATATGAATTTATTTCCATAGTTTTGACAAATTTGTGTGATTTTTTTAAAAGTGTTTTTAAAATTCAGTGTGTGTTTGTATTTATTAATTTATCATCAAGAGATTAAAATTATGTTAACCTTATTTCATGTTTACAAATAATGAAATCAAAAATTAATTATTCCTGTACACTAGTGGGTTTGTATTTCAATTTTTTTGTTTGTTACTACATAAATATTTAAATTCTAATTTTTAAAATCTATTTACATAACGTTTAATATTTAATTTCTAAACAATTTTAATTAATTTACTAAAATATTTAAATTGCTCATTTAACAAAATTTGAATTACTATATCATTATTTATTTAATTTTTTACTCGTTAACAGTATATTTTCAAATATCGGCCTTTTTAATACCAAGTAAATAGCATATATTATAAAAATTATTTCCGTGAAATCAAAAATTTAAATTGAATGGATATATAATTAAAAAAGTCATTTAAATTAGAAAATGTTGTTTAGGTTATCAGCGAAAAGGCTGGTTTAAACCTCTATTAGCTTTACTAAGTAAAACGAGGAGTGAGGAGGTGATTTATAATTTCCTTCCTCACTGAGTGGAACAATATGGTTATCAGCATGCCAGGTTATCTAAAAAGCATCTACTTTCCTCCCTGAAAATAAAACCTTCATTTCATTCACCACAGAGTCTGGCTGTATAATGAAATTTATTATTATCAGAGATAACTCTGACTAGTGTTTTTTTACACTTCTATCTCTTCTGTTCTTAAATGTTTCAGTCATATGATTGGCTGAACATGTTGATAAGAAAACAGAACTATTTGTTGTAGCCCAAGAATTAACAGATCGAGTGCAAATAATTTAACACTCCACCTGCCTATTATGGGCAAAGGTTTTAAAACAACAATTCTAAAAAAATTTCCACTCACTGGGTTAAATTTTTAAATAAACTTAAATAAAATTATTTTTCGTAGGCCTACCTTTTATCAGATTTTTTAGGTATTTGACGCTTATTTTCCCGATTTTTTCCAGTTTCTAATTATTGTATCAATTCTATAATATACAAAATCCTAACCAAAGTTTGAATAAACTTTGGTAGGATTTAGGAAGGTGATTGTTTAGGAGGTTGATTGATAAAATTAAACCAGGATTTATGGTTCAGTTTTTTTAAGGATTCCACGTGGATACCGTACCTCCATCTCTTATCAGAATCAAATGAATGATTCTGTTGTTTACTACTTCGGTTGTATGGAAAATAATACTAATGAAAATTTATGATGTACTCTAAGTTTAAACCTCTGATCTTTAGAAGTTAGGGAGTTTTGTTGATGTATTCGTAAACCCTGTCATAAAGTTTCAGGAATATGCCGACGAAAACCTCTTATGAAATTAATTCGAGAAATTTTTTAAATTTTAAGTATAAAAACGCTTACCTAAATATTTTCGCTTTGTAGTGAAAGTTTTTATGCCCATAACGGGCAGATGGAGTGTTAAATTAATTGCACTCGATCTGTTTGTTCCAGGGCTACAAAAAATAGTTCTGTTTTTTATCACATAGTCAGCCAATTATTTGACTGAACTATTTAAGAACAGAAGAGGTAGAGGTGTAAAAGACACTAGTCAGAGTTATCTCCTCTGATAGTAATGAATTTCACTATACAGCCAGACCCTGTGGTGAATGAAGTGAAGGTGTCATTTGCAGGGTGGAAAGTGGGTGCTTTTCAGAGGGTCTGGCATGCTGATAAGCATACTCTTTCAACTCAGTGAGGAAGGCAATGGTAAACCACCTTACTCCTCATTTTACTTAGTAAAACCTCTAGAGGTTCAAACCAGCTTTTCGGCTGTTGACCTAAACAACAACAACAGTGAAAGTTTAAATTTCTAATATTTTACTTAATATTTTATTTAATTCGGCTCAGTAATTGATGAAAGTTTTGACCTTTATGTTCCCAAACCGTACGTAACATGGAATTCAAAAGTTTTGGTTTTTTTTTTTTTTTGTTCGATTGTTATACCAGCGGCGGCTATTCAGGTAAATTAAGTGAAGAGCCTCTTCACCTATGCACTGGATAGTATCCGCATTTATTTCTCCTACAAAATAAATATAATCTCTGATATAATTATCTTTTGATTTACAGTAAACGAAGAAGTGTCGTGTAAAAAAGTACGTAAAATTATCGTATCTGCTTGTACCGGTTGTCCCACGGAATTTAAACCGTAGGGGGAAATAGCATTGATTTTCATTAGTTTGTTAATATTTTGTTCCCACGAATAAATGAAAACTTTTTTAAGTCAGGAATCATTAGAAAATATTTAGATATTTATAAAAATAAAAATTTTAAAACATTATAAGCTGTATTTTAGCTTTAATACAGAAATACATAAATTTGTAACCGTTTTCCATTTTAGTATTGTAAATGTTATCTATTTTTCGTATTGTTGTTTTTGGAGTAATGGTAACGTTCTGGTCGTGAGAAGTGTAGAAAGGTGGATCGAATCTGTCAGCGGGAAAATTTTTTTATTGTTAAAAAAATATTGGAAATATTAAAAAAATTGTTTATTTATTTTTTAATTTTGACAATTTGTTTTGTCTAAAATTATTTACTTAAAAATTTGTTTTTTTGGAACCAAATTCAGTATTATTTTAAATACCTAAATATTTCCTTCAGCAACATTTAATTTTCAGAGACACCTGATTGTTGCAATAATTTTACTAGATTGTTGATGAGAAAAAAAATTGTCAAAATTAAAAAATAAACAATTTTTTAAATATTTCCAATATTTTTTTAACAATAAAACATTTTTACCTCTGATGGATTCGACCCACTGGATTTTTACTTCTCCGGATCAGAACGTTACCATTACTCCAAGCATAACAATGCAAAAAATGGATAAAATTTACAATACTTAAATGGAAAACGGTTACAAATTTATGTATTTCTGCATATAAGCTAAAATACAGCTTTAAATGTATGAAAATTGATATTTTTTTAAAAGGTCTAAACATTTTCTAATGATTCCTGACTATAACAAGTCTTCATTTACTCGTGGGAACAAAACATTGATAAACTAATAAAAATATTGCGATTTCCCTATGGTTCAAATTCCGTGTGACACCCGGTATAGCGCTTTGTAATGTTTTAAATAGTCCTTGTAATGGCCTTAATGTATGGAATAAATGCCCATGTGAAGAGTTGATGGGTGGGCGCTGCTTCTCTTCCAGCACGAACGGGTTGTCATGACAACGGATATCGTCAGCGGCAAAAATGCATGCCTAGTTCTCCCTACCCGTCCCCGAATAGTGCAGCGATTGGGGCGGGTCGACCAGCCTACTGGACCTGCATGTTCTATTTACGTGTACGTTAATTTTTTAATATTTGTAGTGTTACGCATTTGATTAGTATTGTATATTTTACATTTTATTACTCTCGGCAGTCTCGAGAATATTTTTTTTTTATTGAGTGATGATGCCTACATAAGCCTTGGGCTTGTGCGTAGGTGATGATATGTGGTGATTTTCAGATGAAAAAATTCCAGACCTGACCGGGAATCGAACCCGGGACCCCGGAATAGTAGCCAGTTGCACTGACCACTTCACCACGGGCCGGCCGTGGTGTAGTGAAACAGTGGTGTAGTGTACTTTCACTAAACAGTTTATCAGTACACTAATTTTTTTCGGTTTTTTGCAACTCTTCACCTATTTTTGAAGCCACGACCCGCCATTGTGTTGTACATATTTAGACTAACGCAGACGGGAAATAATGATATAAATGAAAATGAGTGATGAAAAATGAACTGACCTGGAATAGAACCCTGGAGCATACCAGCTAATTGCTCTAATCGAATGAATGAGCGAACAAATGACCCTTCCGAAATGAAGAAAACTTTCACTAAACAGTTCCTTGTATTATGAAAGCCACAAAGTGATTTATTACGGCATAGGTGCGGTTAATCCTCAAAAATACCGAGTTATGAGAAAAACGTTAATTTTTTAATTTTTCGGTTTAATCGTGGGGACTTGAAAATAGGCTACACAACCCCACTAATTCGAAATTTCAGATTATTCTAACTGATTTATATTGTTTACATATACAGCGTGTTTTAAAATAAAAACTAAGTATTTGTGTACTGAAAAAATATTTTAATAGCATACTAAACATAAAAAGTAAATTAAAAAAACTGTTTAACACGGTGAAAATTAAAAAACGGTTTTGATAAACAGTGTAGTTGAGAATAGAGAGAAACATAACCAAGCCCTAGTAAAAGATGTAGGGCCTACTTCATATTAACCACTTACTTGTACAACATTTTTATTCTATATTTGTAGAAGAAATATTTTACTATGCGAAAAGGGACCTCTTGTCGATTTTAAAAAATTTTTAGTTATTAATATTTTTCGCCAAATTTATGTTTTATGGCCGGCCCGTTGGCGAAGTGGTTAGCGCAACTGGCTTCTACGCCGGGGGTCCCGGGTTCGATTCCCGGTCAGGTCTGACATTTTTTTTCTTCACTTATTTTCATATATCATCATTCTCCACCGTCTGCGTTAGCAGAAATTGCGAAACAGTCAGACATAAAACAAAAAACAAAACAAAAATGTTTTAATCTGAGAAATTAAGTAGAAGTTACGGCAGCTTGAGTATTTTAAATAGAAAATTGGTCTTAAGTGTAAATGCATGATAATTAGCCATAAGTATCCTTTTTGAAATTGTACACATTTTTTTGACTTTGAAAGTGTTGACATTGACACTGCGAGGAGTTCTTTTCTGCTGCGTCTTCGCCTCTTTTTTAATGGTTCTGTAACTGGATCCGGAAGGTCAGGTTCAGGCTCTGGAAACCCACTAATATTGGCTTCAACCACTAATTCAAATTCTACTTCAAGACACATAAGGTCTCTGCATTCTACTGTACAAATCCAGATGTTTTTGAATAAATATATTTCATTGCATAGTCATCCCTGCTGAAGTAATTTCATTCAGAATCCAACAAAACGTAGTAAACTACAAAAATCGGATTATCGATATCGGCCCTTACAACTCATTTTACTTAAGTGAAAATTTTACTTTTCCGACAAGAGGTCCTATTCGAATTCTGCGGAAAATTTATATATTAATATTTATATACGTATTAATTAAATTTATATATTATTATATTTATATATTATTATTTATATAATTTAAAATATCTATATCAATTTTGTTTAAATTTAATTTTGTAACGGATATAGGATAAAAATCGGAAAAATAAGCAAAAAGAAAATTTGTAAGAAAAGTAGTGTAGCTTGCTAACTATTTAATTTTTAATGAGCTGGTTTTTATTGTTTAGTGAACTCATATTGAAAATGTTAATTTATGAACATGTGACCGAACATAGTTAGTTATGCGATTCAAGACATCTTAAATCATAGTCGGTTAAATTTTAATAAAATCTGAAAGTCATATTTTGCTAATAAATATTAAAAGATAATAGTCAGACGAATAAATAATACATTGACCTACATTTATTGTTTTCTAGGCAATGTTTAAAATGCAAAGAAATAGTCATTTTTGCGACGAATACTGATAGGCCTGAACAGATTAAATTACGCGTACTTCTTTTTCCTCTTTATTTGAACGTTGATTTATAAAAATTATTTTATCAATTACACAATGTATTTACGGCAAACCGCATTTAATCTCTCGTTACGCTTCAACCAGAAATACGTTTTACTGTTATTTCTACTGGTTTTAATTATATAGAACCTACTCGTTGGCCCGTGCTAATGTATTCACACAATCTTGAGTGACATCACTAACCCTAGAACCTATTATTTCTTTCTCTTGTCTAAATGAATATATAGGAAGGAAAGTATTGTTTTCATGTCGATTTTTCGAAATTGATTTTTCACCGGATCTACACGTTTTCAGACCCCCTGAACCCAAAAAACATGTTTCTAGCGATTAGTCTGTGTGTGTGTGTGTGTGCGCGCGCGCGCGCGTATGTGTGTGTGTGTGTGTGTGTGTGTGTAGGTGTGTGTGTGTGTACACGTGAAGAGAATATCTCAAGAATGGAACATTGTACGAACTTAAAACTTGACCTGAAACTTGACTTGACTTGACTTGAAAGTTACATACTACCTGACCTGACACGAACATTTTCATCAAAATCAGTCAACCGGAAGTAGTAGTTTATTCGTGTCATTTTTCAGTTTTTTGCGGTTTTCTTAAAAACTGATCTTACGATTTTTTTAAAAATCGCCTTGTTCACTAAATTTTTATGCTCTACAAGATAGGGTAGGCGCCATGTCTGCTGAAATTCTTGGTGAGGCTGTTTTCACGTAAAAAAATTGTTTTTTCAAGATTACGGCTTTAATATGCATTTTAGCGCAAAAATGTAACTACTATAAGTTGTAGAGAATTTAAAAATCTACAACTTTTGTTTCAAACATTTTTTTGTATAACGCTTAGTTTAGCGATTTTCTGTTTTTATCTCACGAAAAACGTGTGAAAAATCGATTTTTTTTAAGATTTCGACCTTAGTATGCAATTTACGACAAAAGTGTATATAATCAAATTTATAGGAAATTAAAAGATCTACAACTTTCATTTAGAGCATTTTTCTCTACAGAGCCTAGTTTAGCGTGAAAGAGTGGTTTTGCGTATTTTTAAGCCAAACTGAGGTTGATTTTCATTTTACGTCTTTCACTCATGATTAAATAAGGTTATGTTTTTTGAGGTTAGTTTTTTGTTTATTTCTAATGTTTTATTACTAATTTTGGAGTATTTTGGTCATTATTTGCATTGACAAGAGAAAGTTGTGTTAGTGTTTCACACCAATTTTTTTACTTTCTCTTGCCTTATATGAATCTCTAAAATAAATAAATAAATATATAAAGGAACGTATAATCGATTTTACGAAATTGAGTTATCGTTGGAAATGCACGATTGTAGCGATTGGTGTGTGTATGAACAAAATATCTCAGAAATGAAATATCATATGAAGTTGTACTAACTTGAAACTTAAGTTAGGTTCCACTAGGAGACTTGACACAAACATTTTCATCAAAATCGGTCTTCCAAAATTAGTAATTATTCGTACGATTTTTAACTTCGTACAATTTTCTCAAAAACGGCTCCTACTAATTTTTAAAAAATCGCCTCATTTACTACATTATTGTGCTCTAAAAGATGGTAGCGTCATATCTGCTGAAATTTTTGGGGGCCTGTGCTCTCGTGATAAATTTTTTTTAAGATTTCGACCTTAATATGCATTTTAGGGGAAAAGTGTAGATAATTAAAGTTGTAGAAAATCGAAAACCTACAACTTTTATTTCGAGCGATTTTTCTTCAACGTTTAGTTTAGCGTGAGGGTAATTAGTGTTTTTCTGTATTTTTCTTACTAAAATCTGTAAAAAACACAATTTTTAACATTGCGGCCTTAGTATGCATTTTACGACTAAAAAGTATCGATAAAAGTAACGACTAAAGTTATAGGAAATTTAAAAAAATTACGATTTTTATTTCAAACACTTTTTTCTACAGACCCTAGTTTAGCATCATTTAGTGATTTTCCGTATTATCAAGTCGTACAGAGTTGATTTTCATTTTTCGTCATTCACTTACGATTAAAATTAGATTGTTTTTCATTTTATATTGTTTACTCACTGCCCATAACAGACAGGTGGAGTGTCAAATTATTTACACCCAATCTGTTAGTTGCAGGGCTAAAATAAATAGTTCTGTTTCTTATCGCATGGTCAGCCAATTAAATGACTGAATCATTTAAGAACAGAAGAGGTAGAGGTGTAAAAGACACTAATCAGAGTTATCTCCTCTGAAAGTAATGAATTTCATTATACAGCCAGACCCTGTGGTGAGTGAAGTGAAGGTGTCATTTGCTGAGTGGAAAATTTGTGCTTTTCAGAGGGCCTGGCATGCTGATAAGCGTACTTTTCCACTCAGTGAGGAAGGCAATGGTAAACCACCTCACTCCTCGTTTTACTTAGTAAAGCCTGTAGAGGTTCAAACCAGCTTTTTGGCTGATGACCTAAACAACAACAACATTGTTTACTCATTATTAAATATAGGTTATATTTTCCATTATGTACATTGGTAAGAAAAGTGTTTTTCAACAGATTATTGGTTTTATAAACTTGTTGGGCTTGTATTACAACAAAAAAAAAGGTAAAACGGCATGATGGCCGTTGGTCGTGAAGATTGGTAGTTGCTTGAAAGGGTTAAAAATACGTGTAAATACCATCACGGCAAGTAAATCGGTTCCAGGTATTGTTTGTAATTAGGGGTGATCGCTGGATAAAGGTGGTCGTTGATTAAGGTTTGACTGTAATTAAATTAGATGTATTAGTGTATTTGATTATTTTCTTACTTTCTGGTTTTCTCCCCTTTTGATAGTTCATCGGTGGATCCATTTATAGATGATTAGATAATGCATATTAGATTTCGAGAAAGTGTTTCCAAGAATTGTGCTGCTCTTTAGAAGTGCGTCCACACGGTCCACGCTAGGCAGCGTTCCTCTTAAATTTTCATGGCGGACGGCTAATTTTGCTTTTCCTGGTTCAAAGCTTTATCTTTGAATCATCTACTCCAAAAGTTTTGATTCCTCACGTGAGTTTGGGGACCTCTGAGAGCGTTTGACTGTAGTTCTTTATCTTAAAAAAAAAACAAAATAAATATACAATTTTGTTTTTATTACAACTGTTGTTTTATATAGTCATGTATATATTTTTCTCAAAAATTAATGAATCAATTAAAGTGTCATGGGAAATAACGATTACAGTTCACACAATATAATTTTTCAAAAATTAAAAAAGTTTTAATGAAATATATATTGAATTTATTTATTTTTTGTTAATTGCGTCCAGGAGACACTGAGGTAGTATAGGGTATGTCAAGAATTTATAAGTTAATACATAACTCCTGAAAAAATATGTATCATTTTAATTACACATTGACCTACTGTAGTTCTTTATCTTAAAAAAAAACAAAATAAATATACAATTTTGTTTTTATTACAACTGTTGTTTTATATAGTCATGTATATATTTTTCTCAAAAATTAATGAATCAATTAAAGTGTCATGGGAAATAACGATTACAGTTCACACAATATAATTTTTCAAAAATTAAAAAAGTTTTAATGAAATATATATTGAATTTATTTATTTTTTGTTAATTGCGTCCAGGAGACACTGAGGTAGTATAGGGTATGTCAAGAATTTATAAGTTAATACATAACTCCTGAAAAAATATGTATCATTTTAATTACACATTGACCTACTATTACAGGCTTAGTACTTACTACAATAAGTGTGTCATGTTCTAATACTTCTAATAGTCCCAAAATTTCTTAGTGTTCGCGTCAATGCTTTGGGTGTTTATTTATTTTGAGTTATTTCGCTTTTTATTTTTATTTAAGATTATTTAAAGAGAAATTCTTGTACACTATAAAACAGATGTAACCCCTGGCATTTTCAATAAATAACTGATATTTAATTACAATGAAATTGAGTAATCTTAAATTTGTGTCTGTTTTACTAGACTCTGATCGTTATTCACCAAGTAATATTAATTGCTGCCCATAACATACAGGTGGAATGTCAAATTATTTACACTCAATCTGTTCGTTGCAGGGCTAAAATAAATAGTTCTGTTTCTTATCACATGGTCAGCCAATTAAATGACTGAATCATTTAAGAACAGAAGAGGTAGAGGTGTTAAAGACACTAATCAGAGTTATCTCCTCTGAAAGTTATGAATTTCATTATACAGCCAGACCCTGTGATGAATGAAGTGAAGGTGTCATTTGCAGATAGGAAAATATGTGCTTTTCAGAGGGCCCGGCATGCTGATAAGCGTACTTTTCCATTCAGTGAGGAAGGCAATGGTAAACCACGTCACTTTTTGTTTTACTTAGTAAAGCCTCTAGAGGTTCAAACCAGCCTTTCGGCTGATGACCTAAACAACACAATATGAATTGAAGTCTTAACAAAATATTCATAATGAACCTTTCTAATTATGCAATTCTTAATATAATTATTAAGATTTTATAGGCAGATGATTGTAAATACTCATGAATAGGGGGTAACGCGTGAAATAACTAAATGAAACACAATCAGCTGATTTTTAACTTGTGTAATTTATGACAGTAGTGGACTCAGATCATCATTTTTTTACTTTCTCTTGATCTATATGAATATACTGTATAGGGAAGGAAAGTTTTGTTTTCATGTCGAATTTCAAAATCAGGCTTTCACCGTAAATACACGTTTTCAGGTCCTCTGAACTCAAAAAACGTGTTTGTAATGATTGGTCTGTGTGTCTGTCTGGAAACAAAATATCTCAAGAACTCAATATCGTACGATGTTGAAACATTGTTTGGTACCACTATGGGACCCGACAATAACATTTCATCAAAATCGGTCAACCGGAAGTAGTAGTTTATTTGTGTAATTTTTCACTTTTTTGCAATTTTCTCAAAAACGGCTTTTACGATTTTTTTTTAAAAATCGCCTCATTTACTACATTTTTTAAGTTCTACTAGATAGGGTAAGCGGGATCTCTACTGAAATTTTTAGGGGGCCTGTTCTCTCGTGGTAAAAAATTTTTTTTTTTAAGATTGTGGCGTTAATATGCATTTTAGAGCAAAATTGTTTATAATTAAAGTTGTACAAAATTAAAATACCTACAATAATTATTTCAACATTTTTTCTGAAACGTTTAGTTAAGCGTCAATTAGTGATTTTCTGTAGACTACTTTTCTCATCAAAATCAATAAAATTGGATTTTTTTAAAAGGTTGCTGCCTTAGAACAACAGAAATGTATATAATCAAAGTTATAGAAAATAAAGAAACCTATAACTTTTATTTCAAGCATTTTTTTCTACAAAGCTTAGTTTAATGTCTATTAGTGATTTTTGGTATTTTTAAGTTCTGCAGAGAATTTCATTTTGCCTCTTTCACTAATGATTAAAATTGGGTTATGTTTTGAATTTACATTGTTAACTCATGATTAAATGTAGGTTATAAATTTCATTATTTACATAGGCAAGAGAAAGTCGTGTGAGTGTTTCACACCAGATTTTGTTGATTATAGTAAGACTCGGATCATTGTTTTTCCTTGTCATTCCATCTTTACTGCCGTTTTTCTTTGGACTATGAGCAATGTCAACTGTTCATAGTAAAATGGAGTTAAATCTCTTCATGTCACCTTGCTTATGGCAGTAAAAATTAATTTTTCAAAAACTGAACTTTGGTCGGTTTTCCCATTAAATTTTTAATTCGTTTTAACAGAAAAAAAAATCTTAATTCTCTTCAAATTAAAAGTGTTATATCCTTTTATGTTGAGTTAAAAATTATAACATTTTTATTTAAAAAGATAATTTTTTGAAAGAGATCAAGTATTTATTTGTCATTGTCGTTAAAAAGTTAGCCATCTCATTTCATCATCATCATCACACAACAGCTCAACTTCATTCAAACGGTTTTTAAATAGTTATTCTTTTTATTTGATGTTCATTATTACTTTTTTTATATAAAAACCATTGATCTGTTTTGAACCAATTTTTCAAAGCTGTTAGTTACAAAGCTTATCCAATCAAAGAAATTTGAAAGGCGCGGAACACATCTGCTTGAACATATTATTTTGTCGTCAGTATTGCAAAAAACAAGGAAAATCATTTAAGAAATTGAATTGAATGTTTTAAATTTAAAATCAGATTAAATTGGAGTGAAAAGTATGTTTTTTTAACCTTATAACCATTTCAAAATATTCCCTCTCTTTTTCTTTTTATAATACTCATTATTTCTTTGAAGACTTGAATTGGCAAAAAATCTCAGCATTCTGTATTAGATATGCTTTTTCAGATATTTTCAGTTTTCAGGATAAGCTGTAGATTTTGTGTGCTTGTGACTAAAAGGATACTGGTTGTTCCGAAATCTGTTGATCAGTCTCTTACTATTTGATAAATTTTACGTATAATGAAAGGATATTATTAGTCTATACAAAAACAAATTTCAAAGATATGGTTTTCTAGTTTTAAATTATTAAGCTATTTTTGAACGATTTTCTAAATGATTTATTGAAACTTTTGATATCACATTAAAATATGCCCCAGAAAAAGTATTGCTAAAACATTATTGTTTTTTTGTAATGTGCTCTGAAAGTGATAGAAGTTAAACTGGTCAAATTTTTTCATTTATTTATTCGTTTAGAAATGAAATACTTGGTTTTATGGATTTAAATGTATTGTTAATTTGTACTTTGTGATAAAAACTTTCTTGTTCTTTCTCATTAATGAAGTTTATTTATTTTCTGTGTTACAGATCAGAAGGTAGCAGGATGCATGCAATGAGCGTGGAAAGTGGGGTGGAAGCGTTTGTGGAGTTGGGAATTCTAATTGTTGAAGGTAGAGTACCATGTCCTGGTACACCTCGAGGGTACAAAGAGGGACCACACTGTCTTGGACCAACGCAACGCACATGTCACTTCTGCGACGCTCAAAATTCATTCTTATGCAATCGTGTGGAGAAATTGCGGAAGCACATGGCTTTGCTGTGTGCAAATGCAGTACCTATGTGTGTTGAAGTGTTACTTTGCGCTGGTTGCCAATGCGGTAAAGATCGAGCCGAGTGCACTGATGTTGCTGTTATTCCATCACCAACAGATCTTCTACTTGAACAATGGACCGTTTCTCTCGTCAAAAACAGGTAAATTGGTTAATACAGATATAAATACATAAATAAATTTTTGTTAATAAGTAAAATAATATACTTTATACATTTTATGATTTATCAGTTTTTGAGATATGGATTGGATAACAGGCACGTATCCAGAAATGTTTTTGGGGGGAGCAAAATAAAATATTGTATAGAAAAGTGCATGCAGACATACACATAGATTTAATTTCCTCATTTAAGGCCAATTTTAGACCATGTGAGGTAATTTTAGACATTTCTGGAAGCTCTTTTTGCAGCCCACATTCTCAGCCTTTGCTCACTGTAGGCTTTTCTTCTTTCTTCTGTCCACACAGTGTTCTGTTTTTGTTCTTCATGTTAGCCTGTAAAGTTCTTAATTAGTTGTCTAAATTTGGTTCGTTTTGTTAAGTTTTCTCAGTTTATTTCAGTTTTCTGAATATCCTTTCTGACTTCTCTAAACCATTTTTCTGACACCTTAGGTCTACTGTTTAGTATCTTAAAAATTTGTTTTGTAAACTGGTTGTTCTATACAGGTCTCCGTGAAAGTTTTGCCTTCTTTTTCTAATAGTTTCCATTAATCATTCATTTTCCTTGTACACACATTTTTTTTGAGAGTGGGGTAATGCCCTCTTTTCCCCTTTCTGGATAAGTGCCTGGGTAGTTTATACTACTGGATAGAATGTAGGAAGTGCATTCTGTAAGTGTAAGAAGAGTAAGAAGACCAGGCATTCGCTTGGAGTAGTTAAGGGAAAATGTGCAAAAATCTTGACCAGGACAGCCATATCTATTGGTAATTAATGAAAATAAAATTCTGATTTTTGTCACAAAATATTCTCTATCACAAGTCATCTATCTGAAGTGTTTCTTATCAATTAATTAGCAATCTTAAAATAACAGTAACATTGAAACAGTAGCTAATTTAAGGAACAAACTATAGTTAGCGTACACATAAACACAAAACTGAAAACATTTAGAAGTACAGACAAAAACATTTAGAAGTAGTCTATGCACAAAAACTATTGATTTTTTTTTTGGTTTAACATCCGTCTGTTCTGCAATTACTGCTAATGCAGATGGTGGAGGATGAAATGATTTTTTTGTAATGTTTGAAAATATGCCATGCCTGAATGGGATTCAAACCCAAGACTGCATGATGAGAGGCGAGCACATTACCAATCTGTGATGAAGCTGATAATATTCAGAAAAATGATGAATTTAGATGTAAATACACTTTTTCAAATGTGTAAATATATTTTTATATTTAACAAAAAATGTTGTCGTTACTTTAAAATATAAATTTTGTATTTATTTTCCAATAAAATTATAACTATTTCCAAATGGAAAATATTTGGTTGGATCACATCAAAAATATATTGATAATATATTTTCCAAAAGGAAAAACCATGTGTTCTTCAATTTTTTACTTAAATTTATTTTTGCCCTCTATCACATTATTATCTACGTTACAATAAAATCAATAAATTTTTGATGTATGTAGAAATTTACATTTAATAAAAATAATGTGCACCTCTAATGCCCACATCTAATTGTGTTGCAGTATACTTCACTCTTGGCTAACTGCTTTTTTTTATAGAGCACAGTTCTAGACCTAAACTGTGTATGCTTTGGTTCATTTAAGCTAAATGGATGTAAACATAAGTGTGTTGTTTTGACTATCGATGAGAAACTTAAGACAGTAGAAAGGATAGAAAAGGGTTAATTATTGCCATGGGTCTTAAGGGTTGATGTTTCATCCATATTGGATCAGACAAAAAAAAAACTAAAAAAGCGTAGAGTTAAGACATCAAATGGAAAAACAATGAGGTTGTCCAATTACAGAAAAAAAACTTTGTGAAGTTCAGAAGAAAATTTCTGATATTTTAAAATTACAGTAAAAATAATTAGGTTTAATTTATTTTCATAGTAAGATTGTAGTTTAGTTAAAATGTAATGATTGCTTGTTAATAGGTAGTTTTTTTTAGTTTAAAAAGTTATGTTCTTAATAAATTAACCTTTAATTCCTTGTTACAACTGTATTTGTTAAATCTGGGTTATCTGAAATAGGTCCATCACAATTATTTCAGACAACCGGGATTTGATTGTATGTAGTCTCATCAGTATCTACTGAAAATGTAATATTATTGATTTTCTTGCAGTGGAAATCCTGCCCCAATGAACATCCGTGGGTTGCTTCAAGCAGTGCGTTCCCAACTACACTTCTCGCAGTTATCAGCATGGTGGAGTAATTCTCGTGGGGCAGCTCCAGAAAATGTCTGCTATCGTTTGACATTACCTGGACAAGCTTTTGCCTCACAGTTTTCACGTCAACCTTTAGAACATAGTTTTCCAATAGCAAATGTTACCAACAGCACTGATATCAAGGTAAATTCTTAATTATTTGTTTAAACTGTATAATATTAAACATGGAGTTTTTTTGTTGACCTAACCTTCTAATTATTTTGATAATTTTTAGAAAGAGGTTATGATTATCCTTAAAAATTGCCTTATTACATTTTTGTGCACTACAAGATTGGGTAAGCAGCATATCTGTTGTATTTATTGATGGCAGTGGAATCGTGATTAAAAGTGATTTTTTTAAGATTGCGGCTTAAATATGTTTTTAGGGTAAATATTTTAATATCATAAAAATGTTTCATAGTCAAAGTTTGAGGAAGGCAATGGTAAACCACCTCACTCCTCGATTTACTTAGTAAAACCTCTACAGGTTCAAACCAACCTTTTGGCTGATGACCTAAACAACAACAGTCAAAGTTATAAAAAATTTAAAATAACCTAGACTTTTATTTCATGCGTATTTGTCTGCAGAGCTTAGTTTAGTGTGAATTAGTGATTTTTCATATTTTTAAGTCTTACAGAGATTGATTTTTATTTTGCATCATTCTCATATGATTTTAGGTTTAGTTTTTCATTTTACTTGTACTAATGATTAAACACAGGATATATTTTTCATTATTTCAATAGGCTAGAGAAAGTCATGTGAGTGTTTCCTGTTTTGTGAATTATACTTTTGCCCTAAATTCCATATTAAGGTCACGATCTTAAAATAAATCATTTGTTACCATGAGAGCGCGTCCTCCAAGAATTTCAGAAGATATGGTGCTTACCCTATCTTGAAGAGCATAAAAAATTTAGTAAGTAAATGAGACAATTTAAAAAAAATATATTGTAGGAGCCATTTTGAGAAAATCACAAAAAAGCGAAAAATTGCTCGTAGAAACTTTTACTTATGTTCAACTGATTTTGATGAAAATGTTCATGTCACATCCCCTAATGGTAGGCTACCTAATGTAAGTTCTAAATTTCAACTTTGTATGCGATTCCATTCATGAGATATATTGTTCACTTACATTACACAGACCAATATCTAAAAACATGTTTTTTATAGGGTTCAGAAGACCTTAAAATATGTATTTCCAGTGAAAATTCAACATGAAAACAATACTTTCCAATACATCCATTTTTTTATTAAAAAAACTTTTTCCTCATATATGGCCAATTTTAGATCATGTGAGGTGGCTTAAGACATTTATGGAATTTCTTTTTGCAGCTCACATTCTCAGTATTCACTCACTGAAGAATTTTCTCCTTTCTTCTGTCCATTCATTGTTCTGTTTTTTCTCTTCATAAAGGCCCTTAAAGTGTGTAATTAGTTGTCTGAATTTGGTTTATATTTTATATCCAATAACACCCTTGCGCTATATACATGCATAATAGTTTTATAATGTAATACCTGATGAAGTACGTAACTTTAAATCATTTGATATATGTATTTAGAAGAAAACTAAAGCGTTGGATTTTTCCTTTCAGCCAAAAAGATTAGATTATAATGTGCAATGTTATTTGTTAAAATTATTCAAAACTACATTGATGATTTGGTTCCACCGAGGTAAATGTTGGTACTGCGAATGTGTGAAGGCGTGTTTGTGTGTCTGTATGGTTTTCCCTTTTATTTTTATTTTTCTTCTCTTTTTTCAATAAAGAATTATTTTGTGAAGAATACCAAGATAACTTGAATAATGTTCCTTTCCTGTCTATAGTCAAGATTTTCTTTATTGGTCAGGTAGTATTTTTGTTCGTAATAAACTGATTTGTATATATTTAGTTTATTTTATTCATGCATGAGATTTATTTCAATTATTATAAAGGAATAATAGGTTAGTTGTCAATATGTGTAGTTATAGGAAATATGATATGTATATGCTACATTGTATTTTAGTATTGAGCAAAAATAAATACATTATTATTGTATAAGGCAAGAGAAAGTAGAAAGATATAAAGTAGATGGAGGGATTAGATTGGATAGAGGACAGAAGTGGATTCAGAAAAATAATTAAAGAATCTGAGTTGTTCTTGGAGAAAGAGAATATTGACTAACTGACATTTAATGACATAAAAATGGTCAGAAGAAAGAAGAAAGAGTTCAGTGAAAAAGTAAAAAACTTGGGAGAGTTTAGTGAAAAATGAAAAAACTTGGGAAAGACGTAAAATAGCAATAAGAAAAGAAGAAAACATGACAAAAAATAATTTAATGTGGTTCTTTGTTAGCCAAAACGATAAAAGAAGAAGAAAGATGCGACAAATTTTTGTATGTTTTCAGCACGTTGTGATGTATTTTTAGATAACAAATTTATACTGTAGATAACTGTATATAGGTAAAATATGTAAAAGACAAAATGAAAACTGAATTTTTTAACTTTTTAAACTACAGTCAATGCTCGATTTAACGGACTAACTGGAGAATTTTGTCATTCAAATAATTGATTCTTCTATATTATTATTATTGTTTTTTATCCCTAATGTAAGTTGCTATTTGTTTAATTTAAAAACAATAAGCAACCCCATGACCCAATGAGATGAGGATTATATGTATGACGTGTGAGTGAGTTGTAGTCTTGTACAGACCCAGGCCGACCATTCCTGAGAGATAATTGTTAATTAAACCCCAACTAAGTACACTGTTAACAACTGTCTAGTATTCAAATCCGTATAAAAGTAAGTACATTTACTAGGATTTGAACCAGGAACCTTCATCTCCGAAAATCAGCTGTTAAACAACTGACTCGCAGCGACGACTTTACCTCTAGACTAACCCCGAGGGTTTCTGTATTATTTAAAATAACATTTTTAATAAATACATAATTATAAAATTTCTTACCTGATTGGAGATTCAGATAACCAAAACTTTTGACAGCTAAATCAATTCATTTTATTTTATTTTTTTCATTTGCTAAAACCATATAGATCCACCATATACAACATATTACCAGTAAAAATCGCCATCTTTAAAATTGTATTATTATTCATAAAATCTCACCGTTAGAAAATGTTAATTGAAATTAACGGCAAAATTTTTTCTGCAAGTTTCAGAAATGTATCTCCATTGTACACTTTTAATAAAGTCTTTGTAAAATCATTACATAAAAATATGTTGAATGAATCAGCAGATATTTTTGCTGACTTACTTTTGAATCATACTAGATAACTTGATTTGCTGAGATGACTAACTAAAATATATAACAGGTGAGAAATCGAGAATTGTATTCCTTTGTGGCTAAAAACCTGCAGCTGACAAGTGCACTGGCAAACTGTATTTAGATATTTTGTGTTGTTCTGTAGTGCAAATCATAAACCTATGTTTATGTTTAAAAAAATAGAAAACATTTTTGTATATGTAATTATGGGGCTAAAGTACACTTTCATGTGAAGTTAAAAAGAGTTACTGCAATAATACCATCCTCATTGGTTCATTATTAGGCTGTTATGAATGGTGAGGTTGACATGAGTTAGGGTTACAATATGTCCGGGGTTTTCCCAAACAGTCCTGGTTTTCTTTAGTCTGTCTAGGGAATTATCCTGGGTTTGGGAAAAGTATCGTGAACCACTGTTTACTAGGTCTCTGTAAGGTATGTGAGGAATGGATATAAAGTTTGCACAGGACAGCCGGTGGTTACTATTCGTATTGTACTACTACAAACAAATACATTGTTGAGACTGTGGTAGTCAAAAAGAGATCATGGTAATGTACTGTATTTGCCAGCCCATAGGATGAGTTGTCTACAGTCATCACAACGCACTATTAGTTCAAAGCACTATTTATTTTACATACCCGATCAACAATCGGCCAATTAACAGACTGTAGACTCATGTTGAGACAGGCAGATGCAGTATTATTCCTGCGGAATGAAAAGGACAGGTTCTTGTACGATATGAAATGGCACCACTGTACTGATAGAGTGACAGACTAAATAATCATTTCATAATGAACAGTTATACTCATGGTTACTAAAGCATCCTAACTCAGAAAACCTATAAAGGTTGTATGGAAATGACTCATCCTTCTGTTTCACAAGAAGCATAGTTATGAACACAGTAAATGTCTAGGATTTCATTTTCTGCTAAAAAATTTAATTAACTTGAAAATAACTTAACAAAAGTATGTAAAATCTGAAATGTGTGAAAGACAGTATGAAAATAGAAAATATTTTTGCAGAATAATTATAATATAATATGTATAATCATTCTTTAAGTCAAGGTTTTTGTTAAAAATATCTTAGTTTTTCATCTTAACTTATCACTTGCCATTTTTCATCATCGGCTCACTGTAATGCAATTTTTGGTTTCACTCTTAGCTTAAATTGTGGTTTAAACAGAAAATTATTCCTTCATCTAATGTACAGTGAAGGTAAAATAAATATGTTTTATTATTACACATGAGTTCATTGTAAATAATAATAATAATAATAATATATTTATTTCCATGATGTTACACATTACATAAAAAAGAAATTACTATAATACAAAATTTTTTACGCTGCACTACTACATTATTACGCTAAAGGAGGTGGAAATGATCCCATCCAACTATGGACAAAACCATGTACTAGGATGGGTTGGAAACTTTTAAATAAATATCCAAAAAATAATGAATATTAATTAGTAATTCCAGTCAATTGAAGTATTAATACGGTATAACTTACTACATTAACCAGTACTACGTTATTTACTAAAACTATATTAAATGCCGATACTTTCATTAATCTAAATTATGATATATTAAATTTAAGTAATTATTAAACTCAAAACTATTTTGTAATAAACTAAAGTTAAAAAAATATATACCAACATTGATTAACATTTTATTTTTATTTTGTCTCTTTAGTATCTACATTTGAATATTAGTAACCATTTTGCAATTTTCTCTCTATCTGTATTGGCTACCTATCTATTTTTCTATTTCTTTATTAAATTTTATACACGTTAGATTTTTTAGATGGTTCAGGAGCAGGTTATATATTTTGGGTGCCAAGTAATCAAAATTACGTTGGTACAAAGTAATTATCGCTCTCTCTGATAAGAATAGATCTCTGGTTCGAGTGCAGTACCAATGCCTCTATGTTCTATGTTATTTATGTTCATTTGAAGAATTATAACTACTGCTTGAGTCCCAGTTCCCATTAGATACCGTAGTTGCGGGGTTAAGGGAACGGGTGAGGTATATTGAATGAATGACGCATGCTAGGAGAACGATTGTTGTATTACTCTGATACAAAACATTCATTTTCAAACTTTCCGTAGTTAACATATTTGTTTGTATTTATTACTATTATTTATTTACATGTTTTGATATAAAATGGTAAGTTAAATATTATGAATCCAACCAAGTTAATAACCCGGTAAATATTTGTTAAATTAATGCGCTGGATGATAAGAATATGTTTTTAGTCTAGTTACTACACGCTACCACTACAAATTCAGCAGCTGTGAAACACTACTAATTCATTCATACACTCATTCATTCTCCCACTACTATAACAACGCACTGCATTCCTTCCAACTACACGGAGCTGGGACTCTAGCAGTATTTCTTTCACCAATTGTCTTTTATCCATAAGATTGAAATCTGTAAATATCGCTCCGTTGAATATATACACGGTGTATTAGATATCACCTTCAAAATACTTCTTAATGTTCTTATCAATGGTTTCATATAGCAATGAGCAGCTTCACCCTAACCTAAGATACCATTAGTTAAAAGCGACCGCACAATGACAAAGTATACCACTTTTAGTGTTTTAATATTAGTTACTGGTCTTAGTTTCAATATCTTGTATGTCAAAATTCTGGGTAAGATAGGAACGGGAAGACCACAAATCTTAGAAAGATTAATGAAAGGTATAAAATTTACATATAAAATACTGAAAAAATATTTGCTGATAAAACTCATAGATAGATCCTTTAAAATATGAATGAATTAATTATTTAATTTTTAGTATGATATGCCGATTTTGATATTTTTTCTCAGCTAACACAGAACCTTCGATAAGCTAGCTTTTACTGCACTCTGGTTTCTGTATGTCCAAAAAATTATTCTTCAATCCATGAAAATTAATATCTCTATTTTTATTATTGACAAAGCAGTTTAGTGCCTGTACAGGTAGATGAAGTTTTAAATTGATTGCACTTGACCAGTTCTAGAACTATAAAAACCATTTTGTTTGTTTTAACGTAACCAGTCTATTTAAGGACTGAAGCAAAGAACAGATGTAGAAGTGTCACTGAGATCTTAGTGATTTACTTTAAAAAGTAATGAATTCCATTATACATTACACATGTAGACCCTATTGTAAATGAAATCTCAGTGTTATTTGATTTTCAATGCTTTTCAGAAGACTTGGCGTATGAAAATGGAATCATCCTTTTGAAACCAGTGAGGTCCTCATTACTTTACTTAGTAAAACCTCTGGAGTTCAAACCAGTTTTCGGATGTTGGCATAAACACCAACAAAGAGGTTTCTGGAATACATATCAATGAAATCCAATTAACAAACTCATAGTAATTTCTTCAATTCTGTGATATATTTGTGTACATTTTTATATTATTTGTATATTAATACTAAACTTTCATGTTCATTTGTTTTGCAGGTATCTGTGCGTACAATGCCTCGTAGTGATTCATTATTGGTTGTGAATTGTCCATTGCATTCAGCACAAGCTGAAGTAACTGTTAGGAAGCGTTCTGTCACATCTTCAGAACAACCACTTCTTGGCGAGAGCTTGCTTGATCCCCCAGGACCACGTCCTCCTGATAGAATTTCATCATCCTCTAATCGCCAAGGTGCTTTGCTTTTATCTATTTAATATTAAACAAAAAATTTGTTACATAATAAAAAATATATGTTATGCTACTTCGAAAAAGAAAGAGAGCAAAGCACTTAAAATTATTATCGAATGTGAATTTAAATATCAAAAATCTACTGATTTAAAGTTAATCTATTTTTTTAAATTTTTGATTAGAGGAATTTTTTTCTTCACAGATAGGCCTACAAGGATCATGTAAAATGTAATTTTATCTGGTTTGGTTTCTTTCTCTTTTTTTCTTTTTCCAGAAGTTTGCGAAGTCTTTCAGACTGTTTCTCTTCTTTCACCAGTCCATTTTCCTCTGTAAAGTTTTACTTCTCTTCACTTACTGGAACCTTTAATTCAAAAATTTTATTTCTGTACTGTTTTTAATCCAGATAGTCTCTTTCTGTAACCCTGAACTTTTTGAGCCTTTCTTTTATCTGTTTAATATCATTTCCGTGACCCTTGTAGCGCCAGACTTTATCAAAGATCTGTTTGTTAAGTCTTGATTGGTTCATTTGGATCATGCATCTATAGTTGTTTAGTCACCTTATCTTTATTGTTACTTCCAGGTCTTCAATTTTATGATATATCTTCTTTGTAATCTCAATGTAAGCCTTCTTGAGTTTATTCTTGGACAGTACTTAATTCTTCTTTCTATTTTGAAGTTAGATTTGTGGTTTCCATGCTGAAAAATGACTGGTCTTACAAATGTGTTATAGTTTTGTAGTTTTGTGTTTATGAAAAGGTTTTTTTGTTGTAAAAATCTTTTGTGTTATAGTTCAATTTTTCTGATTTGTGTTTTCCGGCCTCCATCACTAGTTTATTGTATTTTATTGTAATTAAGTAATTAAATTCAGTGGATATGCATGCAGTTAAATGATAAATTAAAGTGGATGTTAAAAAAAGTACATTAGTTCAAGAAAATTTAAGAAACAACGATATCCTTTATCGAAGAAAAATGTAAGACTTCATTGGAAAATATTCTACTATTCAAGATGAGCTATCTAATTTATGTTGTGGAATTCATCAATTTATTGTTCCTCCATGATGAAAGTAAGATACATTCCTGTATATTTTTTAGTTTACATTTTTGAGTGTTTATTTATGCATTTTAGGTTATGTAAACACTTGTAGGTTATGTTAGATTTGTATTTAGAGTAAAAGTAGTTGATGTTCCTTTAAAAATGACGGAAACACGTTTTTTTATTAATAGAAAAAATATTTGAACTCGTTGATAACAAATTAATAAAATGATATACTACATTTATTAATTGTAAACTAAAAAACAGTAAAATTCAAGTTTTGGAACTGTTTTTTAGTTACAATACTGAATCAAAAGTTGTAATAAATTCTTTCATTCTATCTTACCTTAAGCATATGTGTCATTGCAAGGTAGGCATCCATTCTGGAAATAAATCTAATGATATAAATATGATAATCAGTTTGTTATTTCTGTCCTTGATCATCAAGTCCATGTTTCATTCTATAGAATATGTGTCAGTATTGCTAGTAATATAATCTTATAATTCTATGTCGTGACAGGTTTTTAATGATAATTAACTTGCATAAGTAATATTATTAAAACTATTAAAGGAGTTAAGCAAGTGTTACGAATTAATATTTACTTTTTATGTATGATTCACCATTTTTTCAAACATGGTTAAGAGAAATAACTTCTGGGATTGGCAGAAAATTAATTTTTGTGGAGATTTTTAATGATTTTACATTGTAAAATGTTTAATTTTTTTTAAACATTTTGTTGATTAAAACTCATCTTAAATACTAAACTTTAATTTTTCGTTCATAATATCTTAAAAACTAAATTAATAGCTTAATTAAAATAATCCATTCAACAATGTTTTATACATTATCATTTAAAATGAATAGCTATTCATTACTTTTTGCTCTGATTTAACAAATCACACCGGCCGCATTGGCGCAGTTGGTAACATGCTCGCCTCTCATCATGCGGTCTTCGGTTCGAATCCCATTCAGGCACGGCATATTTTCATACGTTGCAAAAATCATTTCATCCTTCACTGTCTGCATTAGCAGTAATTGCAGAACAGTAGGACGTTAAACAAAAAAAAAAATTAACAAATCACACTGCATTGTTACACTAGTTCGAACATATTCTTTCTCTGAAGCCTTCTAGGAACATTTTCATTATCAAGAAGTGCTTCTGGATTGATTGACCATATAGACAAGCTCCATGTTTGACAGCAAATCTTTTAATCTCACTGGACGCAAAATGTTCAATATTGAGTAAAAAAATCCAGTTGCCAAATTAGTTTCACTATGTTTTATTTTCTTAACTATTCTCCTCAAGTGACCTACTTATACTTATAGATATTTTCCTTATAAAGTCCAACTATCAATATATCTGGATTATTTAGTATGAATTATATTTTATTTATCCAGTATGGTAGGAAAAAATTATTCTGTTAAATGTTTCAGCTTAATCCTAAAATTACTAAGTTCATTTGGGAAAAGTCTATAATCAACTTAAAACATTCTTTATTATAAAAAATAAGTGTTAAATACAAGTTAGAAACAGGTTATTTTGTGAAACACTTGTAATATTCATTAGTGCTTGCACAGGGTTCAAGTTGATATAACTCTTGTCCTTCTCTACATATAATAATGTAGAATATAAGTTTTATAAAAGTACATTTTGTAACTCTATAAATAATTACACATATTAAAAAAAAATTAACAAAAAATAATTACAAAGTTCTATTGGGAATTGGGGATTTATTAGAATTACTGAGAATAATAAGCTAATCTTAATTTATTTCACAATATTTATTTGATTGCATTAGGTACAGTATTTCAAAAGAAAACTGTTCCTTAACGTTAACTGGTATAATTTCATCTTAAATTTCTTACAACATTAGTTTCTGTCTTGGTTCAAACATACTTAATGTCACTATAAATATTTCTATTTCATATAATGAATTAATATAATAATTTCACTAACCTTCTTTTTAAACTGCGTCACCTTTATTTTATTCCTACTTACACGTGTTTCGGTGGATCCACCATCATCAGAGTAAATGAAAAATTGAAACTAAAAATTTTTTTCATTTATTTAAAATTTACAGAAGATGATACATCTTCAGTCACTTGTATAAAACTTTTATACAAGTGACTGAAGATGTATCATCTTCTGTAAATTTTAAATAAATGAAAAAAATTTTTAGTTGTATAAAACTTTTATACAAGTGACTGAAGATGTATCATCTTCTGTAAATTTTAAATAAATGAAAAAAATTTTTAGTTTCAATTTTTCATTTACTCTGATGATGGT
The DNA here is from genome assembly GCA_035578175.1 of Catonia carolina. Lineage (NCBI taxonomy): Eukaryota > Metazoa > Arthropoda > Insecta > Hemiptera > Achilidae > Catonia > Catonia carolina. The sequence continues at coordinate 2,722,917 of JAQMRL010000001.1, forward strand.
GGATCCACCGAAACACGTGTAAGTAGGAATAAAATAAAGGTGACGCAGTTTAAAAAGAAGGTTAGTGAAATTATTATATTAATTCATTATATGAAATAGAAATATTTCAAACTGCAGGATGCATTATAAAGATTTATTTTTGAATAAATATTTCTGTACCAAGTCTGTCAGGTATAAATCTTCTCAGATTTATCTTAAATATTAGCTTTCTCTAATGTGAGTATTTAATTTGTTTAAAACAACAACTTTACTTAGTGATTATTGGAAAACAAAGTCCAAAGTAAAACTAAAAATTAAAAATTTATTAGGAGGTTGCAGTGGCAAATTAAAAAATTGTAAGATTAGGAACAAAAGAATTATGATTAAGCCACAGGGATGTGTCTATAAAGAGGAAGAATTGATTACCATTTTAGGTGACTATCAATTTTAAGAAAAATTAATCCAGATAATTGCAATAACCTGCTAATTATTGGCAAGTTTATTCTTTAAAAGTGTGTAAATTATATTGATAACTACAAATCAACTTCTCTTGAATAATTTAGAAATCGTGATTACCTGTTTGAATTTGTGCTAAAAAATTTATTAGAAAAGTTTAATTAAATAGGTAAAAAATTATGAATGGTGACTAATTACAAAATTATTTGTTTAAGGTACTATCTGGAGGAGCAGTAGTTCACGTCAACGAATCGGGAGACAGAATGTACCCGTTTCACCTGGTATTTATAGACAGGAAACACCTCAAAATTCTTCGGCTCTGATTGACAAACTAAGTAGTCCACAAGGAAACAGAGACAATGCTGTACCAATTTTACCAGGTTTGTTAAGTTAGTGTAATTTTTGGTATCTGTAATAAAAATTTTAGAAACATGAGCACCTGTGTACATTATAGACAAAAATATTTGGGTGCTACTATAATATGTGGCCTACCGCTTTATTTCAGTGAAGTTCGTATTTGTTGATGTGGTTGCACTGTTCACAAGCACTTTTTGCGCGTAAAGATTTACATATTTTACAATAAGGTTATATCTCAAGTACAGTTAGGTTATGTGTTAATTAATCGTTAAATATTGTTAAAAGAATTTTATAGAAATGTAAATGCTAATGAAGAAACAGCTGTGGTTTTTTTGAGGTAGCACAATTTACTTGACACAGTGCAAACATATATAAATGTGAACTATATGTTGTTGTTGTTGTTTAGGTCATCAGCCAAAAAGCTGGTTTGAACGTGTAGAGGTTTTACTAAGCAAAACGAGGAGTGAGGTGGTTTACCATTGCCTTCCTCACTGAGTGGAAAAGTATGCTTATCAGCATGCCGGGCCCTCTGAAAAGGACATATTTTCCACTCTGCAAATGACACCTTCACTTCATTCACCACAGGGTCTGGCTATATAATGAAATTCATTACTTTCAGAGGAGATAACTCTGATTAGTGTCTTTAACACCTCTACCTCTTCTGTTCTTAAATGGTCCAGTCATTTAATTGGCTGACCATGTGATAAGAAACAGAACTATTTATTTTAGCCCTGCAACGAACAGATTGAGTGTAAATAATTTGACACTCCACCTGTCTGTTATGGGCAGAAACTATATGTACCTACCTATATCATTGTTTCCTTTATCTTTTTTTCTTTAAATTATCCTTTTACTGTAAAAGTATGCGAAAAGTGCTTGTGGACAGTGCTACCACATCAGCAAATACAAACTTCACTAAATGTAACACGGTAGGCTGCATTCTACCAGCATTTAGTAGCACCAACATTTGTACCTACAAAATTCAAGACGTTTTGAGATAACTTTTGTTTATAATATTCCCTTGCTTGGTGGTTAGTTTAACAGAATGTACAATTCTTTATAAAAGAGAAAAACAAACAGCCTTAAAATTGATTTTTCCAAATCGCAGTCTTTAAATGTAATTTACAACAAGAAATAAATATAGATTTAATAAAGGCGTTCATTTAAAACAAAAAATTAAAGAACATTAAAAATTTAATGGTTTTTGTTTATAATATACTCTTGTCTACAAGAATGAAATTTTAGTTCAGCAGCAATTAGCATTGTTGAGTAAAAAATTAAAAATGCAAGTGTTTTTCTTTTTCTTTTAGTATTTATTATTAATTAGCAGCAATTTAAAAGTTTCAGTAAAATAATGCATTAAAATATGTTCATTTTGTTTTGAGTCTAGATTTACGATGCTCACCTTATAAAATAAAAACTGTTGTAATAAATACTTTATTAAGTTCCCTTTAGGTCAAAAGTGAATTAAATGAGTGAACAAATTGAAATACTTTGGTGATATACTACCAAATGAAGGCAGTTGTGAAGATGTTGAAGCTGAAACAAGGAAACTGGAACTAGCTTTCAAACTGACCAAAGATGTACACAATAAGAAATCTACTTTTGTAAATAGTAAAATTAGCTATTAATGATAAATCCAGAGAAAATGCGCTGGTTTGTCTATCGAAAAACTGAGAAAAATGGTAAAAATTGAAAAAAAAAGATATTAAGAGTTTTTTTGGACTGATCTGAAAATGAAAACAATAAATATAAATTAAGAAAATTAGAAGAACTCTATGAATATTGAGAGTCGAAAAGATTTAATAGACACGACGCAAAAAATGAAAAATCATATTTTACTGATATTTAATGAGGGTGGACCAAAATCAATTGTTAAATACATATTTGAAAAAATCAACAGTCTTAAAAATAAAAACGAGTGGTTTTAGGAAACTAAGAAAGACCTAGAAAAAGTAGAAATCAGCAGTAAAATAACAAATGATAGAGATGATTTTAGGATGAAGAGCAACAACTTTGAAGGGTTCAGAGAGAAAAAGATAAACCAATAGGAATGAAAATGTTACCTGAAAAAAAGAAGATTGTAAATCTATCATAATGAAGAAATAGTGGTAGAAATAAATAGAAGAAATTAATTCGTTTCAAGAGGTACTTATTTGACCTAGACAACATAAAACAAAAACTTTATGTAAAACATTCTGTTTGATTTAATTTAGTAGAATGTATAATTTTATTTTGGATCAAGATCGAAGGTTTCTTTTCTTTTTAATTCCTAATATGTGTACGTTGCAATCTGTTCAATTCCGAACAATAAGCAACCCCATGACCCAATGAGATGAGGATGATGTGTATGATGTGTAAATGAGGTGTAGTCTTGTACAGACCCAGGCCGACCACTCCTGAGAGAGTATGGTTAATTGAACCCCAACCATCAAAGTACACCGGCAATCACTGTGTAGTATTCAAATCTGTATAAAAGTAACTACCTTTACTAGGATTTGAACCAGGAACCTTCGTCTCCGAAAATCAGCTGTTAAACAGATGATTTTGGCGACGACTTTACCTCTAGACCAACCCGGTGGGTTAAGATCAAAAATAGAGTAAAATTTTACTGTATTTTAAACCAAATATTTTCAATAACATTTTTGTAGTGTGTTGTTTGTAATAAAATATGTTTTTTTTTAGGTTTAGTTGATGATCGAATGCAGACTGGTTGTGATAGAGCAGGTAAACATCGTTGCAGTTGTGGCGAAGAAGAATTAGATTGTCCAACACCACCAGGTCCTCGCCATCGCAGACGTAGTCAAGTGACCAATCCAAACATAGCTTCCAGTCCTCCTTCTTCAGTGATATCTTTAACTAACTCTAATGGAAGTGCTGGTCATATGGCTGCCGAGTCAGATACAGCCAGTTCTCGTACAAATGTTCCACCTCCAACTACAGGGAAAAAATTTAATTTTGAGTTGAGTCAGAGAGAAGTTGAAGAAGTTCTGACAGTTTTAAGGTAGGCATGAGAATTTTAAAACTTATATTGTAGTTATATACTTATTGCTCTGGCCTACAGTCCTAAAATATTTTTGAGAAGTTGGTTTGGTAGTGTAAATAATTAAGCAAATTATTGTATTAGATAATTCAGATAATGTTGGCTAATAGGCCTACAATGATAAAACTCAAGAGAATGAAAAAATAACATTTAAAAGTAGGATGTAACATGTCACTCTTTGGGATTTGGCTCTGAAAACATTATTTTAATATTAAAATTTTATTGCCTATTTAACATGTATTTTGATATTTTAATATATTTTCTCAAAAAATTTATTTAAATTAACTTTTTTGTATGTAAATAAAAATTTATTTTCTATACAGTTGTAATTGGAACTAAACTTTTATTTACAAACCTTAAAAATAAACTTTGTAAAACATTCAAAGTAAAAATGTAAGTTCTGTAACTTTCTGCTGCTAAATAAAGTTGAAATGTAGCATATTAATAATCAAGTTAAACCTTAAAAGGTATATTTTTGTCTAAATTGTAAAAATATCAAAAGTAATGGCGATTTTCACGGATAACATAACCGCGAAATTAACCTAAAAATGTGTACATTACTTTGTCTTTTTTTATAATCTTAACTTTGTAAATTATTACATTTGCAGCCGTAATTGAATTCAGAATTTACAATAATAATTTTTCTCGTACCATAAACAGGATAAATAAATAAATCATATATATTTATATATCTTCAGCATCCCCTGCAGTTTTCCTAAGTAGTCGTGTACAAAGAGGAAATGAAAAAGTATCAAGCGTACAGCTTTATTTGTCCACAACACTCGTAAATACAGTTATGTATTATTAAATCAGTGTTAATTAAATTGATCAATAACAGAATAGTTAATTTATCTAATAGCATTGATTCAAATTATGTATTTCATACTATGATAAATCTTTAAACTTTGTTGAACCTCTTTGTTAGCATGTTCGTAGTTTTTATACTCTTTACGTCTATGAGCATTTCTTTAACTCGGTTTGAAAGTGTAAATGTACAGTACGATATTTCTTGCGCTCAGTTGTTTATGAATTAGTTAATAAATTATGAAAATATATATGTATTAGAGTAAAGGTATATGTTTTAAAATTGTCTTAAATAACTTTAATTTAAAAATTATTTTCTAATTCTAAATACAAAAACTTTTATTTCCCGTTTTTACACAACCTAACCGTGGACATTTGAAATTTTCGTTTTTTGTTCTAAAACGAACACACTAATGATTTTTATTTATCTGTTATCAGTAATTCGAATTGTTTAATTTAACTTTTGATGCTTATAACTATTTCATAGCTCAGAACTGAATACTTTATTCATAATTATATAAAATCAAATTATTTGTTATTTTTGAAAGTTTACAAAATTTTTGAATTTTAGTTTAGAAAAGAAATTACAAGTTTATTTTATTTTAACTGTTATAAAAATAACAGTTGTACTTGTAATTGATATTTTTTAATTGTATCTGACTATTTAAAAGAATCCTGTAAGGATTATAATAGTACTTTAAATGTAAGTTTCTTGAAGAATAATCTTTGTTGATCTGTTGTTAGATAGGCTCTTAAAATTACTACTGATTTAACTTTGTTATCATTCTATTGATCCAAAAACATTATCAATATAATTTATAAAAATATAGGTATACCAATTTATGAATTTATTAATTAAATATTTTTAAAGAAAACTTAAATTTTTCATTGTTAGATGTAGATCTTTTTCTTAGATTTTAAAATCTATTTAGATATGTAAAAACAATAGGCCTATGTTTTGAGCAATTTTAAATCAAGTGATTGTTACTTTGTTTACGTACTAATGTTTTTTTACATTATTTCTTAATTTTTTGCTAATCACTTACTCTAAATTTATATTTAAACTGTTGGGCCGGACTAAGAATTGTATTGATGGGCTGTTCTAATCAATAGTAAAAAAACTCAGTTTTGCAGTCTGCTGAATTTACTTTGTACATAAAATAAATAAGTTTATATTTATTTTATAAATTTTATTTATAAGCAATTTTTATTGTTTGATAACAATAATCAATTAAATATAAGTCCTTCGTACTGTTAAAAACTTGTGTAGAAATTTTTGAAAATTTTTTAATAGTTGAAAAATTTAACTACCTATTAAAAAATAATTATTTATTAGTTATAGAAATTTGTTTTACTTATACAACATTCACATATAAAACTCTTGGTCTATAAGATTTATAAAACATGTATAGGAATTTGTGAACATTTAATTATAAAAAATGGTTTTGTTATACAATATTCAGCGATGTGCATATGTTTGGATGCACTTTACTCTTTTAAAAATTTTTTTTAACTTATGTGGCTTGAGAAATGTGACTTTAACCCTTTGCCCTCGAATGGCCAGCAGTGCTGGTCACAGCTGTTACTGAGTCAGCTCATCATTGTTTTCACAGCGCCGTGCCTCTTAGGTCGTACGGCCAGCATTTTTTTTTTTTTTTTGCGCCCTGGAGACTCCAGGAGGAGTATAGGACATGTCGTCAGATATAGCACCTGAAATACATATATAAGAATCACACAATGTATCACTACTATCAAGAAAGAAATTCTTGTACACTATAAAAAGTTTCACTGATCAAGTAATTTTTCAGATTTTTTTTAAAGGAATTCAAATCCTCACAACACTTTAAAGATTGGGGTAATTTATTCATGAATTTTCTCCCTGCATAAGTAGGTTTTTGTTCAAACAATTTTGTGGAGTGATTAGCCACATAATAATTATTCCTGTTTCTCGTGCTATGATTGTGAACATTGAAATTCTGCATAAAATTATTTTGCCTAACATACATAATCACCTCAAAAATGTAGGCACTGCTGGCCATGGCGGTTTCTCTGTTAAGTTGGCCACCATTCTGCCATCCATGCTACACCAGCTTGTATCAAGTTTTCTGTTTCAATCTGTAAATGTGATAAGGCCTAAGGTTTTACACATTAAAAATCCAAAATGAATTCAAAGTCTAATATTGTTATGTTTTATTGAAAGCTAATGAAATGGCAAATACAATGACATTTAAAGTTTGCTAAGTACTGTAAAACATAATAAAATATTAAATGTTAAAAATGGACAAAATAATTACTGTTACTTTAGATACTATTTATAATTGTCTTTTCCCTATGAGTGGTGCAACCTGCCGGAAAAATACTTAACAATTTTAAATAAATTGCTTAGAATGGCCACCTATGCTGGCCGGACAAGCTGAAGAGGAAATCAGTAGTGGCCAGCAGTGCTGGCCATACGACCTGAGAGGATTATACCAGTAAAAATGACAAACAGCTGATATAGAACGTGGCCGTGTCCAGCAGGGCTGGCCATTGAGTTGAGAGTAACTTTCCTAAAATAGCTTAGAGACCGCAAAGGGTTAAGAAAAATTTGATGAATCCATTTCTTATTTCAACTATATTTTGTAAAGTGATAATGAAAGAAAAAGGTAAAGTTAATACATATATGTTTTCTGTGATATTAATTTGTTAATTTTTATTTATTTTAGGAATAGAACACCATGTGGCTTTCATCATTCAAGCAATCCTTCAGATAGAAGTACAAAAAGTGATATTACTACAAAAATTCAACTACCAAGCACAAAATCGAAACAGTTTCCGTTACCTGATTCAAATTCCAATATTGTTGGCTTTGTTTCGGAAGAGAAAAGTTCAGTGCCAGCAAAATCTGATCTTTTGTTATCTGCTATTTTACGGACGAGTAAAAACGCAGAAAAGTGTTCGGGTAAAACTGGATTTGATGACGATACAAAATCAGTAATTAAACCTCCTATTGATCTCAGTTGCGATAAGAAAAAACCGTGCGTTAATTCTAAAAAGATTTCTCCTTCATTATTAAGTGATAATTTTCGGACTTTTGACGGTACTAATTCTGAATCGGCAACTAATAACGTTAATATTAGTAGTGTAAATAATGATTTATGGTTTAGGACTAACGATGTAGTGGATAGAACAAAAAGTGCACTGTGTTCAATTGTAGATCGTTTTCGGACCAGACCTTGTGTAAAGAAGGAATTACCGATGGCTCATAAAGTTCAATCTCAGGAAGAAGTGGTGGGATCTGAGGATGTTAAAGAGTATGATCTGGTAACAGATGTCAGTGCCCAAAATGAAGATCTCAAGAAACAAAATTCAGAGGTAATATATTTTCTTGTCATTTTCATTCTCTTTTAATTTTTGAATGCTCATATTTTTGTTATCATGATTTAAGATGCATTGATATTGTGTTTGAATCATTCAGGCAACTTTTATAAACAAAGAAACATAACAACACTATAACTATTCTGCAGATAGGTACTTGACAGTATTTTTCCTTTAACTATTTGTGCACTGTTGTTTTTCCCCCTTCCCAAAAATCCTTCATCGATGTAAATATCTGAAAGATATTTTGAGATAGAAACATTCATGATAAGATGTCCATTTTTAATCACTGGTTCATATTTACAATTTTCATAACGTTTTTGCTTTCAACAAATAGCGATAGGGCACCTTGAACGATTTATCTTCTTTGTAGGCATTTTCATTGTGCGTAATTCGTTTTTAATAAAATGATGGTGAGATCCATTGGGTTGTATGAATAAAATGGAGCAAATGCTTGTGAATATTAACAAAAGGTTGAGCATTTAAATTGAAGATTAAATTTAGAGTATATTTTTTCATATGAATAACTTTTACCATTCACTCTTCATTTGTGAAGGCGTTGTTCTATTTTTTCTTAATTCATTTGAAGTCAGTTGTTGTAGAAGACCTAATTATTATTTTTTATTCCTACTGTTTTAAATGATTTTAACTAAAGTTTTCCAAGATCTGTATCAATTAAAATCGGTTCAGACACAGACTGAGATGATAATAATATTGATAATTCATCTGAGAATATGGTAGCAAAATTATCTTATGCAAAATTATCAGACCTTTTACCGTGTTATCAATATAAATCTACTGATAAGCATGCTTTACTTTTTTTGAAGTATTTGCTTCAAACTATGAACATTTGTTTTGTGAAACAGAAAAACAGAAAATCGCTTATTACCGCTGAACTAAGCGTCATACAAGAAAATGTTTGAAATAAAAGTTGTAGAATTTTACATTCTCTACAATTTTTATTATATAACGTTTTGCGCTAAAATGCATATTAAAGCCGCAATCTTAAAAAGAAAATGTTTTTACGTGAAAACAGCCTCACCCAGAATTTCAGCAAACACAGCGCCTAACCTATCTTGTAGAGAATAAAAAGTTTAGTAAATGAGGCGATTTTTAAAAAAATCGTAAGACCAGTTTTTGAGAAAATCGCAAAAAAGTGAAAAATTACACGAATAAACTACTACTTCCGGTTGACCGATTTTGATGAAAATGTTCGTGTCGTGTGTGGTAGTGGTATGTAACTTAAATTTCAAGTTCTTACGATGTTCCATTCTTGAGATATTTTGTTTACACGCACACACACACACACACACACACACACACACACAGGCCAATCGCTAAAAACATGTTTTTTGGGTTCAGGGGGTCTGAAAACGTGTAGATCCGGTGAAAACTCGATTTCGAAAAATCAATATGAAAACAATACTTTCCTTCCTATATATTCATATAGGCAAGATAAAGTAAAAATTTAGGCCATGAGCATAAGCTCGATATTTTACATTTTATTCACACATATTGAAATATTTACTTTGAAAAAGTAGAGCACAAATATTTGCTTCATTTCATTCATGCAATCGAATTTCTATCGAATATAAGGCAATATAGGATTTCATAAAATACTTAAATTTTAACAATAACAATGTACTTATATTTTAATGTGAATAATCTTGAAGGTTGTAAATAAAGATGATTCTGATTGTTAAAACTTTATGGGTGTTATGCAAAATAAAATTGGTTCTTCAAAAATTTATCATAAATACAGAGTGATTCAATAAGATGGAAACAATTTCAATAAGCTGTATTTCCTGAACTACATGTTATATTTTAATTCTGTAAATTATATTTGAAAGAGAAAGTTATAAATTTTAATTTACATACATGAAAGTTTATAGATGTTCAATGTGTCCTCCTCCGGCTGCACGTACAACATCTAGACGGTAACTGAACTCATCCCAAACTCTCTGACGCATGTCTTGGGTCACTGAGTTGACTGCAGCTGTGATACGATTCCTTAGTTCATTCAAATTGGTGGGAAGAGGTGGTATGTAAACTGCACTTTTCACGAACCCCCACAAGAAAAAGTCACAGGGTGTGAGATCTGGAGACCTCGGTGGCCAAAACTGAAGTGGAGAGTCGCCATTCGCCATGCGACCTATCCATCGTTGACGTATGGATTCATTTAGGAAACGCCGAACATTGCGATGCCAATGGGGTGGATTTCCTCAAATGAATGAAGATTCAGGAGATTACATTTTCCAGCAGGACGGAGCTCCACCCCATTGGCATCGCAATGTTCGGCGTTTCCTAAATGAATCCATACGTCAACGATGGATAGGTCGCATGGCGAATGATGACTCTGCACTTCAGTTTTGGCCACCGAGGTCTCCAGATCTCACACCCTGTGACTTTTTCTTGTGGGGGTTCGTGAAAAGTGCAGTTTACATACCACCTCTTCCCACCAATTTGAATGAACTAAGGAATCGTATCACAGCTGCAGTCAACTCAGTGACCCAAGACATGCGTCAGAGAGTTTGGGATGAGTTCAGTTACCGTCTAGATGTTGTACGTGCAGCCGGAGGAGGACACATTGAACATCTATAAACTTTCATGTATGTAAATTAAAATTTTTATCTTTCTCTTTCAAAATGTAATTTACAGAATTAAAATATAACATGTAGTTCAGGAAATACAGCTTATTGAAATTGTTTCCATCTTATTGAATCACTCTGTATACGTGGTCGCTGGATAGAGATGGTCATTCAGAAAATGTTAAATGAAATGAATGTTTAGCATGAGTGGGGAGCAGGTGCGTGGCAGATCGAACTTGACAATGTCGCCACCAGAGTAGCAGTACCATGGGAACTTAAATTCAGTTAATTGACATTTGCTTTTCAAAAATTTAATAAATGCCTCAGATTTATAGTTGTTAAAAAATTTATGGCAAATCCATACAATGAATGACTCTTATTACCATAAGAATCGTACAAAATGACCTGTTCGAATTCCCAAAATAAGCATAACATGCTTTACCCATTGTCTTAAAATTGCTTTGCAATTTAAATTAATTTAATTTATGAGTGTATATTAATCACTCTGCTGGGAATTCAGTGGATTAAAAATATGAAATATCTTCTGTAAATGCTTCATTATGAATATAAGTTCAGAACTTTATGAATCACACTACTGATTCCATATTTCTTTTACTTTAAAATATTAATAATTTTGTAGCAATGTTATGACCTGGGGTTTTTGTTAAAAACTCCATTCTTTGTATTTATTTTTATCCTTAAGTTTTTTAAACAAAAATAAATTTAATCTATTCTATATTTTTTAAAAAAATCTTTGAGATAACCAACCAAAAAACTGTTGTTTTACCTAATAAAAAAAACAATTTATTATATACAAAAACTCCTTTTTAATTGGGTATTTTTTATCAGTTTGGGTTAAATAGACATTTTAAAAGAATTTTATTTTGTATCAAAATTTTACCTAATTTTGTCCAGATGATGATAAAACATTTTCAAATTTAAGTGTTAAATAAAGTGTCGCTTATTTGGTAAATAATACGTACTAAAAATTATTAGAAAATCAGCACTACAGATTTTATTCAAAAAAACTAAATACGTAATGAGTATCAAAACAGCTCCGATTAACCTGAAGTTGAAAAATGGGAAAATTAGGAAAGTTGATAGCTTCAACCTCAGGGAGATAATACAACCGATGACCAGTGAAGAGGTAGCGAAAACAACAGCAGATGAGGAAAGATTACAGGTACACTCTAAATAATTCATCACCTGTACAAGAAGAAAGCACTCTTCAAACTAGCCAAGATCAGAAATTGTAATACTCTGATAAAACCGCGTGTCTGTATGTAAGTGAATGCCTTACAATGAATGGGAAGGCGGATCTATGTGAAGTAGAAAAATTTGAGATAAATACTGTTTACAAGATAATGGGTCTGATTATAGTAGACAGATAACATAGGTTATGAGGACGAGAAGAACTGTACAAGAAATATGAATAACTAGAAAAAGAAGACTAAAATTCTACAAGCACCTGTATTGAATAGATGACAAGCGATTGATAGAACAAATTTTTTAAGACCTAAGGTGTTGGATAAGTGGTTTAAGGGAAGATTGGACGATGGTTTTAGCTGAAAATTTCGATTTTTGGTTTTTTATGTTTTCCAATAGTTTAGGCCTAGATCTACCAGAAAAAGAACATTAAATTAAGTTAAAAAAACAATTTTTATAAAAAATGAAGTTTTTGTCAAGTTTACCCAGAAAAATTATCATGGTCCCAAAAACGAATATTTTTCTTAATTTTATAGCATACTGCTCGTTTTAGTGCAAAGGGTATTTTAGTTTCTTTTTAAATATCTGTATCACTGTTTTTAATATTGCTCAGCTGTTGGTTCAGCTTTCTAACCAACTGTTGATGGGAAATGTCCTTGTTTGTGTAAAATTTGCTTTTTGCCTTTTCCCGTAAATTTAGATTTTCAATACTTAGTTACATTTTTCCCAGAAACCATTAAACCTAACAGGCTGAAATTTTTACCAGTTATTCACCTTGCACATCCGCACATACCGACATTTTTATGACTTCCTCAGGTGCTCCAAAAATGATTAGTAATACGCAAAAAATGCAGAAAAGAAATTTGTAAAAATTTTATGTTATTCGTTACTTTTTTAAAATGTTGATCCAAAAAATTAAATTGAAAAAATGTCAGTAACTAGAGAAACCCAGCAACTATAACTGTAAAGTTTTATTTCTCTATCTTTTACCAATCCTATGAAAAATGTACCTAAAAAGAACAAATTTAACATTGGCGGGTTACAAAGTACAGTCTCCCCTTAAAGAAGTCAGAAAGGATACTGAGAAAACTGGAGTAAATTGAGAAAAAATAATTGGCCGAACCAAATTCAGACAATTAATTACTGACTTTAAGGATTTCCATAAAGAGCAAAACATAATGTCGTGAGGACAGAAGAAAGGAGAAAAGCCTACTTTTAATGAATGCTAAACATGTGGGCTTCAGAAAGAAATTCCAGAAGTTTGTAAAGTTGGCATTACATGGTCTAAAATTGGTCATATATTGATAAATAATACATGTTAATCAGTTTATTTTGTATTTCAGGCATGTGTTACCCGCATTATACCAACAGCACTTGATAAAGCTAAGTTTAGACGATCACTTGATTCAGCAGCATCTATGGTATTTCACTGGCGAACTGGTCTTCCCTTAACATCTAGCCCTGCTCCACTTCGGAGAGCTTCACAGCGATTCGATTTTGATAGCTCAATCAATTGTGTTTCTGCAATACGGAGGTAAGATATTTTTTTAACCATGTCATGGCAAACTTAATTTACGTTTAACTTCTCAAATTGAAAGTCAAAGCATAACTATACAAATAAATCGGTACTGGAAACAGGAATTTTGTTGATTTCAATATGGATTAACAGCAAAAGGGGAGAAATACAACCTGAGAATGTTGTGTAGGTCATCAGCCGAAAAGCTGGTTTGAACCTGTAGAGGTTTTACTAAGTAAAATGAGGAGTGAGGTGGTTTAACAATGCCTTCCTCACTGAATAGAAAAGTACGCTTATCAGCATGCCGGGTCCTCTGAAAAGCACATATTTTCCACTCTGCAAATGATACCTTCACTTCATTCACCACAGGGTCTGGGTATATAGTGAAATCCATTACTTTCAGAGGAGATAACTCTGATAAGTGTTCTTTACACCTCTACCTCTTCTGTTCTTAAATGATTCAGTCATTTAATTAGCTGACCATGTGATAAGAAACAGAACTATTTATTTTAGCCCAGCAATGAACAGATTGAGAATAAATAATTTTACTCTCCACCTGTCTGTTATGGGCAGTAACCTGAGAATAACTTATCATAATATATGTTATAAAATGAAGTTGATAAATTCTATTTCTTCAAAATATGTTACAAATGCTTTTTAGTTTTTTTTGTTTTACGTCTGACTGCTCTGCAAATTCTGCTATATGAATGCTTTGATTTTTGGAAGGTTTATATAACTTTCTATGCAGAAATCAGATGTGACATTATTTTATGGATAGCTTTCGTGTCAATATTGTAAAACAATTTGAACAATACATTGTATACAATAGATGATATAACTATAGATAAAAAACTGACACCTTCCAAAACAAATAAAATAAAAGATTTCTTCATTTTGCTGATTCCAAAATTTCTCAAAAATTTAACAGCTGTGTAATGTCTGCACCAGGCTATCCATATAGCCTGTGTTGTTCAGTTAACTCACTTTCCACCAGAGAAAGAATTTTTGTAATCAGTTGGATAGTTTCTGAGATTAACTCATATAAACAAAGAAATGTTACTTCAGTAAAGTATTAATATAAATTATTAATAAATTTCTCTCCTGGTATGATTTGTTCGAAATACTTAGAATATTAAGAAACATATTTTCAAATCTACTGACAAAAGTTTTATTTCACTTGGTCGTAATTTAGTAGTTTTGTTTTTCTTTACCCTAAATAGATCTTAAAAAAGCGACTCTTTTGATAGTAGAATGTAATTATACTTTTTCTTATGACAAAACTCATTTTTGAAACAGTTTTTCATTTGTTTCTGGAGTTTCTTCCATTAGACCTGAATCAAAAATGAAATCGCAAGTTTTTTATATTTACGTAGCTCAAAAGTTAAGACATATGGTAGTTGTGTTCTGGGTTGCGGTAAGTGACCTAGTGCTCTAGAACAGTCACTATAATAATAATAGGAATAATTAATATTAATTATTCTTTGTTTTTTTTTCAGTGCATTATTTGATTTACCTGATCGTCTGAGCCCAAGCAGTGATGACACTGAAAGTGAAGGTAGTGCCAAATCTCCTTGTTCACCGACGTGCTTAGGACCTGATCAACATTTGCCAGTGTGGCCATATCCATATCCTCCTCAACCACCCAGTTCATCATTGCTTGGTAAGAAAATTTAATGATCTGTCTGATTTACCTCAAAATTCTTTTGATGAATAAATCACAACGTAAATGAATTTATTGCTTACATTTTCTTTGGTTGCCGTTTAGTTTAAAAAACTTATGCGCGTCTCGATAGTACCATCTTCTTCAGAGTAAAACTTTTTATTGATATGAATGAATGATAATAGTCTACCATTCTGCGTTTTAATTTACATTTAACACTTACAGTGCCTGGAGAATATTGTGAGTTCCTACCGAAAATGCCAGTCTACTTTTGTGCAATTTATAGCATTTTATATATCTATCCATAACATGGCTATTTATAAGGTATTTACAAGGTATCTTAATGACCTTTTTGTTTGGTTCATAATGAATTGATCTTGTATGACATTCAACTTGGAAAACATTTCTTACAATTTAAAAATAAAATGTACGTTGTCATTTTTTGTGGAAATTTCCTTTTTAATTTAAAAAAATCGCCCTAAAGAATTATTTTACTCAATTTCGCTTACATCACTTTAAAGACAATTTAATTATGCAAAAATTACAAAAAATCAATTATGTATTGTAAAAAATAAAAATACTGTGATTAAAGTTTTTAAAATCCAATTTTCAGTTTTTTTAATCAATATTAACCATAATCAATTACATTCATAAAAAACTCTATATATGTATTTTTTCAATCTACATTTCTTACTGATTATTTTCATATAATGTTTTTAAAAATTGAGTGAAAAATAAAAATTCTATGAAATTTTTAGTCTACGTACTATTAAAAGGACGACGCCGGAATTTTTTGGTAAAACTGCTGCTGGTGCCACCGAAACGCGAGTAAGTAAACTTAAAAGCAACCAAAGGAAAGGTAAGCGATAAATTCATTTATATTGTGATTTATAAATTAAATGGTTGGTAGGATGCATTTAGAAAATTTGTTTCTGAGTGTCTTTCAATAAGTTTATTTCATTGCCAAAAGTATGATCTAGTTGGAAAACCCGATAAGGGGTAAACTTTTATTTTTTTTACTTTCTCTTGCCCTATATCATTATATAGGGAAGGAAAGTATTGTTTTCATGTTGATTTTTCAAAATAGAGTTTTCACCGGAAATTCATATTTTCAGGCTCCCTGAACACATAAAACCATGTTTTTAGTGATTGGTCTGTGTGTCTGTCTCATATACATAAAGAAAATGAAAATTTATTTTTAAATTGAGAAATTTATAAAAATTCTATTATACGAGGGTGGTCTGAAAAGTTTCCAATTTAACAAAGATACAAGACATTTTTTCTGAAATTTGTTTTTATTTTTCAACATAGTCTCCTTGTAGCTCTACACACTTCTCCCAGCGATACTTCCATCTCTGTAACCCTTCCAAATAGTACACGGCATTTTTCTCTGCAAAATAGTTGTTCACGAAGGTGATTGCCTCTTCATTTGGCGAAAATCTCTGTCCTCAGAGCACAATTTTTAGATGAGAGAACAAAAAGAAGTCGCTTGGAGCTAGATCTGGTGAGTAAGGCAGATGATCAAGCAGTTCAAACTGTAATTTGTGAATTTTCGCCATGGCAACCTCGGAGGTGTGAGACGGTGCATTGTCTTGGTGAAACAAGATTTTCTTTTTCTGCAAATGTGGCCGTTTTTCCACAAGTTCTGCCTTTAGCTTTTCAAATAATGATGTGTAGTATGCTCCTGTAATGGTGTTTTTTTGGAGCTGGTTCCCCCTTTGCAGTCCACTGTTTGAACTGTATTTTTGTTTCGGGCGTGTAATGGTGTATCCAAGTTTCATCTACAGTAATTAATCGGCGCCAAAACTCGGATTGCGCCAACAGAGCGTTGGAAGTGTTCATTCAAACACGTTTTTGGTCTAACATGAGCAAACGCGGCACCCAACGTGCGGACAGCTTTCTCATGCCTAAATGTTGATTTAATATGTGACAAATACGTTCTTTTGACATGTTCATAACCTCTGCTATCTCTCTCACTTTAATTCGGCGGTCGTCTAGCACCATTTGGTGAACTTTGACGATGTTTTCGTCAGTAGTTGCAGTTTTTGGACGTCCCGAACGTTCATTGTCTCCCAAGCTCTTATGGCCATGTTTAAATTCAGCTGCCAAAAATTTCACTGTGGTAAGTGATGGTTCAGAGTCCCCATACACAGAATCCACTCATCTTTGATTGGCGTAGGCGTATTGCCTTTCAAAAACAAATATTTAATGACAGCTTGATACTCAATTTTGTCCATTTTCACAAAAACACTCACATCAACTCACTCAAACGGCTGTTACATAACAACTGCACGTCCAAAATGGCTGAAACTTTGGTGAGTAACTGTCAGCAGATGAACAACAAAATTCACTAGCTTTTATGTATGAGTGCTGCCATCTTTACATTGAGTTCGGAAACTTTTTAGACCACCCTCGTAGCTTTTAACAATAATATTTTAATGAAAACTATGTTGAACAAGATTTCAGATTTCACGTATTACAATGTATTGTGTTTATTATTTTTAACCAGGTATGATGAGCATCTAAATGGTTTTATATTTGATTGTTTTAGGGAGTTTTGAGGAATCTGTGTTAAATGGTCGTTTAGAACCTGTAAGCACTGTTCAGGGATTTAGTGCTGATCTTGGTGCTAGTGGTTCATTTTGTCCACGACATACTGTGCTTCCTGTGACTGCATTTTTCTATACGCTTGGAGATAATGACAAGGTGTCCTCTCCGTATATGGTATGTACTATTATTGTTATATAGAATGTATGTTTATAAGTAGACTTTAGTGATGAGAAATAAAGCTATTTTTTGATAACATGTTTCTGAAAATAACAGCTTTACTCAACTCCTGATCTAATTTTCTGACTGACGCAAAACCAGTCCCCAAATGTATGAAATCCTTAATTTATTTAGTTAATCTATTAATTTATTAATTAGTTTTATAGTTTAACTAGTAACCCTCGCTCGCTTTGCTTCACAGCAGCTAATGTAGGCCTCTTAAATTATTTTAAAACCTCTCTATACACAATATTTGTGGTTTTTTTGCCCTGTGGCAGCAAAATAAATTGTTTTCTGCACTTCCAGCTCTAGAAAGCCCGACATAAGTTGTCCATGAGTGAAGGAAGCACTCTTGTCTCAAATCGATGCCCACCGTTTTAAATGTTTGTCCCTGCGATTTAACAGAATTGAATAGAATGCATAGAAGAATACCGATAGAAAAGAAAGAGACACTTGATATATAGCTGAGATGAGAAACAGTAATACGTGGTTGCGGTATGCAGAGTAATTGGAAATATATGACTCATTCGCTACCTGTCGAATGGAAACAAGTATATGAAATACTGTACAAAAATAAAAATTTTGAATGTTTTTGGAATCGAAATGTTATTCTTCACGTTTTTCTATGAAATATAAAAGTTGAATCGTGCTTCTAGCCTAAAAAATATACCATCCAGAGGACTTAAAAAAAATAAAAGTGCTATGCACCCGATAAACTAAAACATGCGACATTGTCACAGTTTAAGTTGCTTAACTCACTTAATTAAAGTTACTTAAAGTTACGAAATAGCCTATATTGATCAGGAAGCTCTAAGCTATGCAACAATGAAAGATTTTTTAAAATCAGTTCAGTAGTTTCTGAGATTACCTCATACAAACAAACAGACAAACAAACAGATGTTTCTTCTTTATTATATTAGTAAAAATTTCCTTAAATAATTAGCCTAAAAATGTTATAAAGCTATTATTTATTATTTACATCAACTGTTCTCGACTAAATTTTATTTAATTTCTGTTTCAGGGTCATATAAATCTTGGTAAAAAAGGGTATACAGTTCCAAGGTCTGGTACGATACAAGTGACCTTGTTAAACCCTCTGGGTACCGTTATAAAAATGTTTGTAGTCATGTATGATCTCTCCGATATGCCTCCTTACTCATGTACCTTTCTTCGGCAACGTACATTCTACATGCCGACTAATCAGAAGGAACCTGGTGAAAATGCACAAAAGTACCTTCGCTACCTCATACATTTACGGTAAGTTTTTTTGATATTGGATTTTATTTTGGGTTATTGGGTTTTTTCTGCATCCAAATAACCAGAGGTTTATATGTGTTCTTGTTCTATTATCTATTCCTTCTAGTAAAATATTTATTCCTAATTCCACGGTTTTTTCATGCACATTAACTGTCTATTGTTCCTTAGGTTTTCCTCTAAGAATTTTTCCTTTCGAGATATTTCATTCCAACATTTTTTTCATCTTCCACTACCATCTTATCAATAACTTCTGTTTGATTCTCTCTGTGATATTTTTTAATTATTTCCCCTTCCTGAATTCCAAGTTCCTTGTACAGTCATCACTTGTATATTTACTTACTATACTTATACATTTTATCTCTCTGTAAGAATCTCACTGCCCTTTCAACAACCTGTGGTTCATTTTTATAAACAACAAATTACATTTTATAAAAGTTTTCTTTTTGCATCTGCATGTAACTTATCAAAGTATCAAACTGTAATAAAAAAAGTATCCAATGGCGAATTGATTTCTCAATTTATTATAACTTAAGGACTTGAAAGTTAAATGATTTCTAGTGAATGAACTCTTGCTTGGATAAAACTACATTTTGTTTGGTAAACATCTTCAACTGACTTATAATTACATGAAAGTTCACCATATTTATTTGTTTATATTATTTTATTTCAGTTAATTAATTTTCAAATTTGTATAAACATGACAAGATGATGTTAATTCAATGTTTCGTAATGCTTGTAACTGAAAACCATTGGTTACAACAGTTTTATTTTTCTTTCACAAATTCTTAGTTTATTGTTTGTTTAAATAACCATGCTTAAAAATTTTATTGCTGTAATTGAACCATTTTTTAGATTTAAGAATTTTTATGATATTTTTTGTTTTAAAATAGTCATTGTTTTGCTTATCTACTTATCCTTTACATATCTTATATTTTCATTGTAGCGATTCATTTCTGAAACGTCTCAAATGGAAATTTTGAGCTGTTGCTAAAATAATTCTTTAATATCAAATAAAAGTATTAGTCCCAATTTTTATGTGATTGATTTCAAATAGTGATGTATTTTAAATGATGGTGTTATTTAAGTCCCTAGTAAAAGTGTGGGAACTATTTTTGTATGTAATCAATAAACACCAAAAACCGTATTGTTTCAAGAAATTTTAATAAAAAAGAAATTATGATTTCCCTAAATATCAGTAAGGGCTTCCATGAAGAGCAAAAGCATAACACCCATTTGACAGAAAAAAGGGGGAAACCCTACAGCAAAAAATGCTGAGAATGTGGGCTGCAAAAAGAGCTTTCGGAAACGTGTAAAGTCACCTCACGTGGTCTAAAATTGACCCTATATGAAGAGAAAAAATAATATCATTATAATGTAAAAATCTGGTGTGAAACACACACAACTTTCTCTTGCCAATGCAAATAATTAACAATAAACCTGTAACATTAGCAATAAAACATTAAAAATAAACAAAAAACTAACCTCAATAAACATAATCTAATTTTAATCATGAGTGAAAGACGCAAAATAAAAATCAACCTCAGTTTGGCTTAAAAATACGGAAAATCACTCTTTCACGCTAAACTAGGCTCTGTAAAGAAAAATGCTCTAAATAAAAGTTGTAGATCTTTTAATTTCCTATAAATTTAATTATACGTTTCTGTCGTAAAATGCATACTAAGGTCGAAATCTTTAAAAAATCGATTTTTCACACGTTTTCGTAAGAAAAACACAGAAAATTGCTAATTACCGCTAAACTAAGCGTTATACAAAAAAGTGTTTGAAGCAAAAGTTGTAGGATTTCAAATTCTCTACAACTTTTAAACTTTTACAACTTTTAAATATTTGCGCTAAAATGCATATTAAAACCGCAATCTTAAAAAAACAATTTTTTTTATGTCAAAAAAGTCTCACCAAGAATTTCAGGAAACTTGGCCCCTACCCTATCTTGTAGAGTATAAAAAATTTAGTAAGCCAGTTGATTTAAAAAAAAATTGTAGGACCAGTTTTTGAGAAAATTGCAAAAAAGTGAAAAATTACACAAATAAACTACTTCTGGTTGACCGATTTTGATGAAAATATTCGTGTCGGGTCCGGTAGTGGTATGTAATTTAAGTTTCAAGTTTTAAGTTCTTATGATGTTCTGTTCTTGAGATATTCTGTTCACACACAGACACACACACACACAGACCAATTGCTAAAAACATGTTTTTTGGGTTCCGGGGGTCTGAAAACATGTAGATCCGGTGAAAACTCAATTTCGAAAAATCGACATGAAAACAATACTTTCCTTCCTATATATTCATATAGGCAAGAGAAAGTAAAAATTTATAAATTATACGTTCTGATTAGGGTTCATTTGGATCTGTTTTATGTGTTGTGTTTGCAGAGTTGTCTATTGCTTATGAGTTGGAGATTTTGTTTGTCATTTTCTGTGGTTTTTGTTACTGAATTTAATATTATAACATTGTCTTTTGACAGAGTTTATTTTACATTTTCATGTATTATAAATAAGGCCATTAGAAAATTAAAAATTAATTTTTATGTAAAAAATTTACACCTATTTAAAATGGAGAAATACTTGGTAATCTGAGTTCCATTTTAAAAAGGGTTTAGTTTTTGTTAGTAGCACTATGTTCTGTTGGGGGGAAAAAATCATGTAAATTTGTTAATCACTGTTGCTTATAATGTTAAATTATATTTTATTGTACCACCAAGTTAATATTTTTCTGGGTTTGTGGTATGGAATTTATCAGCACATTATTTGGAAATGGGTGAATATTCTATTTAATGTTATTGGTACATTGTTGATTTTCAAATTTGTTGTTGTTTTAAGGATGTATTTTTAATATTCTGGATATTTGTTTTTAGTTTAATTCATGAGGCAAAATTTTGTTGTTTAATTTTTATAATTTGTTTTTAAACTGCATTTTTATATGAAACAAATGAAATTCAAGGGGTTATAAAAAGTTAATTGTTTCATATAAAATATGTTTGAGTGAAATATCTATATGTTGACTATTTTTATTTGTTATATAATTAAAAATTGAAAACATTTTCTCCTATCTAATTTTTCTGAAGTGATTTGGAAAAATGTTTTTCTACTTTTCGTTAAATTTTGAAAAAAAAACTATTATTTTATTGTGAATGTGGTAATAATAGAACTACACTGCAAGAGTATTTTTGTTAATTATGGTACCTCATGCAGTGTATTAGGATAAGACTGTTGTTTAATTCGTGCTTTTAGGTTAACTGGCCCATGGTGTAGTGGTCAGCCCAACTGGCTTTTATGTCAGGGGTCCCGGGTTCAATTCCTGGTCAGGTCATTTCTTTATCATCCATTTTTATCTTGCATTAACAATCATGTGCAAATTTTTAACGTATAAAAATTCTTTAGATTGAAGGTTCCTGCTTTGTGGTGCAGTATACACTGATTAATCTTTTAATTTTGAAGTGAAAGGGAAATTTGCTGATCAAATTAGGTCGTGGTTATCGTTTATTATTCGGATACCATAATTGTCCTCAAAAGTTAATTTATCTGATTCCTGACCTGCTTCTGAGTTACTTTCCTTGCCAAATAAATAATTTGTTAAAACAATTAAAAGCTGTACATTTCCATTACGTTGTAATGGAAGTAACTTCAAGTTCTATTGCCCGATTTTAAATATTGTTTTTAATTTTTCTACTTATACATCACAAAAAAATTGGGATTTGCAATTCCCAGAAGACTGTCAAAATCACTTTACTGGCTGATGCATAAGTTTTGAATTTTTTTTTTGTTGGGTGCTGAAGTTCAGTCATTTTAGTTTTCCCCGAATTAAACTGTTCCACACACTTAAACATGTTACTGTGGATTAAACATTTTTAACCATACTGTTCCAACATTCTTGAGTAAATTTTTGCAGGTTTTACACTTTCAGATAGTAGAGATCTTTTCACTAAACATTGTTCTTTTGGTGTTGGTGTTTTAAGTAAAGTTGATATTTTGAAATGAGCAAAAAAAATGTTTGTATTAATTATCGTCAAACAGTTGATTAATACTGTTTCCAATGTTGCCAACTTGACTCTCAAAAAGTTTTATTGCCATTGAATGAACTATGTTTTCTCTACTTTAATTTTGTCTTTAACATCCCTTGTATGATAGTTTTCATTGCAGGCACGTAGAGGGCTTGGGGGCCTCAGCCCTGCTTGCCACCAAATGAAAATTTAAATTTCGTACCAGACTAATAAGCTGCAGTACCGTGGTTCAATTCTCCAGACTCAGCCCCCCCCCCAAATCTTGGCTATGTGCCTGTTTTGTTATAATATCGTCATCAATATTATTATATTTGATCGCATTATTATTATATTAGTATTTTGTTTTCATTAAAACTGTTGTTCTTCGATAAAAATAAGTTCCTTGTTATTAATCATTTTGTACTTTTTACAGGTTTTCAAGCTCAAAATCAGGTCGGATTTCTTTACATACAGATATTAGAATGATTATATTTAGGAAGTCAGATCTGGATACAGCAACTGGGCATGGATTAGACATGGCATATGAACTTCGTTCCTTTACACATGGCCCAAACAATCCAAAATTTTCTCCTCGAAAGTAATCATGTTTTCATTTTCTTTTTTATATTTATTAGTCATTAAGATATTACTTTAAAATGTATACCGTTATTTGTTAATCAATAAGTTATTTATAATTTGTTAGTTTAATGTTTGTTATTATAATAATCATTATTATTATTATTATTATTATTATTATTATTATTATTATCGTTGTTATAAGTTATACTTTTTTGTTTCACTGGTTTCCATATCTGTTTCACTTTTTTGTTGTAAATGTTTATGTACTGTACATGTAACTTCAAACTGTTGATTTTAATTGACGTTTTTTTCTAAATCACACGTAACTGTTTCATTTTCAATCGTCTTTTGTAATAAATTTATAGTTTTTATATATAGTAAGTAACATTTATTGTTTATTGTTTCCATGATAATACAGTTAAAATAATTTTTGCTCTTTTCTGTCATTGTCGTCAAATTTCTGATCTCTCTATATAAATATGATACTGCCTTAGTTTTTCCTTTCTATCTCTCATGACTAATTCTTATTTTTGTGATTTGGTTTCGATCACAAACTATTGACTACAATGTGAAATAGTAAAAATTATTAGTAGGTGTTTCTTTTAATGAGAATAAATTTAATTCATAAAAATTATTTGTATTTTATCAAATTTTTCAACTAAAGGAACGATTATTAAATTTTCAGTGCAAATTTGTATACTGTGGTTTTTACAAAGAGTGCCTAAAAAACGATGTAATTTTTTGGCAATAATTTTTACGATTATTTGAAAAGATCTAAAATATTAAAGCAATCGATCTTAAATATTTTAGGACATTTTTAAAAGATATTTCTTTTTATTGAAGGAAATTGTAATGAAACAAAATTTATTTTCAGTTACTAAAGTAAGAACCAAAATTTATTGTACTTTAAGATTTGAAGAAGGGTGTAATTTAATCAATTTGTGTGAGTTAATAATACATTTGTGATAGAAATATTGAGGTTCTTTTATAAAAATGTTTATTAATCTTGGATTACATCAAGACTATATGATATAAAATAATATTTTTAATTATATTAATATTTTCTTAAAGTTTGTTCGTATTTGAATGTAATTTCTGTTATTTCATTTTAAATTTTATGTGTAACTCTTGTAAAGCCTCAAGATTTTGTCGATATGTATAAGTTATCAGAAAGCTAAAATGAGATGGGTTTGTTTTCAATTTTATATCACTAAATGTGACAGACTTTACAAAATTTTTCAGGTAAATTAATTATTCAGAGATTAGACAGCTGCTTGGTATGCATTTAAAAATGTAATTACGCAGTGGGGACAGATAATCCAGTCAGCGTTAAACCAAGTATCTTCCCAGGGCCGTATGACACCAATCTGCATCATTTACCCTATTTCTTTTCTATAGCTTTTATTCATTCGATGGTACATGGATCTCGCATTTCACTTACGCTGTAAATATCTGTAATCTGCTAATGAATTTTTGCTGCCTTTATGTTCCTTGCATTCACAACTGGATAAGAACGAATCTCACAGTCCGCGGGTTCAAGGATTGTTTTAAACATTGTAAACAACCGCTGTAAACATAGAACACTAGACTAATCAACTGTAATGGCATCAGCGCGGAGCTAATGAACTAGGGGAAAGTAGAGTACATGCGGTGCTGTGGCGGCATTAGAGCGAAACGGTGCCTACTTTCCGGGTATGCTTTCTATTCTTATATTTATTTTATAACTTTCTACATCTCCAATATTCCAAATTTTCATTGCATAATTGTATTACTTAATTCCCGGTTATCTGTTGTAAAATCTCTGATCCAATTTTTTTTAAATATTTAAAAATTTCCTTTTAAGTAGTACAAAAATTATAAATTTCATATTAAAATATAAAATTTGTAGATAACTAGACAACAAACCCATTAAAAAAAAAAAAAACGTAATTTATGTGATGAATAGGTGAACAAATAATACAGAATGTTGTAGCAAAGCAGCTGTGATTTTTCCTCCGTGCTCAGAGTGTTAAAAATTATCATTAAAAAAACAATATATTTTAAATTTATTTATCAGTGTAAATCAATTATCTGTGAACTTTGATGTCTTCAAGCAATCTAATTTTTTACAAAATATTAAAGAAACAAACAATTCATTTTTTAATTAAAATAATCTTCTTAATCTGGGGCTAAATTTTTGTCAAAAAAGATATTTATTTATTGACAGAACAGTTGTGATCACTCAATCAAGTTTGAAACTCGTCTTATATTGAAAATTTAAATGTTAATATTTTGAAATAGTGTTTGTGTTGTGTTTTGTTTTTAATGAACAAATGTAAGTAAATAATTAAATCTTGCAAATTGTATGTGTATTTAAATTACAAATTAAAATAATCTATTAGTTGTATGAGATATTCTTTTGTCTAAGATAGCATTATCATATAGTAAACAAATGTTAGATTAAATTTTAAGTCTTTTTTTGGATAGGATCTGTTAAAATTTACTTTTCATTTTGCTAAGGGATGTATCATCATCGTGATAAATTTGTTGTGATGATTTTAGTAACGCTCAATATCACTTGAAAGCTAAAAAATTTTCTGTAAATTCATTTTTCTGCTTTACCAAATTCTTACTACATTTCTCTAATTATTAATTTGATATGTCCAAACTTACATGAACTAAGTTTACAACAATTTTCTAAAATATCTTTCATGTCTCAATATTTATGTTGTGATTGCTCTGTTTTTCTGTTGGATTTTTGAATATTTTTGGTGGTGGAATTTTTTTCTTTTTCTTTGATTCATTAATTTATAGTATTGTGCAACATATACCAAGCAAAGTTTGTGATACCTCTCATCCCAAACCAATTCGTCAATTTTTCAACTAATGAACTACATCTTAATAAGTTTTAATGTGTCATTAAAGATGAAAATATAATTATATCTTGATTGCTTCCTCTTATACATTAATGAGAATATATAAATTTATCATTCATTTCACTTTTTTTTTAACTAAACCTCATTGATAAATTAATAAAATTTCTGAATGAGTATTTGTTTTTTCATGAATGTCTTTAGTTAAGGTACTTAAAATTTTAAGTTTTCACATTATTGTTGATATAATTTATCATTTGCAATACAGTTAATCAAGTGATAATTTTCGTTATATTTTATTGCATCAAATTAAACATATATCTATTTTGTTAAGTATTTATTAATATTATTATTATTATTATTATTATTACAACTGTTATATTCATAGGATTATTTTAAGGATTAATTTGTAAGGTTGTGCACAATTTATAAATGTTATCGTTAAATCATTGGAATATTATCATACTAATTATTATGTAGTTAGATTTCCTTAAATTTTTGTAAAATTATGTTATTTAAATACAGATAAAATATAAATTTAAATTGATAATATTGTATAAGTTTGTTGCTTGTGGAAGTGTATTGATGGAATATAATAATGTGATTGGTGCTAATTTAAATAAGATCAATGCTGTGAAATTCTGTGTGGTTAATTTTTATTGCTGAAAAAATTTTTTAATAAAAATTTTATTATTGAAACTTTTAGAAAGAAAACCAAGAATATTTAATACCTCTGTTAAGTATTGTATTTTACTGTTTAAATTATACCTTATGCAATTGTCTACATTTACTGTTAGACATAATTTATAAGTTATTTTGATTAGAAAAATGTAATAATCTTCATTTTCTGGATGAAAATAAGCAATAAAAATATTGTAAAACTTGGTTTATTTTTTGAAATCTTCTTTTTAATGAATATTTTAAAAAATACCTTCAAATGGGGGTGAAACCAAGATGGTAATTTTCCTTGTATGCAATACCATGGAAATTAGAAATCTGAAATAAATTTCTCAGTTAGAAAATCTGTTTAACATAAATGAAGTTTACTTTAGGTTTAAAAATATAACTAAAAACTTGTTCATATCTTACTTAATAACTTCAAAGTACACGTTATTTTTAAACAAGACAACATATAAAAAAGTAAAAAATGTAAACTACGTATTACTAATTTTAATTCCAAAGTACATTACTTATTAGTACTATTGATGGATAAATCATAATAATTGTGGTTATTGCTTCAGCAAAGTTCAGCACATTTTGCACTTCCATTTCTGTTTCTATTGATTTTTTTTTAAAACAAGACATCAGTTTTAACATAAGATGTTGGTTTTTATAATGAAGTGGAAGCATTGAGCTCTGAACTCCATCATAAACTCATGCAGTGCTGCAAATATTCACTAATTTTACTCCCTTAAAAAATAATAAAAGTTCTAGTCACAAAAATCTTGGATAAATTTTTAACTTAAAATATTCCAAATTCACCACAAAAACTAAATGCCAATGGCATGGATCAGTGGCTAAAAATAGAATTGTCAGTTAAGGATGTTAAAAATACTTTAAAAATAATTACTCAAAATTGCTGGATGGAGGTGGCCATTAAGAAAAGTCTGACTGTACCGTAGTACTTTGTATAAGTTAAACATTTTTAAAGTCCTATGCTACACAATAAAGAAGTTATTAGATTTCTGAATTGGCATGTTTAACATATTTGGTTGAACTACTGTAATGACCATGAAAAATTTGATTAATTCTAAACATCTTAAACATAACTAAGATACTATTTACTTTTAAATACAGAAGAATACGGAGGTATTAATATTTTTAAAATGTACTAAATTTATCAAAGTATAGGCTATATTTTTTGAGGAATTTTATATTTGTTTCTTGAATTAATTTATTCAATTAACTACAGAACTTGCATGGTTTTTAAAAAGCTTATTATTACAGATCATAGTTTTTCAATTTTACTTGTAGGAATTTTATTTCTATAGCCGTTCTTTATTAATTAATTTAAATAAAAGGATTATAAGGTTTTGTGCAAAACTATCATGGAAAACAAGATAATATACTTTCTTAAAAGTAGATAATACATTTAGTTCAGAGGAGTTCTGTAAAACTCGATATTAACTTTTTGTCAAATTTCTCAACATCTGTAAGAGAATTGTGAGTTGTTGAGAGAACCTGTGGAAGTTAAGTTGACTAGTTGATGATCACATAATGTTGTGCACAGTATTCTTGATGCCTCCTCTTACACACACAATGAAGAAACACTATGTTGTGTGAAGTCAGAAACAAGTGTGGAAGAGACGACAATGATGTCCCACTCACATAAACGGCTGACTAAAAATCATTTTACTCTACATTTTATCATGTTTGGGTGCTTGCAACTTTGATTAACTAATTTACAAAGTGTGTTATCTTGTTTTTCTTAAATTCTCAATTTTCATGTAAGGTTCCTCAATATGACAATAAAAAATTATTTAAATTATTATTCTTTCAGTTGTGTAGTTATAAAGTTATATGGATCCTTTATGATACAATGGTGCCCACTTCATCTGAACTAATCGGGTTTGAGATGTGTCCATGCTATCAAAAGTTTGGATTATATCAAATAGTCGTGTAATATGAATATAAATCATTGAAACTATATGAGTATTAGAAAAAAATATTTTATCCGTAAATGAAAGTACATAAGTAACCTACAATACAGTATTACATATATATTTATTATTCTGAGACATTATGTTAAATAATAAATTTACTGTACAATATATTGAAATTACAATTATATCTGTGAAAAATTTATTAAGAAATATTTAGTGATATAACCGTAAAGTGGTAAACAATTGCGTAATGCGATGATGCCAAATCTTATTTTCAACTATGATTGTTCTTGGATTTTTCAGCATTTAAATTTTTTACTGTCTACTATAAGTGGGTACTACTGTATGTTAAATTTTACCACACATTTATAGGAAACAGATCATAATAGATGAAGAAAAAGAAACGAAAAAATCATGTTTACATCGACAAAAAGCAAAATTATTTAATTCAATCAAAAGTATTCTATATAATTTCTGTTATATAATACAGTATTGTTATTTTTCCTATTGATATATACATATTTAAATACACATTTGTAAAATAAATAAATTGATCGCCCATTTGTTTTCAACTGCTGATTAAATGCTTATTCATTATTTTTTATTTATAACTGTTTATAAGTTACATAGATGTACGCTTTTTGCTTCTCATTGTATTTGTAGATATATATAATAATTATATAAATGTTGTCTATATATATAAAAGAATATATTTTTTCTTTAAATAAAATGAAAAATAAATTTATTTTATTATAAAAATACTTAATATATGAATTTCTAATAATAATAATATAATAATTTAAAAAATATTTTTGTCATCTATGATATTTAAATATTCATAATATCTATTTAAAATAAGTAAATTTGTATAACAAATTACTTTTGAATGTTCTAATTAAAATATATCGATTTAAATTTTATAATTTTCTATAATAAATGTAGTTACTAGTACATGTCATTGTTTTTGTAAACTTTGTGTGTTATTATTAATAAATATTTATAAATTTTACATTTTAATGAGTGATTCGTTATAATGAAGCTGGTTTAACTTTAAATAAAATTCTATTATTTATATATAATTATAAATAATTTAATTAATATTCTTCTGATAAACTTTAAATGTTTTAGAAGAGGAATTAAAAACAATGTTTATTAAATTTAAATTGCTGTGCATGTATTTGCACTCATTTTGTGGACCTGTTATACAAAATTCCTTGTGATATTTTATGATAAAATTGTATGATATATTTTTTTGTTGCACAGAATTCAAATACTACTACTTTTTGTTTAAAATTATATTTTTTGTTATTTTTTTCACTTTTATTATTTAAATTTGGGTACTTATGAATTACTATGGGATCACTTGATTTTTATGGGTTATAGTTTACTTGTTTCTCAGTTTATTGTTATTTGTTTAGCCCATTGCAGTTCTGTTAATAACTTAATATACCTCAGTCACTCATTTTTGAACCTTCGCTGAAAAATGTGCCATGCTAATAATATAAAAAATTATAAAATGAAAATAAAAATTTTATTATTAATAATAGATGAAGAAAAATTAATTATGATAAAATTAATACTAAAATTGACCGTCCATTTGTTTTCAATTGCTGATTAAATGCTTTGGAAGGCCTCTGTTCGGGGCTAAAAGTGTACGGTTAAATTCTACGTAACAATGAAATGGTAGGAGCAACTAATATTTAATATAAAAAAGTGAGGGTAATTTAGAATTATTTTTGCACATCTCGCAGCTAAGGAACCCCTGTTAGTATGTTCTCATACAAATGGATATTTTGAGTTTGCCCGATAGCAAAAAGCATGTGCTTTTCTTCAGTAACTTAAATAACTTACGCCAGTGCTGAAGTAATATTAATTTCACAGGCTAAGTTATAACCTATAAAAACTGAGTGGTTATGAATGGATTTTTATTAATACATTAGTACCAAAGTTTGTTTTTCATATAGTTGGTTAAGAGTGTTAACCTGCTAACTCTATTTTTGAACCAAAAGTGAATTTGGTATCGTCGGAAAATGAGATTAAGTATATCTATTAGAAGAATAACTAACTCTAATGTGTATTAAAATATTTCTTTTGTTGTGACAATCTTTTGTGGCGTCTACATGGGAACTATATAAGTTTCATTCAGTTTTTCAGATCTCAGAAAATGTAATTAGTAGGTTAACACTTTTAACCAACAATATGTAGTAATTTTTTTTCACTGAATCATGTATTATTTAAAAAAAAACGTGTTGGTGCAATGGTTCAAAAATTTAAATTCTTTAAAAACATGAACAATTTGTTGTATTAAAATTTAATTATGTACTGTTTTTATTTATTTAGGTATTCCAATTTTGGAAGTTAATATTCATAAGTAGCCTATCGATATTATAAAATTTGTGTTATTTTGATTATTTATTAAATTGATTTGATCATATTAAAATTTCATGATATTCTAAATATTCATTAACAATAAATGTTAGTTAAATTATCAATTTAATTATTATATAATTATTGAAACATCGTAATTTCATTTCCGATTGAATTTTTCTATAGAAATATTTTAATTAATAATAGAAAATTAAATATATGAATTTTTCCGTAGATAATTTTGCTTGAGTTGTTCAGAATCGCGTAAATATATCCTGTTCCATAAATCAAAACTAGTGTGTGCAATTTAATTAGGTAATAATAATAATTATTATTATTACAGTAATTTATTCAGATAATATAATAGTGTACTTTAATAATATTAATAATATTTAATAATATTAATAATAATAATAATAATAATAATAAAAATAATATAATTTTATAATCAATGATAAAATTTTCTTTCAACTTTATTATTCAGTAATCACCCAGTTGTAGCGTTGTAGAAATACATTGCTATTAATTTTTTTTCCGTACTACCCAAAATCATCGATACTGTAAATTTATAAAATTTTGAAGGTTTTCAAAATATTGTTAACACAGTAATTTATAGCACAGTTATATAATCATTTCAGAACATTAGTTTTGGATTTTTTTACTTAATTGTGTTGGTAATTACTTAATTATTTTTTTACAATTACATTGATTTTAACATTTTTTTTTGTTAAACAGGGTTGTAAAGTATTTAAATATATCACTGTAATACAAAATGTGAAATCTATTTAAACAAAAATAACCAACCAAAATAATGAGCTGAGTTCTCTTAATTGGTGTTATTTAAAGAAGATTCAAAAAATTTGGTGCTACTAGGTACACTTCATAAGGAGGGTTTTTGTAATATTTTTGTTACAAAACATATTTAATCAATCAAATAAATAATTTGTATTAATGATTTAATTATTTTTCAGTAGTTTTTGCTTGATAGGTTAGGTTTTGTTTCTTTAAGTTTTTAAATAGAATGAAAAATTTTTTTGGGCTCTTAAGCTCTCCTACACTCCATCGTCTCTACTCACGACTACAGCTGGTTGCTAGGATACGAAGTGGTACAACTGAGTAGGATTACGATCACGTAAACAACAGCATTATTTTGCTGTTTATTATTTTGCAGCATTATTATTCAGTATGGTGCACCTATTTATTTCTTCTTTTACGTACAGGCAACTGCTCAGTAAACACATATCACACACAACACTTAATAACTTGGAACACAGAGTGCATACTTCATAAGTATTATGTATACATAGCCTTATTTTATGTAATTTCTTCTTAATGCTGTCATCTTCATGAAACAAACCTATAACTGCATTTTTTTCTTTTATTATTGTTATGCATGTGTTATTGATACCATTTTACTTCTTGTGATACCAGCAAACAGTCTGAAATTTCTTAATGCTGTTATGGCATCCTCAGAAATATTTTCAAAATAGCCGAAATATGAACAATAGGTTCTATAAATGCTGTAAATTTATAAAACTTCTTGTATTTTATGAAGTCTGTAGTGTGAAAATGCAACTTTATAAATTAGTTTTTTCTGAATGCTCTCCAGTTCCTTATTTGTGATGTCCCTCATATAATTTCAAACTGTAAAATAAGTACGGTGTGAATTGCCTGTGGTATTTTAGTAAATTTATTAAATCAGTGATTACACAATAAATAAATAAAAATTTAAGAAATTTAATTTAACACAACCATTTGGATTTTTGTGATAAAATTAAATTAATATAAATATTATTTAATAGTTTCAAATATGAAAAAATATTTGGTATATTATTAATATAATTTAATGTCTATTTTACTGTAGAATGTTAAATAAATTTTTATAAAAATTATTGGATATAATACGATACAGGAAGATTTTTTGGTTTTTTTTTTAGAGTAAACTTTCATCAGTGATAATCGTAACTTTTTCACTGTCAGTATTAACGATATGTGTAGGCTATTTATAATCGATCAATTTTCATTGAATATCAGTTTTAGTAAATTTTATCTGGATGGGGTTTTCCATTAATCTATTTAAATAAAAATATATAATAAAAATAATGTAGATTAATCTATTACAGAAAATCATAAAATATAAAACACAGCACTTGTATCCCAGCTTTATTATATTTTGAATTTAAGGGAGGTGTGACGTGAAAATATCAAAGTCCATAATAATAATTCTAGAACTATAATATTTTGTGTACTTTAGCAACCTAATGAGATTTACAGTTCCTGAAAATTTCATCTTATCACAATTATTTGGATAATAATCAATAATTTTGTAAAAAATAATTTGTATTTTTTTGTCAACTTTTAATAATATATCAACGCCTTAAATTATCAATTTTAAAATTCAAAAAATCCTTCAGGCTACTCATATATCAATTAGCATGACCTATTATAGACATTTAAATCTACTAACAATTTTGTCCTATACTTTGGAGCAAAATTTATTTTATAAGAAAAATTATTTATGTTTTACTAAATTTTGATTATCTACAACCAAAAATTCAGGTTGATTGAACAACTTTTGTAAAAGTAGATGCATTTTAAAGAATTTGAAAAATTTAAAAACACAAAAGCATGTAAAATAAAGTTTCTTCTTCCCACAATCAAGGATTAGGCTCCTGCCTGTTCCGACTCACTACAGCAACTATTGAATCATTGCCATCTCTTGTGAGGCCTCCCAACATCTCTCCTCTTCTCCAGCCTGTATTTCAGAATATAGAGGGGATCCTTTCCTCAGGTATTTTCTTTATGTGCTCCCTCCATCAATTTTGATGTTCTGTAATCTTCCCGTTCAGGTTGTGATCATCCAGTTCCATTCTTTGTTGGTCCCTACTTTGAAAAATAAAGTTTTATCATGATATTTCATAGATAAGAATACACTATCTATGGGAGTTTAAGAATAACATGTAAATGGAGTGGATGTATTAGAAATTCAAAACTAATGAATCAATATAAATTCAATGTTGAATCTTATTTCGAATGCCGTGACATCAGCGAAAAAAACCCGTGTATCATTGTACAAAAAACTTTACTATATATATATATGGATATTTTTTTGGAATCTACAAATGATATATATAAAATACATAATCTATTATTTTTTTAGCTGTAAAAGGTAACCATATTTTCACCTCTATTCCCCCTTAATATTGAACACACGATATAAATTTCAAAATATAGATGAAGATGATAAGGTAAGAGAAAGATAATTCCTAAT
This sequence comes from Catonia carolina, assembly GCA_035578175.1. Lineage (NCBI taxonomy): Eukaryota > Metazoa > Arthropoda > Insecta > Hemiptera > Achilidae > Catonia > Catonia carolina. The sequence continues at coordinate 2,757,574 of JAQMRL010000001.1, forward strand.
AACAAATAATAATAATAATAATAATAATAATATAGATGTGATTTAAAATATATTTTGATATTATGTTAATTATTTCATAAATATTTTGATGTAATTTATTTTGTATATATAAATATAAATTTATTAGTGGATTTTCTCCAACATTATTAAAAAAAAATCAATAAATGTGTTTAAATATATATATATATATATAATATAGTAAGATGAATGTAAATCTATTCTTGTAATCAATCATATTTTTGTTGTACTTGTTGAGAGTTTATTTAATAAATTATATTAGATTTGTAACCATTATTTCTTTTCTTATCTCCTGTGTGTCTTGAATTCAATAACAAATTTTATGTTACTTTCTCTTGTTCTATACGAAGCAAAACTAAAGCTAAATTTATTTTATGTATGGAAGGAAAGTACTGTTTTTATAAAGATTTTTCAACAAAATGAGTTTTCACTGTGTCACTGAATGGCAACATTATGTGGCCAGTTGAAACCTTTACTCTTTGGTGGCTCTAAAAAAGGCCGTTTATGTGTGTTTCCGCCAGGGCAGACAGAGGTGGTTGATGGCCCTAAAAAGGGCAGGTGTAAACCTTAATGAGTTGGTCCTGAAAAGGACTGTTGGGCTGGTCTGGAAGGAGACCAGTGTAAGCAGCGAGTGGCTGCGACGAGAGCCATGGCTCAGGTTGATGGCCCTGAAAAGTGCCGGTTAAAACCTTAGTGAATTGGTCATGAGAAGGAGCATTGTGCTGGTCTCGAAGGAGACCGGTGTAGGCAGCGCGTGGCTGTGAGAGCTGCAGCGACGGTTGCTGCAAGTTCCAGAGCATCTTCCTTCTTTATCTCGTGGATGTAGTCAGTTGATCTTCGTTGGAGATGTAGAGCGTAATCGTCATGGTGGTTGAGGAGCTGGGCGACACAGCGTGTCGTTGTCCAGTGGAGACGTCATCTTCTTCCCTCGCAGCAGTGTGTCGATGGCTGCTTCGTCTGATCTGGTGGGCGTAAGGCTCGGTCGAGGGACCGCTGTGGGCATTGCTTGTAGCAGCAGGTGATGACGGTCCGGTCGACGGCTTACACTGTTGGGTCGGCGAGCGGAAGCATCATCTTCTCTCTTGCGGAGTCGTTGATGAGTCTTCATTGGAGTTTGGTAGACGTCTTGTCTGCTGTCTGGATTGGAATTGAATCTCTTTGGGGTCAGTGGAGTGGAGCGCTCTTTATATAGTCACCGAGAGTACTTATTGTCTCTGCCTTGGCAACAAAGGCATCTGACGGTATGCCACCACAGGCCTACCGCCCCTTTTGCAACTATTGGCGGTTCCCTCTGTCGCTAGATCGGAAGCTTTGATAGCCGGCAGCACAGTACCTAATCAAAGGGGTTGACGGTGACAACTGGAAATACATGTTTTATTCAGGCCCCTGAACCAAAAAGAATCATGTTTTTTTAAGCGATTGGTCTGAGTCTGTCAGGGTGTGTAGAAAATATATCAAGAATGGAACAATGTACGAAGTTGAAACTTGGAACTAAAATTAGGTACCTCAAGTAAATAAAAATAATAGTAAATTAAAAAACCTACTATTTTAAGTCGAAAATAGGTTGATTTTCATTTAGCGCGTCATTCACTTATGATTAAAATTACATTGTGTTTTTCATTTTACATTGTGTACTCATGATTAAACATAGTCTATAGGTCATATTTTTCATTACTAACATTGGTAATATAAAGTCGTGTGAGTGTTTATCATTACATTTTTTTTTGTTTTGAAATAGTATTAATAAAACGATTAATATAATACAACGAAAATGTCATTAACAGTACAGTAAGTACAGGTAGGTTGATAAAACATCATTAAGGTTACAGTTAGAAGTTCTTAGGTGGCAATTGTTTATAACAGATAAGTTCATACAGAAAAATTATTGTAAATAAAAAAATATCTGGTATGAAAAACTCGGATGACATTATTTTACCATTGTAAATAATGAACAATATAACCTGTGTTTAACCATGAGTACACATTGTAAGATGAAATACATAACCTAATTTTAATCATGCGTGAATAATGCAAAATGAAAATCAACCTTTGTTTGCAATAAAAATACAGAACATCACTAACTGACGTTAAACTAGACTGTGCAGAAGAAATGCTTGAAACAAAATTAGTTGACTGATTTTGATGAAAATGTTCGTGTCTGGTCCTGTACGTATCTACTTAATTTCCAAGTTTCAACTTTATACAATGTTCTGTTCTTGAGGTATTTTGTTCACACACAGAGCAATCCCTAAAAATATGTTTTTTTGGGTTCAGGAGGCCTGAAAATGTGGGTATCTGGTGATTTGATTTTGAAAAATTGATATGAAAACAATACTTACCTTCAACAATACTTAATGCAAACAATACATACAATACATTGACAACACATACAATACATTGCCAATACAATACATTGTATGCTTAACAATACTTACTTTCTTCTATTAAATAGAAAAAAATAACAAAAAATAAATATATAACAAAAAAAAAAATCTTGCCCTATATGAATAAATATTATTCATATAGGGCGATTTTTTTTTTTTTGGTTTTACATCAGGCAAGAGAAAGTAACAAGGTGAGGATGCCCATGGTCCTCTACTGACCTGCGGCCGGCTCATTGGCATAGTGTTTAGCGCAACTGGATTCTATGCTGGGGTCCTAGGTTCGATTCCCGGTCAGGTCTGGCAATTTTTCATTACTCATCTTCATCTATCTCACAATCTGCATTAGCAGAAATTGCAAAACAGTCAGACGTTAAAAAACATCAACAAACCTGCTAGTGGTTGTATGTCAATAGTAAATTATTGTGTTATCATGAGGCATACATAATATAGGCCTACCATGAGGTAAGTAAGTTGTACCAACATTACCACAGTTGTATTGAGTTTGTTTTTTGGGTCTTTCTATTAGACAGCCCGCACTGTTAGCGCGCCTACTAAAACTGTAAATGCAACACAGTACACCATTGCGGGTTGCAGGGTGTACAGGGGCTTTTTCTATACTTCACGTGCATTGATGATACATACCTTGTTTGTAAATTGATAAGTTCCATTTAAGCAGGAGGCCAGAATGCTGATGAAGTTCTACTTAAAAATATTAGAACCTAACTAATTTAACACTAATATTAATAGTGTTAAATATTAATAAATAAAATTAAAACGTTCACCAATGTTATGATACCAACAACTTTGAATTTAAACAATTTTTCTACAACGCTTAGCGTCAGTTGGTGATTTTCTGTTTTTCATTGTATTATCAAAATCAGTGAAAATCAGGATTTTTGCAAACTGCGACCTTAGTATTGCATATAATGACAAAAGTGTTCACCTATTTAATAAAAGTTACAGGAAATTAAAAAAAGTACGGCTTAAATTTCAACAGTTTTTATCTTCAGAGCCCCTAGTTTAGCGCCAATTAGTGATTTTCCTTATTTTTAAATCATCTAGAGATTGATTTTCATTTAGTGTCATTCAGTCGTGATTAAAATTAGGATGTTGTTTAGGTCATCAGCCGAAAGGCTGGTTTGAACCCGTAGAGGTTTTACTAAGTAAACCGAGGAGTGAGGTGGTTTACCTTTGCCTTCCTCACTGAGTGGAAAAGTACGCTTATCAGCATGCCGGGCCCTCTGAAAAGCACAAATTTTCCACTCTGCAAATGACACCTTCACTTCATTCACCACAAGTTATTATACAGCCAGATGGCTGTATAATGAAATTCATTACTTTCAGAGGAGATAACTCTGATTAGTGTCTTTTACACCTCTACCTCTTCTGTTCTTAAATGATTCAGTCATTTAATTGGCTGACCATGTGATAAGAAACAGAACTATTTATTTTAGCCCTGCAATGAACGGATTGAGTGTAAATAATTTGACACTCCATCTGTCTGTTATGGGCAGTAAAATTAGGATATGTTTTTATATTTTATATTGTCAACTAATGATTTGTTAACTATTTACATTGGCAAGAGAAAGTCGTTGAGTGTTTAACATCAGTTATTATAATTATTAATTACAGTTATTATTACAATTATTTATAGTGTGTTGTATTGCATGATGCATTTGTTGTTTGTGTAGGCATGACAGATAAGACCCGTTTTGTAACTAATGATGACTTTAATGATATTGTAAAATAGTTAATACTGATTGTTTTTTCACGTATGTTGTACTTAGTTTATTAGTTAATTTGGGAGCTATTTATTTGTGACAGAAAATAAATCCTTTTTGTTCAGTACGCGGTGATCTCTAACATGTGGTAGAATGTATTTGGAAGGATATATTATGCTAGAATGAATGACACACGAATAGATGTTATACCTTGGACAATTCGAATTGGCACAAGCATCTTCGGTGGTGTTTATCTACTCCACTCTTCACCCCACGCCATGCAATGACGGTACAGTCACAAAAGTATATATACAATCGCTACTGTAATGTGCTACTCACACACCTTCACTACGCTTTGTTTTCACTGTTGTTCACTACTTGTTTCACTGTTGTCAGTTGCAATTGTGAACTGGGCGTTCAAGGAACTAAATCAGCTGTTAAAAAGCTGACTTGGGGCAACAACTTTACAACTAACCCAACCGGTGAGTCATTAGGAAAATAAGAAATAAAAACACAAAATTATTAAACAATGTATTTATTACAGTACTCAAGCGTACATTATTTTGTTTTTACATATTCTAGTAATGGTGAATATCAACAATAAATTTTTAAATAATAGTAATAATAATTATAATATTATACACAACTACAACATAATATAACAATTAAATATAACATTTATATAGTGGATGAAAATCCAACAAGAAATTAAATAACATGCATATATATTTATTTCTTTTCTTTCTTCTTCATTTAATATTGAAGTAGAACGAACTATTTTAAACCTGAAACATAATAGATACAGTAAATATATCGCTCAGTCATTTAACAAGATATTTTTAGTGCCTTAAAATTTATTCAATTGATAGCTCGAAAATCTTAACAGAAAATACATTTTTTAATAAAAATTGGTATAAAAAAATCTATTAGTAGTTTCTGTTATCTCAAAATTCTTTAATGTTAAATTCAAGAATTCTAATTTTCAAAGTTGATGAGCTCTGAACGTACGCATTTCCTCCTACCCATTTTATAACTAGCCAATGACTTCCCAGCAACACTGCCAATACTTGCTCTCATAGCTCTGTTATATATTTAATCAGCTATTTTTTTGGTCTTTTAATAACAATTATAACCTATGAACATACAACCAGCTGATTATATTATAAAGTGTTGCATGTGAACGTGCTTTATAACAGATGTGTTCAGTATGAGATGCAAGACACGAGTGAACTACTGTGGCTCTTATACATATGCGCACATAATGCTTGTCAGGCTGTTACATTCTTACAATCTGACAACACTGGCAAACGTTCTGATTGGTCTAAACAAGTGGAACAGCAGAGCTCATCAGCTGTGAAAAGAATTATAGTTATATTTTTCTACAGTAACACTTGTTCTTCAAGTAAAAAAACTGAATTCATGAAGATTACAAGGATGAGATCAATTAAAACAAAAAAAGGGATTTTTGTTTTATTTTTTGATGTCATTTTGACTTGATTAATTGTGAAAAATTCTTAATTTGTTTCTGATAGCTTAATTATCGATTTTATCTTCTCTGTTTGTGTAGTGCGCACATCCAAATTGTTCATTGATCATCCAAAAATAAAGTTATCGTTGGTAATAATGTTACACTAACGACTTAAATATATGTACAGTGTTAACACCTTAACCGAAATGCATGTTACTGAACTGCGTTAAATAAATTCATAGTTTAAATGAGTCTAATTAAATAAATTCTGAGACTTGCTTTGTGTTTGAAAGCAGTTTTAACTTTACTACTGACTTGCTAGGCCTGATGTTGCTGTAGTTTGGAATAGAAGGGTACCAGAGAAGGCTTAAGTCTCACTGTATGAAATGTACTACAATCTGATTGTACTGTATGGTGCAGAATGTTGAAAATGATAAAGAGGTAAAATTAAATGGAACTATGGTGGTTGAAGAAATTTAAAAAATTACCCTGAGTAGTTTTGTTTTTTGGTACAATTATCAACTAAAAACATTCTGGTTACCACCTACTCACACTCAAATTTCTTTAATTCAGGTGTTCCTAAATATTTTGGACAACCAGTATATTATATGACTCATTTTATCTTAAGAAATAAAATATGGCCTCATCTCAAGTAATAAATGTCAGTTATGAAATGATAACTGGAACAACATCAACAGAATTCTTGGGAGTTTGTATAGATATTCAGTTAGGCTGGAATGAAAATCTTACGATTCTTACCCTTATATAGTCAAAAGGAACGTTCATTGTAAAGAAGGTAACTAAATTAAACTCATTGAAATTGGTTTTCGATGTTTATTATGGTTTCTTTTATAAACACATCACATATTCCAAAATCTTTTAGGGTTTGTATACTAATAAGCTTGAGATCTTTCTAATGCAGAACTATGTAGTGTGGTCGTATATGTATGGGGTAGATCAGGAGAAGTCTTGTAGAGACTGTTTGAAGTAAAATAAAATTCTCTCTATACCTTGCTTATTTATTATGGAACCTGTACTGTGGGCAAAGTCAGTAAAACGTGATGGTTTGTTGGAAAAGCCTCATAACTATCTCACAAGAAGGTACCGTACTGATTTTTCTGAATTTCATAGGTTGTCTCTATGAAAAAACTATTATATGTTGGATCAAAACTGATGTCCATCTTCCACAAAGGTTGTTTGTGGTTGAATATGAAAAAGATTTAAAAAAAATTAAAATCTTACTAGGTTGAAGTCATATTATCTGGGAATTTATAATCTATGGAGTTTAACTTTGTGTTTTCTATTGTATGTGACTGATATTGACAATTTGTTTTATCTGATATTTCTTTTTAATTCATTTTAACATGTTCAGTGCCATGGACACATACATGGCGCCAAGCAGTACCTCATCTGCTGTGCCGAGAGCACCACGTGTGCACCCCATACAGTATTATTTTTCTGGCATTCTTACATCATCGGTTTTTCAGTTGTGCTCTTTATATTTTAGTGGCGTGTTAATTTGAACTACAGTAAACGTGTATTGGTTCATGGTTTCAGTGTTTTTGTTTTAATAAGTGTTTATAATGGCTGATGACATTGTAAGTATTTATAATGATTATGATGACTATAACCAATCATAATTACATCATCACTGTTATTTTCTATGTACCTTACTCCTTATTTTTGTAAACAGAAAATATTTATAGTGTACTACTACTCATTAAAATCAACATTGTTCTTAATTTTTCTAATAAACACTAAACAAATAAAACATTCTTTGTTTATTAGTTAAATCCCTTCTACCACTGTACTAGGGTACAATTTTAATAGAACCAGCAGATTTTGTGCAGTAAAATGTTTACAATTTATGAATCATATCCAGTGCCGTTCCTGCTTACTGCTGTCAAAACAATCGTATTTATAGAAAAATGTTTCACAAGATGTCTTCATAAGGTAATAAATCCTCTTTCTCGGTTTTACCACGGATCTTTTGTTATACAATTTACAGTTTTGTCAAATATTAGACTAATAATACAATACATTTTTGATTATTTCGTAAACAATAAAACAGTAACGAAACTGAAAGTGCATGGGCTAGTTGTGTATAAATACAAAAAACAAAGCGGACGCCACATATGTGTCCAACAGCCCCTCAGTCTAATAATTCAATCGCAGGGCCACTGGCGCCATGTATGCGTCTTTATTTTTTTGCTGTAAAATTGCACAATATAATTCCTACTAAGGATAAATATTAATTTTATACATTATTTAACCTAATTATTTAAAAAAAGTATGTTGGGCTTACTAAGTCTTCTAGTCATTTCTAAGTGGCACTCAACGCGTTAAGAGATAAAATGTTTAACACTGACTCATCTTGTACTCTTTTTGAGTTTTATATGGATTAAAATTTTAAATAAATAAAATTATAATCTATAGAAAAATATTTTTTAAAAAGATTATAATGTTTACAAATTAAGATTGTGACGTTCTATGAGATTAGTTATTATAACATGTTTTGATTGTAAACATGTAATCAGATTTCTTTTTTGTTAATTAAATTTCTTATTAGATGTATATTTTCAACAAAATATTTACCTCGTATTAGTCTGAGATATATTTATTAATCATTAATCTCCAACCGCGTGCACATTTAATGCAAATGCTGCTGTACTTTCTCCAGTTTTATCGACAGCCTTTGCTGTGTATTGACCAACATCATCTAATGTGCAACTAAGGATTTTCAATTGGAATTTCTTTCCATCTTGAACAAACTGATATTTTGAACTAACATCTTCAAGTGGTTTGCCATCTTTCAACCATGAAACTAAAACAGAAAATAAAACAAATAATTATGTAATTAAAATAAAATTGTTTATTATATTGTATATTATACGAAGGCGTATTGAAAAGTAATGCCTCCATCGCTATAACTATTGTAATGATAGGCCAGATAGTCTCAAAATTAGTCAGTCATATACTGGAACTCTTTGTAAACAAGTCACTCTAGTGGCGATTCACAGCCGCAACTGAAAAAATTCAAAACAATGCCTTCTTCCGGGAATGTCATGATTACCGTTTTTTGGGATTGTGATGGTATCATTCATATGGAGGTTTTAGAATACGGCTGTACTGTCAACTCCGAACAATATGTTGTCTATCAAATCTGAAGTGATGGCTGTGTAGGGCTCGACCAGATAAAAAGCCAATTCTGCATTATGACAACGCTCTTCCTCACAGAAGTCTGAAAACGCATACAGCACTAGAGAAGCTTGGGATTCAAGACATTTTACCTCATCCACCTTATAGCCCAGATCTTGCGCCCTGTGAGTTTTCCTCTTTCCGAAGCTTAAGGAACATTTCAAGGGCATGCGTTTCTCTTCAAATGCAGAGGTGAGGAAATTGTGCCATACAAAAACTTCAGATGTCTTCTGCGACGGACTTTACGTTGGCGTTAATATGTCGCTGTTAACGGTGATTATGTGGAAAAGTGATTATATTGGTGAGTAGGGGAAAGTTTAATCTATCTTGATGCTTACTCATCAAACATGATTAGATGAGCCCAGGGTACATGAATGCTAAGGGGAGTGAGAGCTCCATGGAAAGGCTTTTCCACAACCACTTGTCTGATGCAGCCTCTTAATGGTAGGTTTGACCTACCAAGTAATTTAGCCTCAACCCAATGTGGAGTAAGGGTTTTCAACCTATAGATCCAGCAGTCGTAATGATAGTAGGTCTGTAATTGACATACACAACAGCATATCTCATCAGATTTTTTACTAGTATAGGAATTTTTAAATAACTATGTCACACTTTTTATGATCAGAACTTTACAGAGCATTTATAACCAGTATGTAAATAAATACAAGCATATTTTTTCAAAAGCTTACCTTTAAGTGGATCCTTTTCTATTTCACAATCAAATTCCACATTCTCTCCTTCTTGAACTGTAGCTGATCGTGGGAATGTTTTGAACGCTGGGCTTTTAGGTTCTTCATTGGGAACTGAAAATATAAAATGAAAATCTTAATTTACTACACATATGTAAACGATTTTCAAAAAATCTGTCATTGCCTATCTATATCACCTTTAAATTTCTACTTTCTTTTGCTCTATATAGATAAGGAAAGTATGGTGTTCATGTCAATTTTTCACCAGATATACTTGTTTTCATACCCCCTGAACCCAAAAACATGTTTTTAGTGATTGGTTGGTTGGTGTGTGTGTGTGTGTGTGTGTGTGTGTGTGTGTATGTGTATATGTGCGAACAAAATATATCAAGAACAGAACATCGTATGAAGTTGAAACTTAAATTAGGTATTATAATAGAAGACCCACCACGAACATTTTCATCAAAATCAGTCAACCAGAAGTAGTAGTTTATTCGTGTTATTTTTCACTTTTTTGCTATTTTCTCCAAAATGGTTCTTACATTTTTTTAGAAAATTGCCTCATTTACTAAATTTTCATGCTCTACAAGATAAGAGAAAGTGCCATGTCTGCTGAAATTCTTGGGGAGGCAGTGCTCTTGTAGCAAAAAATTGTTTTTTTAACATCGCAGCCTTAATATGCATTCTAGGGTAAAAATAATCTAAGTTGTAGAACATTAAAATCCTACAACTTTTGTTTCAAACATGTTTTTGTACAATGGTTAGTTTAGCGACAATTAGTAATTATCTGTTTTTTTTCATCAAAATTAGTAAAAAAGGGGATTTTTTAAGATTGTGGCCTTATTATGCATTTTATGAGAAAAGTGTATAAAATCAAAATTACAGGAAATTAAAAACCTACAAATTTTATTTAAACAATTTTTCTCTAGAGAGCCTAGTTCAGAAGCAATTACTACTGATTTTCCATATTTTTAAGTCGAACAGCGGTTGATTGTTATTTTGCGTCAGTTACTCATGATTAAAACTAGGTTATGTTTTCATTTTACATGGTTTACTCATGATTAAACATAGGTTATATTGTTTATTATCAACAATGGCAAAAAAGTAGTGTGAGTATTTCACACCACATTTTTTGTAATTTTCCTGAATCCTTCATAAAGAATAAAATTTCAGGAATCATTTTATTTAAATGTCATTAGCTGAGTTAACTATGTATTAATTAAGTGCAAGAAAATTTGTCAAGAGAAAGTTATGTGAGTGTTTCACACCAGATTTTTAAATTAATTGTACTTCAAGTTGTAATTTTTGAAAAATAATAAACATGGTCTTGTGCAGAATATCATGAATTGTTTCTGAATTATCTACTGTTTAACAAGAACACAGTCTTGCGCTTGTATTTTAATTATCATCAAATATGTCACAACAATTTTTTTAAGTAAATAAATTACACTTACCTAAGACTATAAGCGTACACGAGCTAAATGATTCTCCAGCATCATTAAACGCTTCACAAGTGTAAGTACCAGAATCTTCTGGGAAAATTTCTGCTATATTTAATTTATAAATATTTGCTTCACTTGAGTACTGGAAGTCTTTACTAGGTTTTATTTCTTTATTATTATGTAACCATACTACATCAAACTTAATAGCACCTGAAACAACAGAATAAGAATAGTTATTAACACAACTGGATATTTTCACATGATATATATCTCTGAGAATGTTAAGCGCATTCTTAAAAAATCTTATAGCCATTTCTCAAGTGGCTATTTCTACAAATATGTATAATTTCAGAATTAAGATTTTTTTGTAAAATCATGGCAATTATTGTCTGGTCCTTCAAGTTGAGGTATAGAAGGTCTGGATTGGAAAGTTAACAGAATCAAATCAAAATACAGTAGTTCTCGGATACACGGACCTCCAAGGGACCGGCTAGTTTTGGCCACTGTAACTGATGACCTTTTTTGGTAGCAAAGGTCCAGTTTTACGATCATGTTGTTTGCCCAATGCTAAGTAAACCATTCTAAAATAGCTTCTTCTATGTCCTTTTTTTGACTAAGCCGAAGTCTCTTCGATTTCTTGTAACCTTCAGCAAAACTATTCTGAATTTTTTTCAAATTGCAAATATTGTGGAGTGTCCAATGTTGCACTCCCTTGCAATATCCCCATTTGTTTCACCGTTTTCTAAACACCAAATAATATGCCTTTTTTACCATCACTGTAAAATGTCTACGCGATGACGCCATATTTACGTTTGTATAAAACATAAAAATAACGGACGGGTTTACACAAAAGATATGGAGTAAATTTGAGTAAACAGGAGAATAAAACTTCAGATCTGTGCTGTATTTAAGACACAAAAAGAAAGGATAGGACTTTCAGTAATAAAACTTCCGACAAAAACTACTGTAAATGAACGTTGAGATAACACTTTTTAAGAAAAAAAACACCTTAAAACTAGGCAAATTAATGATTAACACGCTGAGTCATACTGTTGAAAGATCACCGGCATTGTTCAAAATTCATACAGTTGTCAGTAAAACCGATATGTGATTTTAACCGATATTACTGTAAACTATATTATTTTATATTGCATGTAATAGCGGACCAACCTTTCCATCAAATATTGGTCGCACTAACCAAAAGGTCATCGTATCTGATGTCACTGTATGCGATAACTACTGCTACTATTTTTTTTAAACTGCATCCTGGAGACTCCAGAAAGGAGTATAGGATATGACAAGAAAAAATATTTTAAGTCTAAATGTGAAAAACATGTCAAATTCATTATTTACCTATTGACTCATTACCACAATAAGTGAATCATCTAACCATTTGTATCAAACAACACACAAGTTGCCTTAGTGTTTACTTAAAATTAATATACAAGGGCTGTACAGAAAGTAACAGACGTTTTGAAATAAAAAATAAACTAAGTAAAATAACCAATTTTTATTACATACATTTTGAAGGTTAACTCTTAGGCTATTTTTCTACGTAATCGTCAAGTAAATTAAGGCATTTATCATAACATGGTACAAGCTTTTCAATGTCCTCTTTGTAGTAATCTGCCGCCAGCGAGTTCAACCACTGGTTTACACTGCCATGGAGTTCAGCGTCAGTGTCGAAGCATTGCGTAGCGAGCCATGTCTTCATACCTGGGAACAGTTGGTAATCACTCGGCACCAAATCCGGGCTGTACAACGGATGATTAAAAACTTCCCATCCAAAACCTTCCTAGAGCTCTTGAGTACATTTGGCCGTGTGTGGTCATGGAAAAACAAAACTTTCCCACTAAGTTTTCCCCAACGCTTGTTTTGTATCGCGCGTCTTAATTTCTGAGTGTTTTGCAATACTCTCTGAATTGATTGTTTGGCCTCGTTCAAGAAAACCAACGAAAATCACTCCATGAGCGTCCCAAAACACAGTAGCCATGATTTTTCTTGCTGATAGCGTCTGCAGACACTTCCTTGGTTTCTTGGGCAAATGGGTGTGACCCCACTCCATTGACTGCCGTTTTGTTTCACAGTTGACGTGCTTTACCCAAGTCTCGTCACCAGTTACAATACAATCGATAACATGGTTTCCACTTTTGTTGTAATCTTCCAGAAATGTCAGTGCTGCAGCAAGTCTTTGTTTTTTGTGGTCTTCTGTTAGGATTTTCGGAATCCACCTGGCACAAAATTTGTGGTATTCGTTTACCAACCACAATTTCATGAATTAAACTCTGTGAAATTTGGGAGAAATGTTCTGTGAGTTCCGTAATCGTGAAATGATGATTTTCACGGATTTTTTCATTGATTTTCATCACCAATTCATCAGTCACAAGACTAGGCCTACCACTGCGATCCTCATTGTGAACATTGGTTCGGCCATTTCTAAAATCAATGCACCACTGCCTCACTTGGCTTTCACTCATTATTCCTTTGCCATACACGTCACAAATCTGGTGATTAATTTCAATCGGTTTGTAATTTTTCGCCAACAAAAACTGTATCACACCACGCACTTCACAACTGGCGGGATTTTCAATCGCAGTGCTCATTTTAAAACTCCACTGTATAAAAAGTACAATACGCACGATGCTCTAGCTACCACGCCTGGTTGTGTACTGAATGTAGAAACACTTTGACGCCAAGATGGCGGCACTAGCTCCGCCCACTGCCGCGCCAGACCAAAACGTCTGTTACTTTCTGGATTGCCCTCGTATTTTTCAACCAAAACTATTTAGAAAGGAATTAATGTACAATGTAAAATGTTTCATCAATCAACTCTTTTTTTTAGTTTTTTTACACTAACTTAAATTACCCCCAATTTTTTTAAGAGTTTTTAAATTTTGTGGTAATTTATTGATGTATTTACTACCTACTACATAAGTAAATTATTGTTCACACAATTTAGTATTGTGATTAGCAACATAGTAAACAATTCTGTTTCTTGTGTAATGGCTGAAGACATTTAGATTCTGTAGGTTCTGATATCACAAGTAGAACAAACCAGTAATATCACAGAGAAGTTAACAAATAAACCCATACTTAAAAAAAATATCATATAATTAAAATATAAAGTTCATGCTGAATCATGAACTAAGTCCATAATGTTTAAACATGCTTCTGATAACAAACCTTTTAAACCCTTTGATGTTAATTAATATATTGTTCACTTACCTATAACACGAACGGACAAAATAACTGGGTCACCATCCTTAACAAACTGTGATGTTAAGTGACTTACAATTTTAGGTGGTTTATCTGGACCAGAAGCTGATACTGGCGTTTCTGGTTTATTGGAAGCTGGTACTGAAAAATACAGAAAAAATTATCATTATTAAAAATTAAGACATCTATCAAACTGATTTTATAAATAAATATATTATATAATTTATTTTTTATACAACATAAATCTTCTGAAAGGATTTTAACAAAATTAATTTCAGTTTTTTTATTTAATATACTCTGATGATGGTGGATCCACTGAAACATGTAAGGTAAGGAAAATAAAATCTGTGAAATTGTAGCGCATTCTGAAGGAAGAAGGAGTTAACTCATGTTAACACCTAAACATTATTACACTAACACAATAAAACATAAAATTAAACAGTACATATCCCTTCTATTCGCTAGTACTTCCATAAACTGTAGAGGTAGACAATTTAATTTGTATATATAATGTAACTAAATATGAATTGAACACCTTTATCAGTCACAAAAAAATCAGTTTTTGAAAAAATGTTACATAGGACCTTCATCCAATCATCTCTTTAATTAAAATCCTTTTGATTATATGTATTTAAATAAAAACTTATTATTTTAAAATAAACATTTTATAAATTTAATTGTTTTAAGTACTTACATTTAACTGTTAATTTACATTTCGTTTCAGCAGTTCCTAACGAATTTGTTGCTCTACAAGCATATTCTCCTTCATCTTCTGGGAAGATTTCATTAATTTTTAGATTTGCAACACCATTTCTATATTTGAGATCAACAATGTTTGATGAACTTAACATCTGAAAAAATAAATATTGTCAATGTTAAATTTTTAAACTCAGTCAGAATGAATATTTTTGTTTCCTTTTTACTTTTTCTTGCCTATATGAATTCATAGAAAGGAAAGTATTGTTTTCATGTCGATTTTTCGAAATCGAGTTTTCACCGGATCTACACATTTTCAGACCTCCTGAACCCAAGAAAACATGTTTTTAGCGATTGGTCTGTGTGTGTGTGTGAACAGAATATCTCACGAACGGAACATCGTACGAACTTGAAACTTAAGTTACATACCACTACCAGACCCGACACGAACATTTTCATCAAAATCGGTCAACCGGAAGTAGTAGTTTATTCGTGTAATTTTTCACTTTTTTGTGATTTTCTCAAAAACTGGTCCTACGATTTTTTAAAAATCACCTGGTTTACTAAATTCTTTATGCTCTACAAGAAAGGGTAGGCGCCATGTTTGCTGAAATTCTTGGTGAGGCTGTTTTTACGTAAAAAAATTGTTTTTCTAAGATTACGGCTTTAATATGCATTTTAGCGCAAAATGTTATATAATAAAAAATGTAGAGAATTTGAAATCCTACAACTTTTATTACAAACATTTTTTGTATAACGCTTAGTTTAGCGCTAATTAGCGATTTTCTATTTTTTCTCATGAAAACATGACAAATCGATTTTTTTAAGATTTCAGCCTTAGTATGCATTTTACGACAAAAGTGTATATAATCAAATTTATAGGAAATTAAAAGATCTAGAAATTTTATTAACAGCGTTTTTCTCTACAGAGCCTTGTTTAGCGTAAAAGAGTGATTTTCCGTACTTTTAAGTCAAACTTAGGTTGATTTTCATTTTGCCTCTTCACTCATGATTAAAATTAGGTTACGTTTATTTAGAGGTTAGTTTTTTGTTTATTTCTAATGTTTTATTACTAATGTTAGCATTATTGTTAATTATTTGCATTGGCAAGAGAAAGTTGTGTGAGTGTTTCAGACCAGATTTTTTTATCTATCTTTATTTTGAAATCACATTATTTATTTAGACATTAGCAACTACAAAAGTAAATACAAGTAAAAGTAAAAATTATAAAAAACAAAAGTATGTGACAATTTTAACAATTTAAGAATTTTAATTTAAAAATTTGATAATTTAATAATTTTTATTATACTACTCCACAAAATTGCAAAAGTTAAATAAATAAAGGATTCTATTGATTTTTAACACAGAATTTTGTTTGGTGTGAATGTATTAAATTTTGTAGTGTACATTGACGTTGATACATTGTGTTGAGTAGTCATAATTTCTTGATATATTTCAGTGCATTTGTAATATTTTTGTAACCATACATACCACTTTTTAAATCAGTGGATATGTTGTGTTTATTTCAGAGGTTATTTAAATTCTTACAGTCAATTAATATGTGTTTGGTTGTTAGTAATGAGTTATAATGTTGCTAATGTGTTAGTGAGGACACATTTTCACTGATAGGCCTGTTGAAATAAAAATTATTGCAAGTTATTTAAAATGTTATACTTCCAGAAGTTTGTGAGGTTTGTTGTGTATCAGTCATGAGTGTCCAATTCTCATTCTTGTTATGATAAGTTGGTCTCGTCTGTTGAGTTAATGTAGCTTCTGATACTCATGTGTTATTTTTCATTTTTCATTCTTACTTTTGACAGAATTTTTTTATTTGATTATACAAGAAATAAACTCAAGCAGTTCATGTGACTGATATGATGATAGTTTTTCTATGATGAAATAAAGAGTTCAGAAAATTTAAGGGTATTTTTTTCTCAATTACAGTTTTGTCCAACCCTCATATACCTCCGTTCCCTAATTTACCCAAAATAGAAATTTTGGATAATGTTGTGTGTAGACATAAATAGGAACAAATAGGATAATTTAATAAAATCCTGTAGCTAACAAATAAATAGGGATATAAAAGCAGATGACATTTCTCAGTCTGTATGGAAGTTTTTGTTACATGAAAAATCTAGAAGATTATTAATACCGCTAATAATTAGAACTTGTCACTCATAAAAGTTAATTGTTACACTAATAAAAACTGTTTTATGACACAATCATAAAACACATCATGAGAAACACATCACAAGAATTATTTAAAAATAAAATTTATAAAAAATGTACAAATGAGGCGTTGCGGACCAGAAGGGCGAACTCAACAAAGGGTAGTTTTGAGAAAAACGCAAATTAAAAACTTTTTGATCCAAGGGCGAACTCAACAAAAATTGCAGAGTGTATGATGCATAGCGATAGGAAGGGGAAAGGGTAGAAGTGGGGTGGGATCAGTAGCGTAGAGGTGACAAGACTCACGTCTTCCTGTTGAGTTCGCCCTTCTGGTCCGCGCAACTATCGTTCAAAGTAAACTCCCTGATTTTTTCTACTTCTCTTTTCATATAATTAAAAGGCGAACTCAACAAAATATACCTACAACATTGAAGTTTGTAACCCAAAGATACCAAATAAAACAAAAAAAATAAATGACCCTATGTTGAGTTCGCCCTTCTGGTCCGGAACGCCTCAAATACAGTACAGCAAATGTTATACACAAACAAAATGAACCTAATCTAATTTTTTTTTTATAGGTAGCAAGGGTATTTTTATTTGTTATCGGAAACTGTACATTATTGACAACTACCCAATTTGATCGCTGCTTTTGCTGTATTATTTGACGTGAATAAGGCATGAGTTTGAACAGGGACCCCCAGTAGAGTTTGTTCATGGATGGCTGTCAGCTGGTCACCATACAAAGTTGCTTGCCCAACCGGTGTTACTTAACAAATAATAGCGACTTACTACCAGCTGACTGACTGGGCTGGCCCAAAGGCCTTATCTAATTTAAAGTTCTATTAAATGGTAATTTAAATTCTTACCTTTCCATTTTTAGTCCAGATGACCTGTGGATCAGGATCACCCTTAATTGTACAACTTAAATCAAGAGATTCTCCATCATTTACAACTACCGTCAGAGGTAATTTGTGTGTAATTTCTGGTGGAACCATGGAATCATCAGGTGGGAGGATCAATTCTTTAGTAGCACTTCTCGATCGAGATGGGCTGCCTGTTGAATCTACTCTTCCATACTTCTTTGGTGATTTTTTCTCTGATGGGGCCTGTTGAAACAAAAATTAATAAAACTTATTTAAAATGTTATACTTCGAGAAATATGAATATGATAATATACAAAAGTATGAGGTATCAGCAAAATAAATGTGGAAATTAAAAAAAAAACATTGTACATAAAAATTTGTAACTTTCACAGTACAATTTGATAAATGTATGGTTTTTAACTGCCCATAACAGACAGGTGGAGTGTCAAATTATTTACACTCAATCTGTTCGTTGCAGGGCTAAAATAAATAGTTCTGTTTCTTATCACATGGTCAGTCAATTAAATGACTGAATCATTTAAGAGCAGAAGAGTTAGAGGTGTAAAAGACACTAATCAGAGTTATCTTCTCTGGAAGTAATGAATTTCATTGTACAGCCAGACCCTGTGGTGAATGAAGTGAAGTTGTCATTTACGAGTGGAAAATACGTGTTTTTCAGAGGGCCCGGCATGCTGATAAGCGTACTTTTCCACTCAGTGAGGAAGGCACTCGTAAACCACCTCACTCCTCGTTTTACTTAGTAAAACCTCTAGAGGTTCAAACCAGCCTTTCGGCTGTTGACCTAAACAACAACATGGTTTTTAAAAAATAATATAGAATATTATACTGTCTGTCTGTAACTTGATGGCCTCCCGCAGAGAGGAGCAGAAACGGCCCGCTACTAGCCTTCTCAAAAACATTTCATTATATACTACTACTAAGTAGTACACTGGAATCGGCACATAATGAAGTGTTATTGAGAAGGCTAGTAGTGGGCTGATTCTGCTCCTCTCTGTGGAAGGCCATCAAGTTATAGACAGACAGTAGATTCTTGTAAAGCAACTGATAGGTCAAAACGGAGCAATGAAACAGCTAACACTGTCTTCTGACCTCATACCATCAGCCTTTTCTGTGGGATTGGATGAAGTTAATTGTTTATGCGACATGAATAAACACACAAAATTATCTATGATATCGAATAATACAAACTGCAGAAATGATTAAAAATACTCCTGCTGTTATGATTTGCACTTCAAAAGAATGGATTCATTGGGCGAAATTATGCATTTAACAAAATAGAGCCCATTTCGAGCAACTTTATAGATAATGATCAAAATCTTTATTCTTGAAATTTTATTCCTCATTGTTTCCAGAATTGAATCAAGTAACTGATAAGCTGATATTGCCAACATATGAAAAAATTATTTCATTTTGTTGAAAAATAGTAATTTTCTTGAAATAATTTAGTCTGATTTTGTTATTAATGTAAATAAAAAGAATGGATTTTTGACCACCTACTTAATTTATATCAATTACTGAAAATTTAATTTTCTACTTGTTGCATTAAAAAAAATAAATGAATTAATTAAACCTAACTGTACTATTTTTCAAGGGTGATGAGCTTTGAACGTTTGCATTGCCCCCCACCACCCACTTTATAGCTAGCCAATGAATTGCTAGCAACGTTGTCAATACTTGATCTTGTAGCTCTGTTAAATATTTCGTGTGCCATTTTTTTGGTCAATAATAATTATAACCTACAAACATACAATCAGCTGATTATGTTATAAAGTATTGCATGTTAACACGCTCTATAATTGATGTGTGAGTACGAGATGCAAGACGAGAGTGAATTATTGCGGCTCTTAAACGCAAGCGCACGTAATGTTTGTCAGGTACAATCTGAGAACGGTGGCAAACGTTCTGATTGGTCTAAATGTGTAGAACAGCAGAGCTCATCAACCGTGAAAAGCATATTAATGACTCAATTTTAAGATTTAACAAAAGTATTTACATTAAAACTAAACACGTGTTATTCTTTACCTCTAATTTTTGGGTTTTGTCGGATACTTTAAAAACTATTAGAGATACAGTTTTGAGATCTGTTTCATTCAAATTTTCAGGTTAAAATTCATAAGATGCCAGTTAGTCTGCCTCTTAATTAAAACCTTAGAAATTTCAGTATTGTCTCATTAACTGAATTCTGGGTGAAATCTTTTGCCAGCTGTAACTTGCTAATGAAGTGTTTGTGGAACTATATTTATATGAAACTTTTTTCATGTCTGTACAATCAGCTCCTAAGAGATTTTTATTGAATTTTGAGTCACCTATTTAATATATATTTAAATCATAGTGGTCAACACAACTGGCTTTTATGCCAGGGATTCCGGGTTCGATTCTCAGTCAGGTCTGGCATTTTTTTATCATTCATTTTCACCTGCCATCCTTCTTAGTATCTGCTTTAACAGTAACAACAAAAGAGACAGATATAAAACAAGAAAATCATGGACTTTCTTGAGATCTCTTATTTTTACCAATTCTTTCAATGTGATTTTCATCAACCTCACATGTTGTACTATTTACCTTATTCGTCTGGTTTTAATGCCTTTAACAGATCACTTTACATAGATCCAGTCTGTACTAATTTATTATTGGTTTAGTATGAAGTGCCGTGTATATTTACAGTAAAATATTTAAATCTCCTGTAATTTCTTTTTTGGCTTCATCTTTATTTTTATTTATAACTGTACAATTTTTATTGCATAACTAGTAAATGAGATGGAATGAATGAGGAATAGCAGGAAAGTGACATGAATGTGAATTGATCCAGTGACCGATTTCGGTGTGAAATTTTTTAAGGATGTGGTGATAATTTTTAATGATAATGATTTATAAATCATTATCATAACTATAACTATTATCATCATAACTATGACGAATGATTTTTTTGAGATGATTTTCTTTTTTATGAAATGAAACAGATATGAGAACTTAAATTGAAATGTTTTTTTTTTGTTATTTTTATGGTGGTCGGAGAAGATCCCCTGTAATTGATTACAAATAATTTAGAAATTGTTTATACAAACCGGTGATGTTGATTCATATTTCCGTGAAGATGGTGTAGTATGGGTGCTGCTGCTAGATGTTTGTTGAGCTCCAGAGCTGCTGATATGAGTCTTGGTAGTGACAACAGCTGGTATTGTTCGTAAAGGTTGCTCTATGTACCTACGATCTGAAATACATAAAAACATGTATCACCACATTGCATTCATGCATATTTATTTAAACCATTTGGATTAATTATTCCACTTAACATTAAAAAAAGAACAGCAATGAATCCTAATTAAATTTTATTAGTTGTTTATTTGACTGAATGTTCGTCCTTTAAAATGTATCTATCTTACCCTTTTCTAATGATTAATTAAAAGGAAATATAATTTAATGATAATTAATAATAACCTCTTCTAGCTGTTATATTATTTGTTTTTACCATGTGATTTATCTTAAAATAACATATTTCAGTGGATCTACCAACATCAGAGTATAAAAATTGAAACTAAATATATTAAAATTTTCAGATGCATCTACAGTCATTTGTATAAAGATTTTAAACATAACCTAGTAATAATAAATTTATAGAGGTTTTATAAAAATGGCTGAAGATACATCTCAAAATTTTAAATTATTAAATTTATTTACTCTGATGAAGCTGAATCTACCAAGAAACATGTTAGTAGAAGATAAATTATATAAAAATAAACTAAATCACGTAATATAGCAGCTAGAAGAAGTTAGTAGAAAATTAGTTACCGTATTTTACAATAGAAATTATTAATAACATTACAAAGATTTATTTGTATTATTAAATAAGATAAATAATTAAATTAAGTGATTAAATTTAATTATAAACGACACAACATAAAATAAGATTATTTGTACGGTGATTTAAGATGTAAATAAATACATACGTAGATGTAACAGCTGAAAATAATGTTGTAATGTAAGTGCAAGTATGGTATTGTATTCCTTAAGATTGAAAAAAGAAAGTTTGTTAAATTTTAAGTTAAATAAGAAAATGAAATATTTTAATGCTATTTTACAGAAGTATATATTAGGCGTTGTAACGAATACTTTAAAAAACTAAAAAAGATGGAAAGTTTTTTTGTTATAAACATGCAAGGTTATGTTTTAAATGTTACGTTAAATGAAATGACAGTATATTGAAGAATAAGGAGCTTATTTATGTAAAGAATACATGTATGGATAATAGTAAACAAAATAAAATCAAAAATAAATAATTTGTATCGTACAGAACAAAATTTAATTCATTAAGATGCTTTTAATTATATTATTGAAATTTAAAAAATATAATAAAATTAAATAAAAAATTATTTAGCAGTTTAACCAAGATAAGCTTTCCTGTGACAAACAAAAAAACATTAAAGACTATTTGCAAATTTATACATATATCATTGTGAAATACTGACTCAAGTTACTTATCTCAAAATTTCCAACAGTACAAGACCTAGAAACTTGGAATTTGGTTTGTACTTTCTATTATGGTTGTAGATAATCACTAAAAAAGGAATTCAAAGATATTTTTTCAAAGCAAAGATTGGTGTATTTTCGGGCAAAAATGCAAATAACAAGAAATTAAAGAAAGTTTAAAATTTTACAACTTTTATACATATGCAGTGATTTTTTTCACCCAGTGCTTGTATTTATGGTGGCAATTTTTACTTTCTCTTGCCTATATGAATATATAGGAAGGAAAGTATTGTTTTCATGTCGATTTTTCGAAATCGAGTTTTCACCGGATCTACACGTTTTCAGACCCCCTGAACCCAAAAAACATGTTTTTAGCGATTGGTCTGTGTGTGAACAGAATATCTCAAGAACGGAACATCGTACAAACTTGAAACTTAAGTTACATACCACTACCGGACCCGACACGAACATTTTCATCAAAATCGGTCAACCGGAAGTAGTAGTTTATTCGTGTAATTTTTCACTTTTTTGCAATTTTCTCAAAAACTGGTCCTACGATTTTTTTTTAAATCGCCTGGTTTACTCATTTTTTTTATTCTCTACAAGATAAGGTAGGCATCATATTTGCTGAAATTCTTGGTGAGGGTGTTTAAACGTAAAAATGTTGTTTTTTTAAAGATTGCGGCTTTAATATGCAATTTAGCACAAAAATTTATATAATAAAAGTTGTAGAGAACTAAAATCCTACAACTTTTATTTCAAACATTTTTTGGTATAACCCTTAGTTTAGCGGTAATTAGCAATTTTCTGTTGTTTTCTCACAAAAACGTGTGAAAATCGATTTTTTTTAAGATTTCGCCCTTAGTATGCATTTCACGACAAAAGTGTATATAATCAAATTTATAGGAAATAAAAAGATCTACAACTTTTATTTAGAGCAATTCTCTCTACAATGCCTAGTTTAGCGCGAAAGAATGATTTTCCGTATTTTTAAGCCAAACTGAGGTCGATTGTTACTTTGTCTTTCACTCATGATTAAAATTAGGTTATGTTTATTAACGTTCGTTTTTTGTGTATTTCTAATGTTTTATTACTAATGTTAGGATTATTGTTTATTATTTGCATTGGAAAGAGAAAGTTGTGTGAGTGTTTCACACCAGATTTTTTTATTTTCTGAAAAAACTATGTTCCCAAAATTAAAAACCCCTTGAGTTGAATGATGCCTTGTAAATGGAAATGTTTCTCTAGTTAAATGCAAGATGTGATCATAAAATATGGTGAATAATTTTATTATGAACAAACTGCTGACGCTGCATCCATTTGAAGTAATAAGTCTGACAGCTGGAACCTTTGAGATAGACAGTATCAAGTTTGAATAAGTCATAACTTTTCAGTCGGCTTCCAGAGTCAGAAAAGTGATGTGTTTACCATGTCTGTTGTGCATCATGGATTTTGAACAAAGTGTTAACAATAAGTTTAGTTTTAAGTTGGAAAAAAGAACCAAAGAAGCTCATGATATGTTACAATTAGTGTATGGCGATAATGTAGATGCTGAAGACAGTTTACAAGCAGTATGAGCAATTTAAAGGTGGAAATGATTTAATTGAAGATGAGCAATGGTCGGGACATGAAGAAAGCGGCAAACTGGTATGTTCAGACAAACAATTGGCTATTCAAAAGCTTATTGAAGAACTGAACAATCGTCTCACATCGGTTCGGCAAACCATTTTAACTGATAATTTGTAAATGAGACGAATGAGTATGAAATGTGTTCCTACACTGGTGAACAAAGGAAAATTGCCCTGTGCCACACCTTTGCTTCTGATCCATGAGTTTTTGGCCAAAAAAGATTTATGTCAATCCCACATCTGCCTTATTCTCTGGGTGTTGCACCATGTCACTTCTGGCTCTCCCCAAAAATAAAAACTGTGCTGAAAGGAAAACATTTTGACACCACTCTTGACAATGAGAGGGGCAGGACAGAGCAGGTGAAGGCATTTCTGAACAAAGCCTTCAAGAAATGCTTCCAATGTTTGGGCAAGTACATTGCTAGCCAACGAGAGTACTTTGAAGGAGATCAATTCAAATTTGATATAAGCTTATTACTTAGTTCATAATAACATTATTCAACGTATTTTTCGATCACACTTCGTAGTCTTATTTTAATTAAAAGATTTTTGAATTGTAGGGCAATTCGTTCTTTTATCACCATTTATAAAGACCATCATTCTGCATAATTTCACCCCAAAGTGTATTTAAATTCAGTAACATAATATATTTCAAGATATTTTGTTGTTTTTATTGTCAATTGTCATTATTTTCGTTTTTTCAAAATATATTTATAAACCTGTTTTTTCTGAATTTTTTTAAAAATTGTTATATTTATAAAATTACAAATATAACAATTTAAAAAATCTGAAGTAGATTCTACTTTAGATAAAAGGTTAAACCATTGGCAAAAATATTTTATTTCTAATGGATGTTTGTCATCCTTTATGCATGAATACAAAAAAAATATTACAAGGCCATACATGTATTCAGTACAATTTACTGTATAATAACACTAAGAAGTTACATTCAAAATATATTTTTTTGAATTTAACAAATTGAAAAATGGTTAAATGATTCTATAATATTAAGATCATATAAAAAATAAAATAAAGCTTTTATGTTACTTTCAGTGTAATACTTACAATATGACTTCCTGTTATGAAATTTTGTTTTTTTATTATTACCGAAATGAAATACATTATCGATTACTCCAATGAAATATGCAGAATTTTATTCATGAAAAATAATAAAATGTTTGATATGATTTATATGATTGTTTCTGACTTGTATTTTCATGTTCCAAGTTTGTAGATTCCCAGTGACTTCTAAGTATAAATACACATCTTGTGAAATATATTAATTACACTGTGTAAGACATTGAAATTAAATGTGTGTGCTATTAAATATGATTAACTCAGCTTATTAACTGAACAGTTTTAGCCATTTAAAAGAAAAGGGTTAATCTATTTCATTAACCAGAACTGGTTGCTTGAGCATTTATAAAAAAATGTGATGATTTTTGTAGTACCATCCCTATTTACAGGAAGTTCAAAATAGCCATTCATTTATTTTCAGGTTTTCATGAGGGAGTTGTTTTTGTTTTTCTAAACGGTCAAATGAAATTACAGATACCACAAAATCTATTTAAGCCATTGACATAAGGGGTAAAAAGCAACTTGTTGAAAACACAAAGAGCTATAAATTAATTTAGTGGAATCCTAAGGTTGAAAATTCAGGAAAAAAATTCCAACTGAATCATAATTTTCCCCAATTTTGAGGGGTGATTTTTTAAAGAATGAATGAAAATTCACTAACAGGTATTAAGTACCTCTACTCACACAGCAAGATTCATACATGTACTTATAGACTACTCACTTTCTTTTAAAAAATGCTCAAAATTTTGAAGTTTTTAAAAAATGACAAAAATGTTCATTCTTATATCACAATACTCCGGGGCATGAGTAAAAAGTAAATTTAAAATTTTTGTTAAACTCTATGGCGGTAACATAAACAAAAAAATCATTTTGTAGTTCAGGCTATGAGCTGAGTATCCTATGAGCAGGCTATGAACAAGGCAAATATGTAAAAAATAGCACCTCAGAAAAGGTTGTTCACAGCCTTTTCTGAGGAGATGTATTACGTATATTTAAAAAAGGAATGTATCTTTTTAATCAAGTTTACACGTTTGTGTAGGTCACTTTGTTACTTGCTAATCTGAAAGTGTTACAAACTTGACAGTAAGAGGAGATCTCCTCTCCCTTGTGTACTCAAGAGATAGTGAATTGTTAAAATCATGTATGAGTCATGTATATTGTTAATCATGTATGTGGAATGAAATACACTCCTTATCGATTTAATTATCTTAATAATGAAAAAATATAAAGTGAAAACTAATAAAATGATTTTAATGTGTAAATTTTGATTCCTGTCATATTTAATGAATAAAAAAATTAAATGGTTTTTGCAATACATTAATTTTTAAAACAGTAACTATAATTTATAATTTTTAAAATAAATTTAAATAAAAATTACCTCCAGAGTACAAGTAATTATGTGCTAATTCAGTCTGTTCTTGAGTAGCTCCAAAGCCTAATGAAGAACATAAAACAGAAGATAGGAAAATAAGCAAGATTTTTTAAAGGCAGCATAAGCAGTAACAATTACAAGAGAAAAGACAAAAACTAAAATTAAGAGTCTTAATTCTTTCTGAAAATATTTAACACGTTCTCATTATGAAACATGATATAACAGTAATATAATAATTTTTTTTTGTCTTTTGCAGATAATACTAATTAATTCTTTAAGAAATTTGGGTGAAATGATTCATAGTAAGATAGTATATTACAACTTAAAAAAAGAAAATTGTAATTTAAAAAATTAATTTAAAGGATTAAGACTGCAATAATACAAAACAAACATAATAACATAATAATACAGCAAATAATACAAACATAATAATAATAAAACATAATAACATAGCTTAAAAATAAAAATATTACATTAAACTATTATAAGATGAAGAATAATTTTTAATAACAAAGAAATAAATAATCAATCCTACACAGACTTTACAAGAGAAATTAATCACTAATAAATGAAAGTTATTAATTAATCTACACATTATATTAAAAATTTGTGTACGTAGAAGAAGTAAAATAGTATCAAGTAAGGTTATCTAAATTTAATATTAATACCAGCATACATTAACAAAATAAAGCAATTTTGTTTTAGCAAACTTTTAAAAGCGCTAAAGAGAAAAGAAAGCAAGATAATTATAAAATTTTTAAGAAGATAATAGTTAAAAGTAAATGCTACATATTATACATGCTTAAGAAAAGTATAATTTCTTTTTCAATATTGTATAGTAACAGATAACCTTGATTACTGAAAAATTTATTTTACCGAATCACCAATTCAAAATAACTTTTCTGAAGTCAGCTTACATCTTTACCTACTGCCTTAACATAAATATTCATCATTATACATAAATATTTATACACTTTAAGATTTTTGAAACTAATGCTAAATGCACTGTTTTGTCACTAAAAATAAACACATAAAGTTAAACCATAAAAGTTCTGTGATTTTTCATAATACTGTATATAGGTACATAATTTTAATCCCTAATGTGTGTACACGTTGCAATCTGTTCAATTAGCAACCCCATGACCCAAAGAGATGAGGATGATATGTATGACGTGTATATGGGGTGTAGTCTTGTACAGACTCAGGCCGACCATTCCTGAGAGAGTATGGTTGATTGAACCCCAAACATCAAAGTACACCAGTAACCACTGTCTATTCAAATCCGTATAAAATGAACTACCTTTACTGAAATTTGAACCACAGAACCTTCATCTCTGAAAATCAGCTGCTTAACAGTTGACTCATGGCGATTTCATTATAATATTATGAAAGGTTATATGAAAAAATAAATAAATACAGTACATCGTTTATCCAGACTAATTAAGACCAGAAGTGATCCGGAAAATTAAAAATCCAGAAACAATAGGAAATATAATGATATAATAAAATTTGGAATAAGGTGTCGAGACCTAGGTGGCTGAAGGAGGTACAGCGGGATGTGGAGGAACTGGAATCACTAAACAAGACCTGCTAACAAAATCAGCTAAGTACAACCAACTAGTCAAGACTAATACAGTAACATTTGAACCAAAAACCAGAAGAGTGTACAACAGGGTGTTTACCAAAAAAGACCGGAAACAGAGATCGGAACCTTTTAAGAAAATGTGGGCCAAATGAAAGGAAGCCACGCTTAGGAAAGCGCGCTTTTCAAAGAAACCCAACACTGGAACAGACCTAAACTTGAACTAGAGTGATCCTATGAGGTCTCAAAAGAAAAAAAAAAAAAAAAAATACAAATAAAATTTAATCCTTACAAGCCGGGTAGCCCATATATGGTTGTTAGATGACGAGTATGTAAGTACTCAACAGTTTGTGTAATAGTGAAGGTCTTTATACGCACACACCAGTAAACATTATAATTAAAAAATAGCTGAATGTATAAGGAAGAAAGTTAGCTTTTTAGAAACACAATCAGATTAGTGGGAAATTTTCTATTCATTCGTGAATGATGGGTTACCACTCATTTCTGGTTCTTTTTGAAGAAAACCGTGTAAAGGCCGTATCTCATTTAAAAATAGAGTTATAACCGCGTTTGGAAGCTTGAATGGTAGATGTAGGTAAATTGTTTAATGTTGCTATTATAACAAAACCGGTTGAATTGAATATGGCCTGTAAAAGGGAATAAACGCTCCGAAATTCGTAAAATAGCTTATTTCCAGACATTCTTCACAATGGAACTAAAATGTTCTAATATTATCTTTTATAATATTTTCATATATGAACGTATTCAAAAAATTCCAAGCTTTTATTAATAACATATGTCATATAAATAACTGTAGGAATGGGTCAATGCCATCAACTCAAAGAGAGAAATTGTTTCGGCCTGCATATTAGCACAAAATTCATATACACTTGACTCATACATACGCTTGAATAGTCGTATAGTGTAGTAAACGAGGGCGTTTGATACATCAAATTTTTTGCTAGACATTTTTCTATAATACCAGACTAAAAAAAATAAAACTAAAAACTTTTATTGCCAAATTTTGACAAAAACGCGTGATTTTTGCATAAATTACAACAAATTTTTCATAAATTCGCTGTAATTGGCATAAAAAAAAACGGAGTTTCATTTTTGTTTTTAAAAAAAAAACATCTCTTAAAGTTTTCTTATCTCATAAAAATTTCAACTTTTTTGGATAAAAGATGGAAAAAAGCTAACTCTATCGCTGCGATCTCGGAATTAGTTTTCAAAGAGTCAGAATTCTAAAACCTATCAGTCCAAGAAGGGTTAATATGAAAATTCACCATTAATTTGTAATTTTTCTTTGTACTAAAACAGATTAACATATTAATATACAAATATTTACATATGTTTTTTTTAATTTTCAAATAAATAATCTCTTTCTCTCATTACTTTTATACGATGTGTAAAGGCAATACGATTATTCAGTCATTTCACCATCATGTTCAGTGATGTGGTATCAGAGCGATGCTCCAGGTACACTGTGATCTTGCCTAGTAATGATTCACCAAGCAAATTCAATAACAGGGATGCAATCTTTAGCACGAGACACTAGTGCTTTAACAGTATACAGTTATAGTACATACTGTAACTGTTCACTTTTGAATATCTAAACTTTGATAGAGTACAAACTTTAATACTGTATGGATTATGTAGTCTATAATGTATTGTATCTAGATTTAAATGTTGTTCAAATGAGGGATATTGTAGTTTTAGGAATAAAAATTTTTTCCCGATCTCGATTGAGCCAGATAATCTGGACATCTGGATAAATGAGGTAGTACTATGAATAAAATATTTTTAAATAAATAAAAACATTAATACATTAACTCTAAATATTAAAATATTCTTGTAATTGGCCCTTCATATTTCCTTATAATTTTTGTAATGATCTACAATCTAGGGTTTTTACTAAAAAATCAGCTATTCTAACCATTAAGTTTTAAAAAAATTATGAACTGGATTATATAATTAGCCAGAAGGACCGATATTTATTAATTAAAATATACAAATGTTACTCCAGGAAACATGATAAAATTACAATGGATAAAAAAATTATCTTCACTCTAAAAAAATTACAAGAACTCACAGTATAAAAATATTTTCATTAATATAACCAATAAGAAATTTCTTATTGTGGTTTCCTTAACTAAAAAAATATTTTTAAGTATTTAATTTTTTATAAATTCCTTAAAAAATTTTTATTATAAAAAATAATTAACTTAGCCTATATTAATTAATTATTAAAACATTAATAAGGAAGTTACTTACCTTCTACAATCACAACACAGCTTGTTTCATCTTTGCCATGAATGTTAGTAGCAACGCATTTATATTTTCCAGAATCTTCTGGTTTACAGTCAACAATTTCCATAGTGACAACACCATCAGAATGTGACATGGTATAATCATATTTGGACAGTTCACGGCTTCCTTTGAACCACTTAACCTAAAAATTAAAATAATAAATTAAAATCATTATCATGAAAAATACCACCAAGAGCAAGTTTGATGTCAACAAGAAATAATAGCAGTTGAGTAAACATTGTACAGTAAACTAGATAGGTACTTTTCTTTTACTTTAGGAAAAACTTTGAGGTAGAAGTTAGTGTTGGGACTATCGACTACTTTTAACAACTGACTACTGACTAGTCGACTACTTTCTAATATTGAATAGACTAGTCGTAAAAGTAGTCGACTAGTTTTCGTCTTGAGAACCATAGAATTGAATAGACTAGTCGACTACTACTCCCCCTTGCTAACAGTGCATATTTGCCATTTGAAGAGGAGGATAGGAGGATCATAAAACTGCCAAATCTAGGAATAAAACAAATTATTGGTACTTAAAACAGCAACTACAGTATATAATTTAGAAAATATATTTTCTAAACAGATTTATTCACAGCACCAATGTCTTTTTAAATTTTCAAAAATGATAACCCTAAGGGCCCTAATGACGATTTAAAGAAATATATAAGGGTGTGTGTGTGTGTGTGTATATAGGGCTTACATTTGAGTACGTATTGCAGTTGAAGTAGATGAAGGGGTTTGATAAATAATAGACATCCATATTCCAATTACTTCCGCGTAAATAACCCCGCAATTAAAGAGAAAAATGTGACATGGAAGTGTGCCTTTATTTGCACCTAACATTGTAAATACAATCGTGAACACAGGGGAAAACAGAAAACCTCCCATTTTTAAGTCTGTTATAAACAGAAAATTTTCAGAAGAAAACTTCCAATAAAAAAACTTAACCTGTTCAAATTATTTATATAAAGGTCATGAAGTAATGTAGTAATTATTTTGATGATAAACTATTCTTAATTTCTTTATTATTGTTGTTTGTAAACAAAGACGGCACGCTGTAGTGATGGGGAGGGTAGTCGACTTAACTTGTAGACTAGTCGTTTACAAAAGTAGTCGGTTCAAAGGTATTGAAGATGAGTTTATGAAGGGGTGGTCAACTAGTGTAGTTGACTAGACTAGTCATTTATTCGAAGTGTTTTTGTATAGTACGGCAGCACGATTCGACTAAAGTAGTCGGTTATGTACGTAATCTGAGGTTCATAGTATTAAACTCTCCGCGCTGTTAAAGTAGTCGTTTCAATACTAGTTGACTAGTCAATACAACCGACTAGTCGACTATTCAGGGCACTATTCGAATAAACGACTAATCTACTATCGATTACCCCAACACTAGTAGAAGTTCTAAAATTTCTAGCAAAAATTATTTTTAGGAAAGATGACAAACTAAAGTAACGTACATTCAGAAGAACTCAAAAAACTTACAGTGGGGAATGGCTTTCCAGAGAGACAGCAGAGTAGCTTGCAAGTTTGTCGAACTTGCATAACACGAGGCCGCAGCAGGAATGTGAAGCATGGTGCACTCTCCTTTTCTTCCAACCAGAAGTTAAAAGCAAGAGGTTCTCGTCTGCGTACTGGTTGAGCTTCAGGTTTGTATGCTGGTAGAGTTTTCGGTAGAGCTGTACACAGAAAATTACATTAAAAATAAGTAGTATTGGGTTATAATTTAATATCTATAAATGTAAAAGTCTTCACTCACTCACTGATGCTTTGACTGATCACTGCATTTCTAAAACAACAATGCCTAAGATACTGAATTTTTATTATTAAGGCACCTACATTAATTAAAAAGTCATTTCATTGAATGCATCCTTCTGAAGAGCAATAACCCCAAAACCAACATGGCTGGAATTTCAATTACAATACAGACAATGAAACTGCTTCTTCAAAAACCTAACGAAAGTGAGGTTTGTGAAATATACAATATACTTTGCATTTCTATGTATTTTAACTCTCAAGATATTGTTGTGCTAAATTTCACAATTTTTATTGCAATTAAATATCTGAGCTAAAAATATTTTCCTTTTCTTCATTATTTGCATAACTATAAATTTATTAAGAATTACTGCTAGTGCACCAGTTTTTACTTCTATTAGCAGGTCCAGAAATGCGATATACTTTCCTCTGTATTCAGATTGTATACAATATTACAATGATTGTGTAAATAATCCAAAAATTGTTGTGATAATTTCATATAACAAATAATCAAAAGTATACAAGAATTTATGAATGTAAATAATAAATTAATAAATTTTTAGGAATAAGTTATTTGAATTTTTTTCATTTTAGAAAATGGTTAATAAAATAAGAAACAGATATTATTAATAAATTAATAATTTTGTTTTTAGAAAGTGATCTTATGAGTGTGCAAATGTTGTTAAATTTCATTATCTAATTACGACTGGAATCATGGGTATAAAAATTTTGCTTACAATTTTATGGCAAGTAGATAAAGAGGTTCTGTGAACGAGATGCTTACAATTATCATAAACACTTGTCACTTGGAGTGAACTAGTTAAGTTTTGTCAAATACATAAATAAATCATTATTGTCATGTAAAATAAAACAATACATTTTTATATGTAACAAATCAATAATTAATGCTAAAGAAGGAAGTGTGCTACTACATGACAAACAAAAGGAACTGTCCTAACATCGGTTAGAATAGGAAACAGTAAACTTAAAAAAATTACAAAATTTTTAAGGAAACAGTAAACTTGAAAAAATTACAAAATTTTTAATATATTTTAAAGTTGCATCAACATCTTGGTCATTAGCAAGCATCTTAGGTTAAGGAATAGTTGGTTTGAATGTGTAATCATTTTCCAGACTCTAGCTGGGACTTGAACCCATGACCTCAGCATAGCACACTAACGACTGGGCCATAGAGGCAGCCTAATAATTTTGTTTTTAATTTAGTTACCAAGATAAATTAAAAGTTAGAGCATAGTTTATAAAATTATTTGAACAACTAGAAATAGTTGATATTTTTAGGGAACAATAAATTATTAATTATGAAAATAAATTTAAATACAAAACAAATTTTATACTTACGTTGAACATTTAGGAATACAACTTCCTCTCTAAATCCATAATGATTTTCTGCTCTGATAATGTATTCACCTCTGTCTTCCAATTTCACTCTGTTTATAACAAATGTATAATCATCTGCAGCATATCTCTTCATGAACTTAACACTCTGTCTGAGTTCTTGGTTGTTGTGGAACCAAGACAATGTCGGAGTAGCAATGGCAATTACTCTACAATAGAATTTCACGCTCTGTCCCTCATAAGCAAATGCACTTGTCGGTTTAATAACGAATCTTGGAGCTGCTTGTCTGCGATCTAAAATGATAAAAATGCAGTTGTTTTAAAATATCGGTGCATCATAGTAGTAGATAATTTATCTAAATTAATATTTAAAAAAAAATTTAAGCCAAGATTTAAGATTCAAATACTTCAAAAATAACATTTATTAGTATTAATCCATTTACTTCTGAAGTTTTTAGTTTTTTGTTTTACGTCTGACTGTTCTACAACTACTGTTAATGGAAATAATGAGAAGGGTGATAGATGAAAATGAGTGATGAAAAAATGCCATACCTCACCAGGAATTGAACCTAGGAATTTTGGCACAGAAGGCAGTTGCGCTGACCAGTACACTACAGGCTGGCTTTACTTCTGAAGTATGATCACAATGATATTGTTCTAAAATAAGGTAATTAATTTTTATGTAACTTTTCAAAAGACTTGAAGAATTTGGACAATCTGTAGTGATGAGAAATTTCAATTTTTCCTCCTTGCTGAGTACGACAAAATGAAACAGTGAATATAGTATGTCTGCTTAGTAATGTAGTTTTGGAAATAACTATACATTAAAAAGTCTGGCGGTACAACAAACTGAATTAACAGATATTTCTCAGAATATATTTTCTAGTAAACATTGAATCATATTCTTCAGTTTTATATGCTTTGACAATGTATGAGGGGCGTATTTTTTTCTACCTCCAATAGGATATTGGAAAGCTTGTACACAGATATGACAAATGCCTCCATTGTCAAAGTGATTATGTCGAAAAGTAGCGATAAGTGTACAAAACACTTAGTAATAATTTTTTTTTCTACATACACTTGTCTTTTATTTATGACCTATCAGAGGTTGAAAAAAAACGGCCCTTGTATTTCACTGGGCATAACAAAGATTGAAATTTTTTTTATTCAGATTGACAACAATTTTAAACAGTGTATTAACCACTACTTTACTAGTAAAAATGGAAGCACATAAACATATTATGATGCTTTTCACTGTTGATAAACTCTGCTGTTCCATGCGTTCAGACCAATCAGAATGTTTGCCAGCATTGTCAGATTATACAAATGTACAATCATAATGGTGACAAACATAATGCGTGCATGCGTGTAAGAGCTACAGTGGATCACTCATGTCTTGCATCTTGTACTGAACACGTCGATTATAGAGCGTGTTAACATGCAATACTTAATAATACAATCAGCTGGTTGTATGTTCATACGCCGGCCGCATTGGCATAGTTGGTAACATGCTTGCCTCTCATGTGGTCTTAGGTTCGAATCCCATTCAGGCATGGCATATTTTCATACGTTACTAAAAATCATTTCATCCTTCACCGTCTGCATTAGCAGTAATTGCAGAACAGTCGGACGTTAAACCAAAAAAAAAAAGAAAAAAGTATGGTTATAATATAAATATGGTTATAATTGTTATTAAAAAACCAAAAAAAGACTGATGAAATATATAACAGAGCAAGGAGAGCAAGTATTGGCAATGTTCCTGGCAAGTCATTGGCTAGATACAAAGTGGGTAGGGGGCAATGCATACATTCACAGCTCATCAACGCTGAAAAATAGTATACTGAAGCAAAAGACTGCCATTGTTTTTCAAGAAGAAATAAAAATGGGATTAAATATCATTATAAAAAAATTTTGATGTGAAAGTAAATCTTAAAATTTATTGATAAAATTTTTTAATTTAAATACATACCGAATGATGTATCATGGATTCTGTATTTTTCAACAAGAAGTTTGCGAAGTGCACTGTATTCAGACAAACGTCCAATAGGTACAGGATATGAATCCCAATCTCCATATTTAGATCTGATCTTGTCACGTACATTAGTGTAGCACGATGAGCTGATTGCGGCTGAGCGATCGCTGTGATCTCCCGTCAGCCAGGAATGTAGGAGGCACTCATGTGCTGTCATTCGTTTCCTGTATTAAAACAAAAATTAATATTAATTTTAGTTTACCATTTACATTCATGAATGTTCTGAATTCAGTTTTAAAAACAAAATAAAATTATTGTAGTAAAAATAACATTTTAAAGAGAATTAATAAATAAGTTAATTTCTGATTAGCAATTGAATATCTGAGTGGATGTAGTTGCTATGCAACATATTTAAAAAAAAACCATAGTTTTTGTGATTAAATTAAGCACATATTCCGTTATTTAGATGACAGAATGGTGAATCTTTAAAGTTTTACGGAACTAGTGAACAAAAGGGATATGTACTGCTTAATTCTATGTTTTGTATCGGATAAAGGTCTTATAATCATTTGACAACCTATTCCACCAGAATACAAGACATTGACTTTTTAGAATTATTACAGTTAACAATGGCAATAAACATTTATCTTCATCAACAAAAAGGGTTAAGTACTTCTATAAAAAATTCTCTAATGGAAATCTTTGACTTGTATTATTAAAAACCATCCTTTCTCAGAGGAAAGAGAATTTTTATGCCCATAACAGGCAAGTGGACTGTTTAATTATTTGCACTCGATCTACCAATTCCAGGGTTACAAAAAATAGTTCTGTTTCTTATCACATAGTCAGCCAATTATAGCATTTAAGAACAGAAGACGTTGAGGTGTAAAAGACACTAGTCAGAGTTATCTCCTCTGAGAGTAATGAATTTCATATCATTTCATATGAATTTCATTATATAGCCAGTAGTGAATATGTTATTTGCAAGGTGGAACGTAGATGCTTTTCAGAGGGCCTGGCATGCTGATAAGCATACTTTTCCACTACTTGTTTTACTTAGTAAAACCTTTAGAGGTTCAAACCAGCCTTTCGGCTGATGACCTAAACAACAACAGAGATTTTTAATGGATGAAGGTATAGCCTGATTTTTGTAAGGAGAGCGCTGGGCAAAACATGTGTCTGCATTATTATAGTCTTGTATGTACTGCAATAGCACAGTATATGTAATCAACAATGGAACAGCAAGCCTACAAAATACAATGGGTGTCATAAATTTTCAACAACCCTCTGACTGTACATCTAACTGTAGGTCGGAGGGGTATGCAGGGTCCAAGTCAAGTACGCGCATACGCAGCCCAGCGCTCACAGCAATTGGCTTGGCCTATATTATACATAGCCTATAAAAAATTATAAGAAAAGTTATATTGATGGGTATAAAAAAATAAAGTCTGAAGGACTTTAAATCTCACATTTTAATCATCGTGAAGGGGCAATATTTAGGCATCAAAATAAGAAGTGAGATAATTTTAAACAGTATGAGAGTCTTAAAACTTTGAGCACATTGTTTTCAAAATTATATTTTTGGTACATAGCACTGTCATCCTCTAAGGTCTTCAAATTTAAGTTAACAATTTTTTAGCAAAAATTTTCAGATATTGTCAGCAAATAAATTCCAATGTTCAGATAATAAACTGTACTATATTAAGAAAAACTGTGGTAACAATAAAATAAATTAACAATGATAAAAACCCATCACGTTGTAAACTCTTCATTTGTAATTTCATACAATAATAACTAAATAAAAAACACAATTTTATAGTGAATTTAATAAAACACTTACTCTTTGTTTTTGATTAATAGTCTTTTAATAAAATCTTTTCCTTCACTTGAGACATTAGCAAATGCTTCTTCATCAAAGTCCCAATCACATGCTTTAACATTCTTTAATGTTTCAACATCATTGTCACCAGCAAATGGAGATAGACCACTCAAACTGGAAATAAAGAAATATACAATAAATATAATTGATAAAACACAAGCTGGCCTTGTATAAAGTCATGATTTGAATTTCAACAAGTAAGGTTGTCTGAAAAGTTAAATGCTTTAAATTTAGTTTGCTACGACATGCCGCAAGCTAGTATATCATATAGTAACAAAACTTTTAAAAGATTATATCAGATTATTGGCCAAATTCATTGTTGCTTAAATACTAAAATTATAAACAAAAAGTTGTTTCATCATATGTTCAGGTATTACATTCTCTCATCCTACAGTTGCTTATTTCTACGTGACTTTGTCATCTTAATCAGTTAAAAGCAACGTTAACCCCTGAGAAATCTAAAAAGAACTGATAATTTTGCAAACCTCTTTTTCTTCTTGTATGATTAAGGTGAGGTTGTAGTTGGGCTTAATGCACAAAACATACCAAACCGATATTTTATGTACCTTTTTAACACAACTTAGCACGTCAGATTAAGTTAATTTTTAGGTACAATGAAAATTAAATTTGATCAACAGATTTTAAAGATTCCAAAATGAATTTACGTTTGATGTACAACTGAGATCATGCAAATTTTGTTTATTATACAATATCTAAATAAATTTTTAGATATCGGAAAAAATAATAATATGAGGGTCAATGGGAAAGTAAAGAACGTTTTTCTTTATTTTGAAATTTTTTTTTTATTATAGCCAAACAAAACTTTTTTTACAAAATACCTGATCCTTAACCTATTTTTCTACATAATTGCCATACAAATTTAAACACTTGTCATACCGTTTCACCAATTTTTCAATCTCTTCTGCATACTGAGTTGCCGCCAAGTTGTTTAATCACTCACTAACACCCTCTTTCAGTTCTTAGTCACTTCCATCAAGGTTCCTGCCCAAAAAGTCTTTCAGATTGGGAAACAGATGGAAATCACTTGGGGCCAAGTTCGAGCTATAGGACGGATGATCAAATCTGCCTCAAAACTGTTGCCGCAAGTTCTTCATCAATGCAGCAGAATGCAGTTGTGCGTTATTGTGTAGAAGCACAATGATGCTAGACAACAATCCATGCCACTTGTTTTGAATGGTGCGGAGAGGATCATGTTACCATAAACCTCTGTTATTGTCAGTAAATTTTGATGTCACACTCCTTTAGCATTCAAAAAGTGAATTAACACTACAAACTTCACACTTGGCGGGATCGTTAATTTTGTCACACATAATAAAGACTTACAAATAATCAATACATGACTGTATAGGCTCGCTGTTAGCACCAAACTGGCTCAAGGTGAATGGAAGGTCAATGACTGTGCAGCAGAGGTGGTGGGGGAAAATACGCGGCTCATCAGATCAAAACGTTCTTTACTTTCCGAATGATGATTTGATCATTATATTAAATATAACTTACTGATACTAATCAATGACTAATAGAATAAAACTTACAGAACATATGCCAGTACACCAACGGCCCACATATCAGTATAAAAGCCAACTGGTTCTCTTTCAACGATTTCAGGAGCTGCAAATTCAGCAGTTCCAGTGGATATTTTCACTACTTCGTTTGGATCTAATTTTGTAGCTAAACCAAAGTCAATCAATTTAACGCTGGTACTATTCTTTGTTTGACACATTATATTCTCTGGTTTGATATCTGTAAAAATTTGAAAACATTAAATTACTTTATTTTATAGCAAACCATATGGATATCCACAAATTTATAAA
Source organism: Catonia carolina (assembly GCA_035578175.1). Taxonomy (NCBI): domain Eukaryota; kingdom Metazoa; phylum Arthropoda; class Insecta; order Hemiptera; family Achilidae; genus Catonia; species Catonia carolina. The sequence goes on from JAQMRL010000001.1 coordinate 2,796,689, forward strand.
ACTAAGTTTTACATATAATAGGTTTTGTAATAAAAATAATATCCACAACTGTATTTTAGCAGATATATTTTAATAGCAACTGATAAAAGACAACTATTGTAAATGATTTATCTTGCCAAAAACTTCATGATATAGGGTGAAGTTTCTTGGTATGACCCTAGACGCAAAGCTGAGGTAGAAGGAACTTGTTAAGAAGGAATAGCAATAATTAAAATTAAAGTAGAGAAATATGTATTGGCTGCTTGGTCGGACCTCTGAACTGTCAATCTTCAATAAATTATTTCTATACTAGCAAGTGCTAAAATCGGTATCAACATATGGCCGGCAGATCAACGGCTGCACCAAGGCTAGTACCCTAAATGCCATCCAAAATATCCAAAACCAGATGTTCAGGAACATTGCAAATGGTTCATGGTATGCCCGCAACGGTGACATCCATTGTGACTTGGAAGCAAGTTCAGTATCAGAAGAAGTGTGTAAGTATGCCAAGAAATATGAAGATTGTCTTCACGATCATGTCGACGTTGAAGCATTTCAATTGTTGGACATTAGTATAACAGTTAGGCGTCTGAAAAGAACTGAACCTGTAAACACCTGTTTAAGCTATAAATAAGATTAAATTACATTTTAGTCATGTAGGCCTGTATAATAAGTTACTTAAATTACTGGTTAGTTATAAATAATATGAAGTTACTTTTAAATACTTTTATATGTACATGTTATTAAAATATTTTATCAAACATCCTATGTAGGATTTTAAACAGCCGTATTATTTAAAATTGAAATATATATTTCTAACCACCAGAATACGGTAACATAAAACACTTACCAATGTTTATAGCGCTTTTGTGTATCTTGTACACATTTTCAGTAAATTAAAAATCTTTTTACGTCAAAATTTAAAACTTCCTACTCCTACCATGGCAGATTAGGAATAGTCGATTCTTATATTTAAAATAGTCTTGCCAACTTAATCAGTTGATTGTCATATTCAATCTGTGTGTTCATTAATTTTTCCCTGTTATTATATTTATAAATATAATATTTTTCCAAAATTTCAATTTCATTTTGTCTGTTATTCATTTCTAATATTTCTAGATTCTTTTTTATACTCGACATAATATGTTTATTTTTGATCATGTGTTCAGTTACATTGGAGAATTTTCGATTTCCTTTTTTATAGTTTGAATAGTGTTCTGTAAACCGTTTTTTTAAAAGATGTGGTGGTTTTACCTATATATATTTCATTACATTTAATTTTATAAATTCCACATTAATTAAATTGATTATTTTCTTTTTCTTTCATTTAGTTATTAAAATAATGTTTAAGTTACAAATAGGATTAAGTTACAATTTAAGTAATTAATATATTTATAAGACACTGTAAATTACATTTAAAAAAAGTGCTAGCACTAATGTATAATTATAAAGAGGGGAGGGAATAATATTGGTAGAGAAAAACTGTTTGTTAGTTTTAAGTAACTAGTTCCAGAAATTGAAATAAAAATCCTATAGTAATATAGGACAAACTAAATCAGCAATTCAATGTTAACCTGTTGCTTTATTGTAATTTGTTTTTCTTTCTATACACATTAGTTTCATTCTTCAATTTCTAATGTTTCGTGAATTTATTTTTCCTACCGTATAAGATAACCTAAATGAATCTGAAAAATCCATCTACCATTTATTTCTTCAATAAAAATTTTAAGTAGCTTATTTTTGAAAGACTAAGGGTTGTTCAATTTTATTGAAAAAAATTATATAAATCAAATCTTTACAGAAACCATGCCATACATTTTCACGTAGAATAGAATTTCATTATTTTGGTTATTGATAAAGTTTATAATTATTATAAATTGTCTGTTAATTAAACGTGACAATAAATATTTAATTAATATATAAATATCATACATTTTCTTGATAACTGACCTAAATGTATAATGTTCTTCTCATGCATGTGTCTAATTGCTTCACAGATCTGTCTCATGTAATTAATGACTTCAGATTCTGACATTGTGTAACCTTCAGCTGTGATTCTTTCAAATAATTCACCTCCAGATAAGCTAAAACAAAATTATATTTTAATGTAATTTAGTTTTAAAAGGAATATAAATAATTAAATATACATAAAAAGATATTTGTTTAATATGACTAAAATTTAAGGAAGTACCCAGTTTCAAACATTGAGAACATTTCACATTTTTAGTTTGTTCCAATATCAAGATTCATTTGTGGACATTGCACTAAAAATAACACTTCTAAATTAAATCAAATGTTGTACAGTATTCAAATTCTTAATTAATTGAAATTGTACAAGTACAAACAGCTTCAAGAAACCTTCTTAACCTTTTAGCCGATTATAATAAAACCTGCAGTATTCACAGTATAATAAATACTAAATAAACTTCTTTATTGCTTTTCCTAGCATCTTAGTTTTTCACCAAATTATAATTTTTCTACATATGTGTTTCTCTTCATGCGTAAACATTTTGATTCTCGAAATTGCAGTTGGGAAACTAAGGAAATACATGTGTTACTTGAGTGCAGTTATCCATCTTTCTATATTTTAGGAGTACATACTCATGTGGTCAAATTCAATTATTTTACTATTCCTAAATATAATTTCAAGTATGCATCCCAAATTTTGGATCTGTAGATCTTTGGTAAGATATAAAAATAGTACTGCTTTCTAGTAGTCACTCATTTTTACCTGTTCGGTACAAGCAGTCAACTACAAATCCTTTAACATATATTTTAAGTTATAATGATGAATTCAATACATTTTAAAATCCCTAATGGTATACGATCATAATAATAGCATGTTATAACTATCTTAAAAACATAAATATTTTAAAATAGGAATCCCATTCAAAAATAAGTGGCAAAATCAAAATGCTTAGATTTAAAACCACTAAGTTGAAAAATCTATTTAAAAATGAGTGATACAAAATTTAAAAAATTCAGATTTCAAACAAAAAATAAATATTTTGAAATACGAATCCTATTCAAAAATAAGTGACAAAATCAAAACGCCCAGATTAAAGACAACGAATAAGTTGAAAATATATTAAAAAATGAATGATATAAAATAAGAAAGAATAACATTTAAAATAATTAAATATATTTGAAAAAGGAAACCTATTCACAAATCGGTGATGCAAAATTAAAACTTTTGATTTAGACTAATAAATATATTAAAATAAAAAGTATAAAAGGTCGCCTCCGTAGCGTAGTAATTAATGCGCTAGTCTACCACGCAGAGGTCCCGGGTTCGATTCCCGGCCAGGGTCTGGAAATTTTCACAAGTCAAAACCCACATTAACAGTCGCATAATCCACCGTAGTCGCTAACAACCAAGCAGTTGATGCGACTTTAAATAAATAAATAAAAAATGAATACTACAAAACGAAAATAAATAAAATAATTTAAAATAGAAAACCTCTTCAAAAGCGAGAATTTTTAAAAATTATTTAATTTAAAACAGCTCATAAAAATTTATAAAACAAAATATATTAGGAGCAAAATTGAAATATTCTGATTTAAAAAAATTCATACACCTTTAGAAATAGGAACCTAATCAAAAATAAATTAAATAAAAAATTAAACTTAAAATTAAATATTAAAATTTAAACTAATAAATAAGAAGTGTAATAAAAATAAGAAGTGTAATAAAAATAAGTGGTACAAAAAATAAATTCAAAAAAATTCATATCCATTTTGAAATAGGAAACCTACTAAAAAGTAAGTCATACAAAAGTAAAATATAAAAATTTCTCTAAATTAAAAATACATTTTATTACATTAAATTCTCTTTGGAAACATATTTTCAAGCTGATAGACATTTATGCTAATAAAATATAAAAACTATGTTAATATTGAATGTTAAATTAACTGTTATACTTACAATTCGAATATCAAAACCATTTCATCATCATCTTCAAATGCATCATGAAGGTTTATTAATTTAGGATGATGAAGTTGATTCATAATATCAATTTCTTTTCTAATTAATTCCTTCTCCATTGCATGTGAGACAGGAATGAATTTAGCGGCAAATATGTTTCCAGTCTTGCGTTCACGGCAACGGTGAACAACTCCAAATGCACCAGTTCCAATTTCTTCTAAGATATCATAATAATCATAAACTGATTCAGTTTTAATATCAACTGGCTGAGGTACGTATTTTGAGTAGATGTCAAACACTGAAACAAAACAATAAAAGCATCTGTTGTATTTTTATTGTTAATTGTGGAGAATTAATAAACACAAAAAGGTTTCTTCTTAGTAAAAAAAATTGATAAAATGTTGTAAAGCATATAACTGAAGTAATTATATACCACGGCTGGCCCGTGGTGTAGTGGTCAGTGCAACTGGCTACTATGCCAGGGTCCCGGGTTCAATTCCCGTTCAGGTCTGGCATTTTTTTCATCTGTAAATCACCACATATCATTACCTATGCACAAGCCCAAGGTTTATATAGGCATCATCACTCAATAAAAAAAAAAAAAAAAAATTGAATATACAATGGAGATTCAATAATTAACGAGACAAATTGATGTAGAGAAAAAACTATTTATTTAATGCCAGTAGAATTTATAATACTTTCCAATATAGTCTTTAGCAAGATTTAGACATTTGACCCACTGTCCTGTGAACTTTCTGATCTTTACAAAGTAGAAGTCTTTAACTTACGATTTGAACCGTGCGTGTATTACGTTTTTGTCAACGAACTTCATACAGTGTAAAAAGTCTTTGAGTGAGCCGAAGAAATAAAAATCGGATGGGGTGGAGCTGTGGCCGTAAGAATAATGTGGTAACATCCCCCAAGCCAAATTCTTCTTAAATTTTTCTCTTGTTCTCTGAGCATTGTGGGGGTGCATAATGTTATGCAAGAGAATCACACCTTTAAAGAGAGCACCTTTACGTTTCCACCTTATTATGAGTCTCACTCTCTGTTGAAGCATGTTAAGAATAGTATTATCTGTTCATGGTACGTTGTTCTCCTAAATAGTCACATAAAATTGAGCCTTGCAAGTCCCAGAAGGCAGTCAAAATCATTTTATCTGCTAAAGTGTGAGTTTTGAATATTTTCTGGCTTTAAAAATTGCCAAAACAATACAGGTTTCACTCAAATTTGAAATTTTCGGGTTGCGTTTTTACAGTCAGGACTCGAGACTCAGGCTTAGTCATGAAATTCTTATTTTATACGCCTAAAAGTCTGTAGCATTCCCAAATCTTGAAAAGAAAGAATCGTCCCACCAGCTGACAATTTCAAGATTTTTCAGATATAATTTCCTTGAAAACTAAGAAAACGCCTACTAGAACATATCAGTTATTCTTCTCAGAGGCTACTAATCGATTAAGCAAGGCATCTGTTTGGTGAATCTTCAAAGATTTGTGTTATAAAAAAAATACCTAAATTTTTTTTTCTGGATTAACCGGGAATTTGGAAAAAATAACTACAGGTGATAGAAAACGAGCACATGGAGAGACATTTAAGCCAAATTTGGACCGGAATCTGTTTAGTTGGAGTTGAGACCAAACTCGACCAAAAAACCTTAACCTTTTAAATATATAGATTAAAGTTAAAAATATTATACAGTAAAATTTTATAATGAATATCATACCATATTGGTCATAATCTTTAACTTTGTCCTCAGCTTTTCCTCGAATCTTCTTTCCATGTTCATCAACTGCAATAAAAAGAAAACAATAAAAGAAACTTAAAAAAAATAGTTTAAAATGTTCGCAATAGTTTTATCATAAGTTGGTAATAATGTATTCATTTTATATGAAGGGAAAGATTTGGTTCAGATGTCATTAGGCTTGGACGCCACACTGGAATGATAATTTAACCACTACGACTAAAATCAAGGTAGCCTGGTAAAATCCTGACTAGATCTATAAACAAAAAAAAATTTTTACTTTCTCTTTCTCTAAATGAATAGATGGGGAAGAAAACTATTGTTATCATCCCAATTTTTCCAAATCGAGTTTTAACTGAAAATACATGTTTTTAACAATTGGAGGATTGGAGTAGCACAAAAAGTTGAAACTTAGATTTTTAAGTTAGGTACCACAAGGGGACCTGACATGAACATTTTAATCAAAATCCGTCAACCAGAAGTAGTAGTTTATTCGTGCACTTTTTATGATTTTCTCTTAAACGGTTCCTACAATTTTTAAAAACATTTTGCCATTCTTTATGTTCTACAAAATAGGGTAAGCACCATGTCTGCTGAAATTCTTGGGGAGGCGTGGTAAAAAATTGTTCTTTTAGGATTGTGGCTTTAATTTCCATTTTAGTGAAAAAGTGTATAATTAAAGTTGGAGTTAATTAAAAACCTACAATTTTTACTTCAAACACTTTTTTTACAAAGCTTAGTTTAGCATCAATTAGTATCTAATGTTCTGTATTTTGCTCATCAAAATCGGTAAAAAATTGAGATTTTTAATATTGGAGCCTTAGTACTTATACATTTTATGACAAAAAGTATATACTTAAGGTTATAGGAAATAAAAAAATAATAACTTTTATTCTTCTTTTATGATTCAAATTAGGTTGTATTTTTTGTTCTTATTTCTTTACTTGTAAGTTATATTTTTAATTATTAACATAGGCAAGAGAAAGTCGTGTAAGTGTTTCACAACAGATTTTCTATTTTTGAACACTACTTTATTACCACTGATACTTAGATTCTAGACTTTATAACACTATTACAATAACATATGAAACTGTAATTTCTTAACCCTACTGAACTCAATACACCTAATAAAATTTATTGCTCTCCTGAGGAGAATTAAAAAATTATAAACAACAAAAACTTTAACATAGTAAGAGATTCAACTTGGATGCGTGCTGGAGTGTATGTGCCATGACAACGACACATGGAATCCTACTGACACCAGGGTTAAGTCACATATGAACTCATTAATCTGACTATTTCCTGTTAGCAATCAATGAGTTATCGTATGAAACAAAACAATAAGACTAAATGTTACAAACACAAAATTTACTGCTGATACCCCCAAAGTGACATCAAATAGGCGTACAGGAACAACTGTTTTGAAGGCGAAATTACTAGCAAATTCTGAAGGTAGCCAGCCTAAAATCTTAAAAAAATGTTCCACTTTTATATATCAGTATAAATTATTCATTCTTCATAACTCCTTCTTGTTTAAAAATGATACCTTTTAACCCTACAACCGGCAATAACATTTTTCTAGACCGGCAGAGAATTTCTAGTCACCGAACCGTAAAGAAATCATTAAAAATTTGCTATAAATCACAACCTTGTCACGTGACATCAAAATAACAAGAAAACTTAGGAAAATAGAATAAATGCATTACTGAAATTTTAATCTGACAGTAAGAGATGCTGAAACTATTTGACAATAATTTTTAGACAAATATTTTTCTAAAATTTCAGATGACACTACGTTTAAAACTTTCTGATGCTCTACTTTCAAAATTCATTATATATGAATCATTACTTTTAATTCAAAATAAAACCAAAAAACCTAATCTATGTTAAAAACTGAAGAAAATATATACAAAAACACATCATATAAACCAAGAAATAACCAAATTTAGCTCCAGGACAGCGTGGTTTCAACAGAGAAACACAAGCAGAATATGCAACTAAAACTATTGTATCATACGTAAAAATTTACTTTATACATTACTTACCTATTATACAAAATAGCAACGCTATCTGTAGATGAAATTAAAACAAAAACTACAACATTGCAATACTATGAAGCAAATCCGATTTTGCGACATGACCGGTTCAAGAAGCGGTAACATTGTCTCAAAATTGACGATTGCCGGCTCTAGGGTTAAGAGGCCCTTAGTAAAAATGAATTCTTAAATTATATTTTCCAGATAATTCAGGGAAAGATTCACCTAGTTAACAATTAATCAAATACTGTAAAAAATTGAATAATAAAAGTTTAAATGCCTAACTGGTAAAGCCTAACGTTTCACTCTTCCTTATATCTGCTAATGAGTTCACCAACACAATATTGCAAAACTAATGACCACAGTCACAGACTTAACTAAAAAATAAGATGTTATTAAATCTTACCTTCATATTGCTTCTTCTTGATAGGTTTCTTGCCTGAATCTTTAGTTGTAATAAGTTCAGTTACATCACTAGGTGCACTGCGACCATATACGTTTTCAGCATAAACTCTGAATTCGTATTGATGACCAGGACTCAATCCAGTTACAGCCATTGTTGTGAACCTATAAAGTACATAATTTATATAGATCACCTGGATTATTAATAATTTTGGTATAAAAACTTATAGCTTAAGTTGATATTCTTTAATATACAGAGTGATTCAAAACTATAAACGGCAATCTCTTGGATCTCATTCTATAGCTAAAAATAAGAAAAAAAGTTCATATAAACATAGTAAATAAAGGTGTATTTTTTCTTAAATAAATTTGTAGAAAATTTAATTCTGAAAAGATTCATGTGAATTACTCAGGAAAAAAATGAATAATAGGTATTGAAATTTCGTTTTATTTAAAATCAAAACAGACGCACATAAAACGCACATTCTTAAATGCATAAAATATTAACTAATATGTAGGTTGGGAGTAACAGCTGATCAGCTGTTACTCCCAACCTACATATTAGTTAATATTTTATGCAGTTAAGAATGTGCGTTTTATGTGCATCTGTTTTGATTTTAAATAACAGTTTTTAAATAACAGGAGTAACAGCTGATCAGCTGTTACTCCTCAAAATTTCAATATCTATTATCACTTTTTTCCTGAGTAATTCACATGAATCTTTTCAGAATTAAATTTTCTACAAATTTATTTAAGAAAAAATACACCTTTATTTACTATTTATGGAAGTAATTTTACGTTAAACACAAAAATGTGTTATTTCTTTGCACCAATTCTTGTGTTTTATGTAAGATATCTCTGAAAGTATTGCATTTACAGCTCTGGAACCAATTTTATTCAATTTTTCAAATTAAAAAACATAAGAAACAATCGTATTTGTATCTTTGTAACTACCTTTAACATTTTTATACGGCCTTACTTCACCGAGGGTACAGAGTTCTAGGTGAAATTTTTCGCTAGCCGTAACTCGCTAACTAAGCGTTTTCAGGCATATGTTTTATGAAATTTTTTTCTTATTTTTAGCTATAGAATGAGATCCCAAGAGATTGCCGTTTAGTTTTGAATCACCCTATATATATATATATAGCACCATCTCTTCCAATTTTTGGGAAATTGAATTTGTTGCCATTAAGGTATCTTTATGTTTATACGGTTTTGATTGTCTTTTACAGCAGAAGTGGAATTTCTGCACCTTATGAAATTAGACTACATAACACTCAAAATAAATCAAATGTTCCTACACCTAGGGTAAATAAAATCATACTACATACATTTTTTACATTCCTTGCTCCTACGCTATTCAATCGATTGTCAGAAAAATTAAAATGTTCCTCTAATTTAAACAATTTTAAAAAGGAACTGAAGACTTGGTTGTTTTCTGTTTGGGATGTAGAATATTATTTTAAAACAATAGTTAATGGTTTCTTCTCCTAATGAACAAATTAAATACAGATTTGCTTTTGGTTTTAACAAATTTTATATAAGTTTTTATATTGACATTTGGCCTTATTCACTGATTTTTTTGTATTTTTCTTTTCTTTTTTATATTTTATACAGCCTTATTAAAAAATTCAGTGTACTCAGTGTAAAACTAATAATGGTATCCCTAATTTGATTTTCTAATCCGTAGGGATACCTAATTTTGTCACCAGTTTTAAGTTTATTTTAGTTACTATTATTGAATATTGTATTAATTTATTTAAGTTTTGAAAATAGTAAGTAGTATTATTTGTGTTGATTGTTATTCTGTTGTATATTTTGGTGATGAAATAAAATATATTATTGTTATTTAATTCATGAATCCATATCTTGATGAACTATTCTATAAAAAAATCAATGAAGACAAAAAAATCTGTAACTCAAATTAATCATCACAAGCCTAATACCAGTAATTTCTCATTTAACCAAATTCCATTCATATTGACTTCCAGATTATCCCTTTAGACTTTTTAAATCGATTTTGATATTATCATGACAAAATTATAATTAGATAATTAATTTTTCATACTGTAATTAGTTTATACAAGAAGATAATCTTGTTAATATAATAAATGATCAATTTTATTTGAGGTTATAATTTCTTAATAAGCTGAAGTAAAATTATGCATGAGAAGTTATTGTATATTGAAAAGATTTTTTAAATTATTTATAAATAACTAGTGGAATTTGTGTAACAAGATTTTACATTTAATACAAATCACAATATTATAAGGTTTGTTTGACATGCTACCAAATACAACTTCAGTATTTTAAGGTAAATTTAAAATTATTGGACAATAGCTTTAGATTTTAAAAATCCAATTTACAATTTGTAGAACGGCTGATTCTGTTGTATTAAAAACCATAAACACTTTACCTTGTGTTTCCTACACGAATCCAACTGGACATAGGATGTTCACGTTTTTCAACAAGGTAGTTAGTAATACTGCTTCCACCATCCCATACAGGTGCCTTCCATGATAATGCAAGGGAGTCTTGTCCAATATTATCGACAGCAGGGAATCTTGGTGGATCAGGATGGTCTATGAAAAGATAAAAGGTAATTAACACAGAGTTAAATAACCAATTGTAAACAAAGATAATTTGAACACTCCATTACTTTGTAATTATATACGTAAACAATTCTATTGTAAAAATATTACATTTATCCACTGACCTGTTAAAGCTACAATATCTCTTGTTTCTTACCTTTTCATTAATTACACAATCCTACTTCTTACTGACATGTTTCGTTGGATCCACCATCATCAGAGTATATAAATTTAAACAAAACTTATTAAAATCTTTAAATGATTTTGTATCCACAGTCATTCGTACAAATTTCTGTAAAAATATGGCGTAAGACTAAAGAATAAAATGTCAGTAAGAAGTAGGATCATGCAATAAAAATGTAAAAAATGAGTGATATTGCAACTATAATAGGTCAGTGGAAAAATTTTTGCAATAGAATTGAATATAAGCTGCACGTGCTTTATAAAAATTATATATATATATATATATATGTAAACAAGGGTAGAAATATGTTGTAATAAGAACATATTTTGCAACTTATCTACCAGAATTTTATTAAGTACTGAAAAATATTGGTTTATAACTTTGTTTTGAGTTTTCTGTCTTTTACCAAGCAGTAAAATGTGTACATGGGGATTCCCTGTTCGGGTAAGTTTTCCCAAAAAGTATGAACATATTGTACTTTTATTAAATTTTGCTGAATGTACTCAGTAAACTAGAAGAATGATCAAGGAAAACAATAAAACTAAAACATGCATGGGTGACAAATCCCCGCTTTAAATTATGAAATGTATGACTAAACTAAGCATGTACACAACAACTACATGATTGTACCACTATTCTATGTTAGGACTGGGCATGGAAGGTATACAGAGGCTACGGCTTCCAATGACTGACTGGAATGAAAGTATTTCAAAAATTCAGCAATGTCGGAAATTTCCCGCCGCATGTGTAATGGGAGTGTTAAGTATGTACGGTACCATCACTTTTTTTTTTGAGTGAAAACAATCAATCTTTTGAACTTATTGAGCAGTGATCACCAACTGACCGACTGTGGTCCACCGACTCAAGTTTTTGCGGACCGCGAGCTCCAGAGAATAATTTTTTTATGGAGAGCTTTTTTTTGTGTGATGTGAAATTATTTACATTTAGGCTGTGTGCATGTTGAGAGCAACTGGTGATGTCAACATGACATACACCCAAGATTCTCTGAAGAAAGTTGTTGCTCGCTGGACAAGTTTACGGCTGCGATCAGGCTGAAAGCAACTCGTGATAGCACCGCACTACAAAAAACTACAACTTTTGTACCCGGGAATTATTTTGGAAATGTTGTGATATTTCATTGCTTAAATCTATTCGAAATCACAAATTAGTATTAAGATTTAGCGTGATTGCCATTAACTAAATTTTTACAATCGGCAAGGTAGATATGAGGAAAAATTTGGCCTAAACTTTTAAAATTTAAAACTGATTTAGATATAATTAGTTGATAACAAGTTATAGAGAAAAAACAAGAATCTCGAAGATGTCAGGAAAAATTTAAGTAAAAAATACAAGAACTCACCACTGATTTGGATGTTGATAATTGCAGAGTCAACACCTTGGTCATTTTCGGCTACAACACGATATTGACCATCGTCTAATTTACTTCCATCTCGGATAGTCAATACAGCATGACGTTCCTAAAAAAATGGAATAAGAATAGTTAAACAAATTAAGTTTATGACTACAAAAATATAGATTTTAAATTTTAAAAATTTATATTTCAATTTTTTTAACTGTAATAACTCTAGTACACCATTGTCAATCATATCGTATAGTTTAAAATAACTTGTTAAGTAATATCATTCAAGGGCCACAAACCTTCATCAAAAATTTTACTAGCTAAATAAATAGTAACAATAAATAAATAAAAAACTTACTGTAACTTCAACATGGAAGTGTCCACCAGATTCAATTTTCTCGTTGTCTCTGTACCATGTAATTCTAGGTTTAGGGAATCCAGTGAAAGGTATTTTGATAACAACATTTTCACCTTTGTCAAAGAAGGCTGTGTCACGGAATCTTGGAGGTACATTCAATTTCGGTGCAGCTGTAAAAATAGAATTCATATTAAAACATCTGAAATAAAAGTTAAAAATTACATAAACAATAAAAACTGAACCAAAGTTAAATAAATGACAAAATGAAGAGTTGGTAGGGTTCGGTTGATTTAAAGAGTTCTTTTTGTAAACTTCATCCCGGAGACTCCAATACGGTATTACACGATAAGTAAAGATAAAACTGATAAGTCAAAAATATTAACACTATGATAAATTCATTACTTATAAATTCTGTTATTACATTTTTTTAACACTATTTACTTAAATGAGAGTGAACCCTAATAAGTTTTACCCAACAATATATAATTTACCTCAATATTTACTTAGAAATTGATTTTTAACACAAAAATATGTAGAAAGGAACTCATGTATGCTGAATGTTTCATTAATCAAGTATTCTTTAGTTTCTTTTAAAACAAATAAATACTGATTTTTTTATTTGTGTACGTTGCAATCTGTTCAATTCAGAACAATAAGCAACCCCATGACCCAATGAGATGAGGATGATGTGTATGACGTGTAAATGAGGTGTAGTCTTGTACAGACCCAGGCCGACCATTCCTGAGAGAGTATGGATAATTGAACCCCAACCATCAAATTGAACCAGGAACCATCGTCTCCGAAAATCAGCTGTAAAACAGCTGATTTTGGCAGCGACTTTACCTCTAGACCAACCCGGTAGGTTAAATACTGATTGCCACTATTTTTTAATGTTTATCGAAATTTATTTATGTATTTTTAACCTGCATAAGTAAAATAAATACTACTAGTAGTAGCAGTAGTTGTTTATGTTCAACCAATTTAGTTTTATGAATAGCAACAAAGTAATCAATTCTGTTTCTTTTGTAGTGGTTGTGGACACTTCAATTCCGTAAAAATTTTTTTTTGCTTTACATACATTATCACATCAAGGATGTACAACGAGGGAACTGTAAGCAACTGAAGTTCCCTAAATAATGATCTGCATGAGCTTAAGTGGTTTACTCCCACGATACACCTAATAGCTTAATTCTGAATTTTAAAAACTCTTTCCTTGTTACACTGTGATGAATTACCCCAAACTAATACAACACATGGGATACGAGATAGAATTAAACTATGGTGAGCTGTTATTAGCAATTTTTTGATAATTTAATCTGGGAATTTGTTTTAATGCAAATACCCTAGATGATATTTTACCACATATTAGATCAGTTAAAATTTCCACAATAAAGTGGCACTCCTCAAAAATTCACTGTTTACATGTTTTAGGATATTATTTTGTATAAAGACATCCACTTCTCTCAATTTTCCCTGATATTATATTTGTTTTTGAACTATAAATACTGACACTTTTTCCCACTGACTGTTATCATTAATTCATTCAGGAATTGCACTACAGTATCTACCAGTAAATTTTTGTTTGTTACTGTATCTGTTAGCAATAAAAGTTCCTTTAATAATGGTGTTCATGAGGTTAAGAGATTTGCTCCCACCATACACCTAATTGCTTTTTCTGAATTTTAAAAACTCTTTCCGTATTATAGTGTGAATAATTACCCCACACTAATATAGTAATGAGATAGAATTAGACCATGATAAACTGCTATTAACAATTTTCATCATTTAATGTATCTATCTGTATTTACACTACAGTAGCGTACAAATTAATCCGAAAACAGGGAATGTTTTGTTTTTTTCTATGTTGCAGCTACACTGCTAACCACACACATTCTGTAAGCTGTCTGTGCAGTGTGAAGTTCTTTGTGTCTCTATAGCAATTTAATGACATAAGTAATGGTATATGGAAGTGTATTTCATTTTTTATGACAAATTCATATATTGTTTTTGTGTCTGTTTACGTAAAGTTTAATTCTCAAAAAATAAAATTAATATTGTAAAATTAATAAAAGTAATATTATTAGTATTAATAATTAATAGTATTAATAGTAATAGTATTAATTAATAAAAAGTAATATTAGTATTGTATTAATAAAAGTAATATTGTAACAATGGATGTAACTCCAAGAAAACGTTAAAAAATTGCTTCTGTCTGAGTATACTGGTATGAAACAATGAGAAATAGCTTCAGAGTGTGGCGTTGGACTACGGACAGTGAATGCTATATTAAAACAATTTCAAGAAACTCGTTCCTTTTCACCTCGAAGGGAAGGAAAATGTGGCCATAAAAGAAAAACCACTGCGACTCAGGATCGGTTATTAATGAGAACAAGTAAAGTGAATCCAAAATTAAGCGCTGTGGACTTAAATCGACAGCTTGCAGCCAGTGGAATTTGCATGTGACAACTGTTAAGATGCCAACTTCTTGATGCTGGACGGAAAGCTCGTCGGCCGGCTAAAAACCAACTTTTGACCCAAGCAATGTGCAAAAAACGATTATTGTAGCCAAAGCACATGGTAAGTGGGCTGTTGCAGACTGGAAAAATGTAATGTTCTCCGATGAATCCCATTTTTACGTTCAGGGGCAAGAGGTTTCTTACGTTTGGAAATCAGCAGATGAAAGAACATCACCGG
Source organism: Catonia carolina (assembly GCA_035578175.1). Taxonomy (NCBI): domain Eukaryota; kingdom Metazoa; phylum Arthropoda; class Insecta; order Hemiptera; family Achilidae; genus Catonia; species Catonia carolina. The sequence continues at coordinate 2,811,959 of JAQMRL010000001.1, forward strand.
CTCATATCCAGCAATCAGTTAAACATCCCCAGAAAAAAATGTTTCGGGTTGTTTCATATTTGAAGGTCCTTGTTCATTAGTCACAGTAAATGGTATGTTAAAAAGCGATGAATATATCCAAATTCTTAAGTCAAAGGTTGTACCACAACTGCAAACAAAATTTCCACATGGCAATGGAGTGTTTCAACAAGATTAAGCGCCATACCATACTGCCAAAAAAGTGAAAGCATTTTTCGAACAAGAAAATGTTAAAGTGTTGACATGGCCAGGTAATTCCCCAGATATAAGCTTGATTGAAAAGCATTGGGCAATAGTGAAAAAACGACTCTCAAAAATGGATTGTACTACAGAAAATAACCTCATTGCAGCAATAATACTGGTATGGTTTCGTGATGAAGAAATTAAAAAAATGTGCAGTACACTAATTGAATCTATGCCAAATCGCGTACGTGAACTGATAAACAATAAAGGTGACCATATTAGTTATTAAACATTAAAAAAAAGAATGTATAAATATTTTTCAAAAATAAAGTAACTTTTCATTGCATAACATCTGTGTTTGGATTAATTTGCACGTTACTGTACAATACACCATTTTAAATTTCCAATAATAAACATAGATTCCAATAATAAAAAAAGGAACAATAAAATTTACTTACTCATAATAATAAGTTCGGCTTTAGTTGATTTAACTCCACCTTTGTTAACTGCTCTACACACATACTCATCTGCATCGGCAATGTAAACACTGTTTATAATCAAAGTGTAAGTGTCACCTTCAGCAAACATAAAATGACGAGCACCAGGTGTAATTTCTCGAGCTCCCTTGTACCTGAAATGAATTGTTATTTATAAAATATTTTAAATTAATAAACATAACTTAACTACAAGTATTGCAAAATTAAATTAATAATTCAGCTTTAAAAGTTTTCAAACAGAACAGTTTAGTCACATATTCTACAGACACCTTAGAATTCTACATATAAGTACAAATACTTTTACGTTACATTGTATGAGTACTTTGTAAAGTATAAGTCTTCACGGAAGACTTATACTTTTGTTGTTCATACAGTTAATCTTTCTGATTTTTTTTTTTGCTAACATATTTGTTTATTCAGAATTTAGGATAATTGAACTGCATGTACAGAAGTAGGTCTATAAATTTTATGAGCAGAACGGTTTCATTTTCAAGTTTTAATACATTTTTTCAGTTATTATTGTGTTTATTAATTTGTTAATAAAGATAATCTAATATAAACTCAAATTGGAAACAACAAGTTTTCTTTGCACAACTCCGCTTAAACCATTCTCCCCGATCATCCAACACAGTTGGTACCACATTTAAAAGTACTTAATCTAAATAGATAACAATTTGTAAGGATTTTATAATGTAAAAGTCAAACTGACCATGTAATTGTTGGTTTTGGTACACCGGTAATTGTACATTGGAACTGAGTTGTGTGATTCTGGATAGCGTTGGCATTTCTCAATGGTTTCACAATTTCTGGTGGTGTGGGTGCTAGAACATAAAATAATTTAATTAAATATATTTAATAAACTTTCTTGACATAAAATACACGAGGTTTACCTAAATGATGTTCATGGTTTTAAACATGCGTATTACTGGATTAATATGGCTTAAGACTAGTTAAGTTGGCATCATTGGAAAAGAAAACTCAAAAAGTTTTGTTTATGTGGATTTTGTCACTGTGTTTGGTGAAATGACAACATTTCACGTGTCATGACTAACTTTGAAGATAAGAAAGCATTAGATTTTCACAGGAACCAATCAGTTATTAGTGTGCAACGTAATTTTAGAACAAAATTTAATGAACATCCTCCCAGAAATCACTCTATTTACAAAGGGTACTATGATTTTTAGAGAAATGGGTGCATTTGTAAGAAGAAAAGTAGGCCGTCAGTATCAGTAAGTAATAAAGTTGTGGGTAGGTAAGGAAAGTTTTACATGTAGTCCGCAGAAGCCTACTGTTAGATGTAGCTGAGAGCTTGGAATACCACAGAAAAGAGTCTGAAATGTTTTGCATTAACACCTGAAATTCAAGCCTTATAAACTTCACCTTCTTCAAGCATTACAACAAAATGGCGAACCTGTAAGATGTTCTTTTTGTAAGAGTATGTATGAAAATATAGAAAATAAAAACTTTCTAAATTGTTTATTATTTTCTGATGAAGCCATATTCCACCTGTGTGGCAAAGTGAACAGATGTAATGTCAGTATATGGGGCTTGGAAAACCCACACACCTATGTTGAGCATGTGCGTGATTCTCCAAGAGTTAATGTGGTTTGTGTACACTGATAACCAAGTGTACAGCCTCTTTTTCTTTGTTAAACAAACAATAGTTAGATTAATTCTCTTGGACATGTTAATACAATGGCTTCTTTTTACAATTAATACAAGATCTTAAACTACAATTGGACAGCGCATCTCCTCATTGCCACTTGGATGTAAAAGCTGAACCACAACATCATCTACCAAACAGATGGATTGGTCGTGCTGGTCCTCATAATGATGCTTTCTTAAACTGGCCTTCTCGATCCCCCGATATCACCCGGCTGTGATTTTTTTATGGGGATTTATCAAGGATAAAGTGCATACACCATCTTTGCCAGAAAGCATGTCTGAACTCCAATAACATATCTCCACAACCATTGGATCAATTAACCAAAACATTCTTGTAAAAGTCTGGCAAGAACTTGATTACAGACTTGATGTGTTTTGTGTCCTGTGGGTTGCCCACACTGAACATTTGTGGTATACTAAGTATTAGGATCAAACTTTTTAAATTTTTCTTTCATTGTAACCACAGTTATTATTTGTGGGATAAATAACTTCAGAATTATTATATAGTACAACCTGTCACATCCAGACAAATATGGTGACCGGCCGATCAGGATATGGAAAGATCTGGTTATTACAAGGTCATTTATAAATCACTTGAGTGCCAGAAATTATGAACACGTTTGTTGTTGAATCTTATTTTAGACATTTCTGTTGGTTTAACATTTGTATTTGTATATTATAATCTTTAAAATACAAAAAGTAAAATTGGTTAAAAATTTTTACTTGCAGTATGCCTACATTAGTTCATACGAGTGATATACTTGAAAAAGTTCGTGATTTGTGTCTGCTTCACACACTGCACACCATTTTTTTGAAACCATATCTCTCAAACATCTTAAAAGCATCACTTTAGATTCACTTATTTCATCTTGTTGTTTAACATAACTGATCAGAGATTTGATGGTCTTGAATGCCTCAGAGTGACTCATTATAGGCTTGTTGTCATCCTCTTTGGGTTCAAAAATTTTCTCATCGTTATTCCACACCATTTCTGTAATATCACTGTCTGTAATTTCATTGATTTTATTGTCACTTAACCACTTCTTGACTACATCGTCATTAATTTCTTCACATCCAGGCAGGTTTTTTAAAAGCTCTGCAATCTGACTGTCTTCTTTAAGGTGCGTCTTAATATTTCAGCTGCAACTTTCACTTTTTCATCCAAAACCATTTCACTTGAAAAATAAATTTGGAGATACGTCCATATGTGGGAGGGTCCAGATGTGACCGATTTTACTCTATTTAAAATCGTGAACATCATTTACGCTAACCCTGTTTCCTAATAAAATATAACTCATAATAATCATTTTAAAAATTTGTTAGTAAATTTTCTTTAAAAAATTTGTACATACAAAAAATAATAATTTACCTAATGGATCGGTGATCTTTACAGGTCTTGATGCAACAGATGGTAAACTAAGACCCGCTTCATTTTGAGCATAAACTCTAAATTCGTACTGTCTTCCTTCAACTAAATTGCTGATATTAATCTGAGTTGGTGCACACAGAGCGAGATTGACTCGTTGCCATGCGTCAGAACCAACTTCATGTTTATCTATCCAATAGCCCTGGACACGTGAACCTCCATCGCTTTCTGGTTTATCCCAACTGAGGTTAACAAAGTCGCCTCCAACTTCTGTAACCTTGAGATTTTGTGGTGGTGATGGTTTGTCTGTAATAAAAACAAAATAAATATATGAATATACATTTTAAGTTTTCCAGCAAAAAATACAAGTTTTTTATGTTTTAATGCTGTTACATCATCTGTAGCTAAATTATATGTTTATTTATTTATTCTGACAAAATTTATTCTGATTAGAATCAATATTACTGAGGGTATAATATCATTCTTAACAACTCTACTTCAAATGAAAATGCATTACGATATTTAAAAAAATAAATCTGTGAAATTTTAGATGAAAGGTTTATAAAACTCTCTTTTCAACTCTGATTTTATGGTCTAGTAGTCAATAAAAATGATTATGGGTTATAATCTCAAATGGTTGGAATCAGAAAATCAATTAGCGATCACCAAAATCAGTTGTCCTTAATCAACTATTTCCAAAAAGTAAAAATAGAAATGACTCTATATATTTGAATAAATTATTTTGCAATACAAGTACTATCGATAATAGAGTAGGTGATTAATCGTAAATATCTAGTAATGATGGGATACTGAAATTAAAATTATTTTAATAATTGTCTTTTATTCAACTATCTTGAAAAATATCTGAATAAAGGTGAATTAATAAACTTTTCACTAACCATAGTTTACGGACTCTGAATAATTCAGTCGCCGAATAAAAAAATAAATAATTTCACTGTTACCATTCATTATCAAACGAATAAAAATTATCAAATATGATCGAGGCATGTGAAATAAGAATAAATTTAATATGGTTAATGAGCCTAAAAACTGTCATTACATGGTTTGTTATATTTGTTTCTGCGGATGGCGCTGGATGCAAATTGCAGTGTCTCTAGTAGAAAATTTTTAGAACAGGTGGGTTTTGGGTGTCAAAGAACAAAGAAAAATAAAGGGGAAAGTGGAATAAGTGACATGGGCGAGAGGGAGACAGAAGACTGAACGATACCGACAGACAAAGTGATGTGTTCATAACAAAAATGAATACTGCATTTATTAAAATAATTTTGTTTTTTTGGGGTCATGAATAGTATTATACTACATCAACAACATTTATGCAACGTGTAGCTGCTAGGAACTTTATTCCAATAATAATTTGAATGAAAAGTTTTTCGAATAAAAGTTAGTAGATTATAAAACCTATCCATTTGTCCCATGACTAATATCTAGAATCTGACATCTCGTATGAACAGGACAAAGAAACTTGCCACTTCCCAGAATATCCGCACAAAAAATATCGGACTCTAAAAAATGAAGTGAGGAAGATTGCGCGTCTAAGGTTCTAAAACATGTTGGCCATCCAATTTGCTTGTTAAACATGGACAAATTCAAAGCCAGCAGAAACCAAAATCCAGGCCGCTAAGATGAGATTTTATAAAGTACTGATAGGTGTGCACAACTGGACAAGATTCCAGAAGTTGGAATGAGGGAGGAACTGGGAGTTCCAGCTATGAGTAACAAGATTAGTGATGTTATATGGGATAATGGAGTAAATATCTGGGAAGGATGAGTTGTATTAAGTTTCTTCAGATGGCAGTTCAGTTTGGGCCAGGAGTCATGAGAGATGTTGGTAGACCTCTCAGGAGATGGGTACCGGAACAAGTCCAGATTTAATTCTTCCAGAAGAAGAAAAAGATGAAGGAGGATGATGAAGAGGAGGAGGAGGAGGAAACGAAGGAAAGGAGAATAAGAACTATAAAAATAATAAGAGATTTCCAACAAAATAAATTATAGATTTTATTTTATTTTATACTTACCAAATGGAGCCTTAGCCTTGATTGGATTGACACCTTCTAATGGAGGACCCATACCATTGTCATTGACAGCCATTACACGGAACATGTACTCATTACCTTCTGTAAGACCTTGTACAATGAATGTTGTTTCACGACAGGATGTAGATATACATATCCAGTGACTGCTATTAATATCTCGCCTTTCAACAACATAATGTGTAATCCGTAAACCTCCATCGTATTTTGGTGGGAGCCAAGATAATGTGCATGTGTGTTTTGTGATATCCGACACATCTAATGGACCAACCGGTGGTCCTGGAATGCCTAAGAAAACAAAAAAAAAAAACAATTATTAATATAATTCTAGAGAAACAAACCTTACAAAATTCTTACAAGGTGTGTAAATTTATAAGAGCTGAATTAAATAGCTAACTAATAAATTTGAAACAACTTTTACATTTCCATACCCACATTTCTGAATTCTTTTAAATTCTTTGTATTTTCCCCCATAGTATCAATCAATCTCACAGCACAAGAAACAGAATTGATTACTATGTTGCTAATCACAACACTAAATTATTGAAACAAAAACCTACTTATGCAAGTAGTAACTACATTAATACAAAATTACCACAAGCTTTAAAAAGATGTGGTAATTTACATTTGTTTAAAAAAAAATACTCGATGAAACATTTCACAGTACACCAATTCCTTTTTAAATAGTTTTTGGTTGAAAAATATAAATACTTCTAAGTAAATGCTGAGAAAAATTGTGTAATATTTGATACAAATGGTTGGATGACATGCATATTGAAGTAAGTAAGTAAGTAGTGGTAATAAATGAATTGGTAAATAATGAATTTAACTAAGTGTTAAAATTTAGGCTTATCAATTTTATCTTGACATGTCCTATACTCCTATCTGGAGTCTCCTGAAATGCAGTAATATATAAAAAAGTTCTGTTATCTGTAAAGCACTACATCTCAAAATAACATTTCACTAAATTTTCCCCCAGTTTAATTCCATCTTCCTGCATAGTAAGTTTTTTTTATTAAATGCTTCTTTTGCCATTCCTAATCTTGTTTTAATGTCAGTTTCATTTCAACAATCTTCAGTCAGCACGCTTCTTAAGAAGCATAATGATTAATCATTTTTACAGATTAAATTTTTTTTTCTCTATGTAGATGTTAAAATAATATCTAAATTTGATCAATTTAATTTTATTGTTTAAAATTAGAAATTTACCTACTAACTTATTATAAAAAGTAAAACCTCAGAAATAATTTACCTGTAATAAAGATTGTGAATGTGCCAGATACACTTCCACTTTCATTCTGACAATGCAAGGTATATGAGCCAGCATCATCCTTTTGGATTTCTTTGATAAATATTATAATATATTCATCAAATATGGTGTATTTAATGTGAGGTGATTGAGCAACTTCTTTGCCATCTTTAGTAAGAGATACTTCCATTGGTTGATCACCACTGTAGAATATCTTAATCTTATTATTGTCTCCTTCAGGAAGATATAAAACATTCGGTATTCTATCAATACGTGGTGGATCTGTAAAGAAACAATCAAAGTTAAAAATATTAAAATTGTAAAGACTTCAGCCATTGACTTGGCTGAGAATTTTCAAATTTTCCTCTTCGAGAACTATATGCACACCGAATTTGAACCACCCATCTACTTGCTCCGGTTCTCCAGGGCGGACCAAAAATTGACTAATGTTTGGGATCAGAGGTTGGCGAGTGAAAAGTTGCAGATTTCGTAATTTTTCTATAGACACCGAATACTGAAGATAATTGCGTAAAAAATTAAATCTCTGGGTCTGGTAGATTTTTCTGGGAATTTTTAATAATAAACATGAGAAATAAGATGTTTTAGGCTACCTGCTGTAAAAAAAAAAAACAGGAGCACATGGAGGAAATCGGCCAACATCGATCCATTGGGACCACACAAATGATCACTAACATTAGGGGCTTTCAAATAACTGCGGCACCTCCAAATTTCACTCCGAAATAATGTACAAAAATATGGAGTAAAGTTGACGTTTTTTAATGGACATCATGTGCCTTGACCCAATATGGGCTCAGTTGGATTTTTATCGAGATATCACGTTCGGTTCACAAATTATAGAAAAAAACTTATTTTTCATTGTAGTTTTAATAATTATGACAATGGCCACCTTTGTAGCGTATGGTAGCATGCTAGCCTACAACTTGAAGGTCCCAGATTCAAGGCAGGTAGGTGTATTCTTTTTTCTGTAAGCCTAATATTTCTTAATAGGCATTTTAAAATTTATTATTTAAAAAAAACATATGTAGTCTAACCCCCGGTATTCTCTCCAGTAATATTATGTCTTTAAGAGTAATATCGCTCTCCGATATCTAAAAAAATTTAATACCAGAAGAATCCCAATTTATTTATGTAATTTTTTTACTCTTAATATATGTGGTTTGATTCAACAACTATCTTGTTTTTTATTGTTATTTTTATCTCAATAATTTTTTTATTACAATAATTTTAAACAAAAATAATAATAATTTATCTTTTATTTATTATTAGAAAAAAAATACGACTGGTTATTTCATTAAAATTTCTTTAAAAAATTTTAACTTTATTCAGTATTCCTATGGTAACAGTAACATTAAATGAACTGAATATTCAAACCTATTTAAAAGAATCACAATGCACTTTAAAGAACGTTGGATTTGTAAAGACAAATACAACACAAATAATTGTACATATTAAAAATTACAATTAAATAAAATGTTTATGTTTTGTTAAATAAATATTTATATTTTTATAAATATTTGGTAAACTAAAAATTTTAATGCTATTGGTCATGTGATAAAATCTTTTTATAATCATATATAGGCTACAAACAAATATTTAAATTAAAAATATTCTACTGAAATAAATAAGTACAGAATTGTATAACCAAGTAACAATCTGAGTAATTTACACCATTACTTCAATCAAAAATAATTAAAATTTTGGATTACTTACTTCCAATTCTGACCCGACAATTAGTGGTAGCGAAACCAACAGGATTGTAAGCTTCACATGTGTAATCACCATCATCTGTGTCAGCAACCTCAGAGAAGTGTAATCTAAATACTCCTCCAGCAACTTCTGATGTGAATCTAGCTCCCAATATGATTTCTCGTCCATTCTTCAACCACCTGTAATTTAATGCCAAAATATTACAGCCATTGTTGATAAAATTGAGTTCAAAAATAGAAGAATTGGATTCCAAAATGTACAGAGTCAAAGAAAATATTTTTCAGGAAATTAGTATTTTCTGTACAACTATCTCAGCATAATTTATTGCTTGCAAAACAATAATTTTACTTCTAATTTATTTAAAATTCTTTATATAACTTTGCTTACATTAGTTTTTTTAATAAAACAAATTCACCACCATCCCTTATGAATTTTTTCTTAACCATATTACATATTGACCAATATATGAACACTCGTTCGCACGTTAAAAATGGAAGTGTCTTTTTAAGAACATTTTTTAAGGTTCAGCAATCTCCAGTCCTTTACAAGAATTAGTAGTGGACCATGGTTTAATAAAATATTGGGACTAAACAGATACTAAAGTACTGAATGTATCCAATGTTAAGGGGTCTGTGTTTGTCTCTCTCTAGCTGAGTTAACTGGTGAGCTAACCAAAACTTAGTGTATCTCTGTAGGTAGACCTTGGGTAGATACAAAAAGTGAGAGAGTACATAAAGCAGTAAAAGGGATGAAGTTTGAAACATTACTGAAAGTCAATTCAGGAGTAAAATAGCATTTAGAAAATGAAAGACAAAACAAAATACGAAAAATTGTACTAATTTTAGCTTGCTCAAGAAATTATAAAAAATAAGATTGATTGTAAAGTTAATAATTTACTAGAGATTTTAATCATTGATATTAAATTAAGATTTACGATATGTAGTAAAGACTTACCTGGCCTTAGGTACAGGTTTGCCAGATGCTTCACACTGCAATGTCAATAACTTTCCACGTGGAACAGCTTGACCAGAAGGCAAAGGTTGAATGAATTCTGGTTTTTCACCACCTTCTGTTTCACAGATTTTAACTGGAGTAGTGCATGAACTTGGTTCACTCTTTCCGATTGAATTAACAGCAAACACACGGAATTCATAGTCTGCGTTTTCAATAAGATTAAGAGCTGTGAATGTGCAATCTGTGACATTGTATTCATTGCATTTAGCCCAAAGAGCTCCCCCAACTTCTCTCTTTTCAATGATGTAACCGGTGATTTTACTTCCGCCATCAGATACAGGTGGTTCCCATTTAAGATCTGCATAAGTCTTGCCGACTTTAACGACAGTTGGTGTTCCTGGTGGTGATGGTACTTTAGCTCTTCCTTTAAGTTTGAAGTGAGATGATGGAGAGGATGGCTTACTGAAACCAGCAGCATTCTTTGCACGTATTCTGAATTCATAATCATGTCCAGTCAGTAAGCTGTGTGCAATATAAGTAGTTTCCTTGACAAGGTAATCATTAGCAACACGCCATTGAGTGTCTTCTGCCACATCCCTGAAAATACAAACAAAATTAGTTATTTCTTATTGTAACTGAAGTTTAACATGTTGACTGCCATACCAGTCATCAGTGGTGGATATTCAAAAGGATCTAGGTAATCTAAAATGGACCATAAATATGTCGTACTTAAAATTTAATAAAATAAATTTAAAAAGCAATAATAAAATTTTTATCTTATATTCATACAAATAATATTAACTGTCCTGCTTTTGCAGACAACCTAGCAATTGTTTCTAGAAACATGGAAACAGAAACAGAACAAATCAACGTGTTAAAAGAACGAGCAGAAAAAGCAAGACTACAGAATTTCTTTGAAAAACCTAAATACATAACGATATCAAAATAGCCTAGTGTCACTTGAAGACACAATATGGAAAAATTGGAAAAGTTGACAGCTTCTAGTACCTCAGGGAGATAATACAACTGAAGACTACCCAAAAGTAAGCGAAAAACACCAGATGAGAAAAGATAGTCCACCACGAGGAACTCACCACTTGTATAAGAAGAACACACTCTCAAGACAAGCCAGAATTAGAAATTTATAATACTGTGATAATCTGCATGTCTGTACGTGAGTGAGTGCCTCATAATGACTGGGAAGGCTAATCTAAGAGTAGCAAATAAATTTGAGAGAAAGATCCTCCGCAAGATACAAGGAAGAGAATAACTTTACAAGGAAAATGAACAATTAATGGAAACAATTAAAAAAATAAGACTAAAATGTTACGGTCACCAGTACAGAATGGATGAACAATGGCTGACAAAATGAATTTTGACACTAAACAATAGATCTAAGGTGTCGAAGAAATGTCCAAAGATGTCAGAAAGAATATTGAGAAACTGGAATAAACCGAGAAAACTTAATGAACCGGAGCAAATTCAGAAAACTAATTATGGACTTTAAGGGCTTCCATGAAGAGAAAAAACAGTACACTGGGTGGACAGAAAAAGGAGAAAGGCCTACAGAAAAACGAATGCTGAGAATGTAGGTTGGAAGAAAGCTTAGAGAAACGTCAAAAGTCACGTCATGCAAAAGCAAACAATATTATAATATGACATATTACAGTAATATTAGTAATACAAAATGTAAATAATAAATTCATAGAAAATAAACAATCAGTCCCAACTAATTCGGATTAGCGAACTAGCTAGTTAGTTGTACATAAAATATAGTACAACCTACAAAGCAACAGCTTAACAGTATGTAATTTATTTTTATCATCAATTTCTTCTGGAACTTCGCCGGAGTCCGGGAAGATTATAAAAACTACGGTATTTCATTGCGAGCTCTTGCTAGGTACAGTAGTTTAGTGACTATTCTACAAAATTTGTAGAATAGTTGTATGTTATATTCTCACTTATTATAACTTATTCCACCTATCTTATGAACTAATATAAACAAACATTCTGTTGTGTTAATGGCTGTATGTGTAATTGTGGTTCGGAAAATGCTTAGCGTGAGTCATAACTGCAAAACCCATTCAAAACTAATTTAACTTTTATTTAACCACAAGACAAAACATATCCGAGGAAGAATAAAGAATTTAACTGCTCACAGTATGGTGACTGTTTTCAACATGATTTGCTACACGTGCCGGTCATGCTAGCCTCATTCTTACAAATGGTACACACACGTAATGTTTAATTTAGCTTTTTGTGGATAATTTTTATTATCCACTTTTTTTTTTGATAACCCGAACAAATCCCAGTCGCAATCAATTAACATTAACGAACTAGGCAGTTGTGTATTACGGCCAGAATGGCCTCATGAAAAAAGTGCCACCATAATTTTTCTAATGTTGTATCTTTTAGTTCTTTTAACTTATTAGTCAAAGACTAGGTGTTTTATTAAATTTACATTTAAAAATATTGAAAATTATATCGTACCTGTATTCAACCTTGTAACCTTGTATCTTTGCACCTCCATCGTGAAGAGGGCGCTCCCATGTAAGTGTAGCATTGCTTGTATCCCAATCTGTAATTTGTGGTTGACCAGGTGGATCTGGTACTGTGAATGGGAATTTAGCTGTAATTGGTGAATCCATTTCAATAGGCTCTGAGACACCATATTGGTTCTCTGCTCTTACGCGGAAATTGTACTTCCTGTTTGGTTCTAAACCAATTACATCATAATGGCAGTTACGTACAAAGCTGCTCATCTTTGACCATAACTGTAAGTAAATTTAAAAAAAAAACATATTAATTTATACAAAAGTATTTTTGAAGAATACTACGAAACCTTAAATTAAAACTTACGAGAAGTCTTATTATGTCAATAAGTATAAGTACAGTAATCCTTTGCTTCTTCAACATTCTGTGTACTTTGACATGGCTCATGGCAAAGCGACATGACATGGTATAAATAGTGATCCGGCATGAAGGTCAGCTCGTTCACTTTCTCCTCATCCTCGTACCCTTCCATTGTCCTAGAATACAAGTATTACAAGTTGTGTATTGTCAAAGTATTAAGTGTAAGTGTAAGTAGTAGTGTAGTGTATTAAGTGTTAGTGTATTGTCAAGTAGTGTATTGTGTAGTGTACAAGAAGTGTATTGTCCAAGAGTATTGTACAGAAGGGTACATCAGTTTGTTTGTATTCATTAAAATGGTGCAATTTTCATAGGAAAATTGTGGTTTTAATGCTTCCTAAACATAATATGCCATATGCTCTGGATCGTTCGACATTTCGATACTTCATTTCGATACTTCTACAACCTCCAAGTCCAACAAGTGTTGAACTATCAAAGTTCTACTGTATAAATAAGTTAGTCGAGTAAAAATATTATCACAGATTTTATATGTATCTAGAAAATTCTGCCCAAAATTGGAAACAGGCAGTAAGAGATATTTTTATCAAAAATGATTTAATACCTACTTCATCAAATACGCGGCAGGGAATCCCTGCCATCGCTGAATTTTCTTAAGTATTTTCCTTCCAGTGAGTTATCGGAGGCCATAGCTTTTACATATCTTCTGATTATTTCACTAGTTTATTGTATACATTTAGCAAAATGTAATAAAAGTACAATATGTTTATACTTTTTGGGAAAGTTTCCCCAAATGGGGAATAATAATAATAATAATTACAATATTATTATTTTTTTCAATATTTTGTGGAAATTTCTAGATAAGTTTCAAATAAGATTTAAATAATTTCTCTGAGACTTTAAAACAAAATACAATTATTATACATCCTAGTATTTTCCTTAAAAGTTTTTGCCTTTCAGTACCCAGTTTAAGACAGAAGGAAACAAAAGCAAAAAGAAGGAAGCAAAAGAAACACATATTTCAAGAAATGTATATTATCTCAAATACAATATGAAACCATTATATTGTAATCTTCAAAATATATTTCATTCAGTTATGTCCATGTAATTATTATGTAAAGAAAACTAGCTTTTATCGTTTATTACTGTATTTTTATAAAAATATACATATTATTGACATTATCAATAACATTTTGTAAAAAACTGAAACTTAAAATATAGTAAATTAGAATAAAAAAACTCACTCCAGAAGACGTGTCTAATTTTTCAACAACATAGTTTGTGATTGGTGATCCACCATCATCCAGTGGAGGCTTCCATGCAAGAGAACATGATTCTGGTGTGATGTCTGATACATCAAGAGGTCCTTGTGGTGGAAGTGGTTTGTCTGAAAATATCAATGTTAATAATTAATTTATCCGAAATCATAAAATATATTGTAAATCTACATTCCATCATCTTTAACATTCCCTAGTTCTTGATTACTGGATGTTATACATTAATACACAAGCAAATTTTTTTTGGGGTTGGATGAAGTTAATTTTTCATTCAAAACTGTTTAAAACACACAAAGATCTAAGGTATCGAATAATAGAAGCTGCATAAACTCTTAAGAATACTCCTGCTACTATGATTCACACTAGAAAAGAATGGATTCGTCGAGCGAAATCATGGATTGAGAAAACGGAGGTTATTTCGAGCAACTTAGTGGGTAATGAGGAGCACTTTTTTAAAATTTAATTTCATGTTAAACCTAGTGGTTACTTTTGACTTACAATTTTTGAGTTTTATGTCAGATATATCTTTTAAACTATGGGAGATACAGTTCTGGGACCTACTTTATTCAATTTTTCTGGTTATAAACCATGAGATGCCATTACATTTGCTTTATAATTGAAGCGCTGAGTGAATGAAGATGTTATGTAACATTTTTTTTAAATTCTGATGTTTGTGATTGATGAAGGTGCGTTAGTCAGGTAGATGTCGTACTCTACCTCTACAGTTTAAGTTGATATTAGTGGATAAAGAGGTTATGTACTGCTTAGTTTTATGTTTTGCAATAAACAAAGTTGTTATGATAGTTTGCAACCTTTTCCAACAGAATGCCCTACAATCTTACAGACATTGTCTTGAGTTACTGAGATTACCGTTCACCAATTCTCAGAGGATGCAGAGTACAATACAGATTTTTTGAGGATGAAGGTGTTATAAGAATAAGTAAGTTTCAATAAAAGTGATATTGAAGAGTAAAATTTAAAAGTAAAGTTTTAAAAACTTTTATGTGCTTAATATCAATTTCCATGAAGGGGTAATATGTATGTACCAAAATTAAAAAAAAAATCAGACGATTCACAAAGAAACGGGAGCCAAAAGACCTAGATCACATTTTTCTCAAAACTACATTCTTGCAACAAAACAACTTCATCCACCAAGCTCTTCAATTAAAGGTGTAAAATTTGTAGTATGAACTCATTTTACCGGGGTAACAAAATTTTGGGTGAAATCTTTTACCAGTTGTAACTCACTAACGATGCATTTCCAGACCTATGTTTATATGAACATTATTTCTTAATTTTAGCTTTACAATCAACTCTCGAGAGGTTACCATTGGATATTGAATCACTCTGTGAATCAACAGATAAAATAAATTGCAAACGTTTTTATTTTTAACAAATAACTGATGTATTTGTTCATCAAGGTACCACGGAATCAGTTTGCGCACTAATACACAAATACCCACATTTGGATACTTATCTTTTCCTGTATGGTTTCAACTGTTTTTAAACCTGCATTTCCATAGTGATACTTAAGTTAATACCGACAGTAAAGGAACTAACTGTGTCCTTCTACAGTAAACTTCTCGAACAACTAGATAACCATCCCTACTAACTAGCCTGTGACCTAGCTACAAGGAACTTCCCAACTTTGCAATGTCTAAAGCACAAATAAAGCAGAGACCTCAGTCTCGATAAGGAACAACACCTGTAGTTCTAAATGGAGAATGAGCAACTGGATACAGCTTCTCCTGAAAGTAAAATTCCTCACTATCCATTAAATTAAATACCATACACAGAAATTGTGCAGCTCATCGTACAGTACCGTAATAAAAATTGAAGACAAAACAAAAATTATACCCACTTTAGATATATATTTACTCAGTCTGGGACATTCATATAGTCCTTTATTGGAAACAATATTTTTATTTTAGCTGTAATATTTTATTTTAAAAATAATATATTAATTTTAGTTGAGTTCAGACTCATTGGTTTTGCCCGAGGTTAATCGAAACAAATACAATTTGTATAATTACATTCAGATTTTAAAGAAAAATGTCAAAAATGCTTACAAATTATTTAGGTAATAAAAAAATAAATACTTACCAACAACAATAACCTTGCACGATGCAGTATCAGAGCCAACTGTATTGAATAGTTGGATTGTGTATGCTCCAGAGTCGGTAGATCGTTTAGCAGATTTATTTCTAAATATGGTTTGACTAGCAGAGGTTTCGAATTTGATTCTATTGTCAGGCACAACTTCTTCGCCATTTATTGTCCATACTGGTTTTGGTGGAGGATTGCCAGTAAACGGTACAGTAATAGTGAATTCTTCTCCAGCAATCACAGTCATGTCTCTTATGCTTAGATCGCTTGTTATCTTTGGTGCACCTGTCACAATTATAAAAACATTATGAATGATTCAAATATACAAATTAGACTTCAAATAATTATCATTTAAAAAATCAGAAATTAAAATAATAAAAAAATTAATATGAAATTTTTCAAGTTACAATTTTGTTCCTGGAATTTTTCATACTAATATTGGACGGCGACGATAACAAGTGGTGTTCCGGAGTTTAATTAGAATTGGTGGCCCTAAAAAGGGCCATTTTAATGTTCTGCCAGGGCAAGCAAATGGTGTAAGGGCAATAGTGGACGCTGCTGTGATGTTCACCTTGCACCAAGACCACCTTCGCAAGGCGTACCACTGAGTCGTTAGTAGCTGCAGCATCTCGTTGTTCAGTGAAGACAACATTTTCTTCCCTAGAAGAGTCATCAATGTGATTTCTTCAGAGTCAAGGAGGTATAATGCACAATTGAAGGAGTGCTGTGGGCATTGGGTGGCTACGGCGCAGCAATGGCAGCGCATGATGGTTTTGTTTTAGCTAATTGCGTCAGGGGACTCCCATAGGAAGCATACATAGGAAATGTCATGAACTTATACGTTAATTATTATAACAAAAATACACATTACTTTAATTTCATGTAAACTAATTACTACATGCCTCCTTACGTCAATAAGTGTGTCATCTAATATTTACCCAGTAGTACAAAATTTTCTTTTGTATTTGCTCGGATGTTAATTTATTTTGATTTATTTCTTTCTTTTGATAAAAAAAAAATTAAAAGGAACTCTTGCGTACCAAAAAAGTCTTATAGAAGTTTCTTATACTTTTTAAAAATGAATGTGGATTAATACAACTTAAAAGAACTATAAAGTTCCAGGTGACGTATTGATGACAATACACTGCAACAATACACGAAAAAAAGAAAGTGTTTGTAATACAGATATAAGGAAAATGTGTTAGAAAGCTTATTGTGCTCTTACTCTAAAAATGCAATTTAATTCTAACTACATAGATTTTATTACAAAGTCATTTAGGTAGAAGATGCATAAAACAGATAAATAGTAATAAATACTTACAAGGTGGTGATCGACACCATATTCCATCAGATGATGAGCTCCATGGTCCTTGACCAGCTGCATTGACAGCTGCGACGCGGAACTCATATTCGTGATTTTCAATCAAATTTGGTACCCTGAAAAAAAACAAATATATGGTTAAAACAACAGAAACACAAAAATACAGCATTCATGAAAATAATTGCAAGGACTTACTTTAGGTAGTTAAGAGACATAAGAACTACCATTTATTAAATTTCTTAACTAAAACTATGTAAAAAAAAGTTTAAAAACCTGATGGCAAACATACGAGTAGTTTGACTAACCAAGATAACCCAAAATAAAAATGCCACAAGAATATACAGAACTTGAAAACTCATAAAAATAATGGGTCATATTATATAATAATGATAAATTAATTACTGTTGATTAATAATGATTGAACTCTAGTTCAGTAATTTAATTTCTTTACTAAGGCACTTTCAACTCACCATGATCTGCAATCAGGATTATAAAAATAGTTTATGCATTTGTCTGTATGATCAAACAGAATATCCTTGTTTACAGAATAGTATTATCTAAAATTATTCTAATTCTAGACCTAATTCTTAGTAGGAAAAACTGATAATTTGTGATGGTTTTTATACTAAGCAACACACCAACATGCGTTTCAAGGTCAATTTCCTTTTTGTCCTTCCTTCACTCCTCACCGAATGTGGTTGCCTCATTGTGCATAGATCTACATTTTTATGTATGTTGATTTGAAACTTATTATTTTTATGAAGTCTATACTTCTATAGTATGTAATATGGCATAGAGGTATTGAATATGTGAACAAAGGTACTAGGAGTTAAACTGAAATGGAAGGGAGCAAATGTGCCTGCCTGTCTGTTGCTATTATACTCAATTCACAAGTACTACTCTTGTTAAAAAGTGTTGGTTCATATATTTGAACTGGATTAATAGTAAAAACTACATTAATAACTGGAACTATAAATAAAAAAAAAATATTAAAAGTACCCTACCGTTGAAATCTAGAAAATTTAATGTAATCGGGAAACACTAATTCATATGCAGACTGACTAATATTTTCACAAATTACGATAGCGCATGATGTTTACTGATGTCTTCGATACCAAACTGGTTAATGTCTAATCCGTAACATTCCACTTTGCACTAGAACTACTGCGCATGTAGAAAGCATAGTTCATCTCCAGCCAAACAAACGTTATTATAATCAAACGCATAAATTAAGCGCAATAATAGAAACTAAGTCATCTTGATGACTTATTTTTATTGGGTTTTAAATATTAACAATAGCCACTATTAAAAAAACAAAGTTGAGTATTTGAGATATTAAGTAATGTTCTCAACGCTGTACCGCACATTGTTGTAGTGTAGTATCGGGAACGTCGACAAGAAATTTTTTGTCCTTGAAGACTCTGATGTGATGTCCACTGGGATAGTTATTGTAATACACACAATTACTACTTTACTGTCAATTACTTACTTGCATGTGAGATCAGGAATGTGTGCATGTAATGCCTTTGTCCATTTCTCTTCACTAATCATACGCTTCTCAACGACATATCCAGAGATAGGTGCACCTCCATCATTCCTTGGCTTAGTCCATCCAATTGTGATTGAGTCTTCGGTCGAGTCAACACCACGTGGCGCTCCAGGCGCACCGGGAGGATCTGCAAAGAAGAAAGTATATTAAATATACTATAAAAACAAACCATACTAATAAACTGAAAATTAATCCAATAAATTAATTACGTTTGCATAATTAAAGGTGTAAAACCTTCACACGACTGTCTCTTGCTAATGTAAATAATGAAACATATAACCCATGTTAATCATGAGTAAAAATGTAAAACTAAACACAAAACCTAATTTTATCATGGGTTAATGACGCTTAATAAATATCAACCTCCGTTGGATGTAAAAATTTAGAAAATCACTAATTAAAGCTAAACAAGGCTCTGTAGAAAAAAAAAATGGTAGAAATACCAGTTATACGGTTTTTAATATTCTACAACTTTTATTGCATATTCTTTTGTCCTAAAATGTGTATTAAGGCCACCATCTTTAAAAATCACCATTTTTTTTACCATGAGAGCACAGCCCTGAAGAATTTCAGCCGACATTCCGCTTACCCTATCATGTAGAGCACAAAATATGTATTATATTAGGCGATTTTATATAAAATCGTACGAGCTGTTTTTTTTAGAAACTTGCAAAATAGTGAAAAATTCCATGAATAAACTACTTAATATTTCCGGCTGACAGAATTTAATGAACTGTTCTTGTCAATTCTGTCATGGTATCTAACTTGAATTCCAAGTTTAAACTTTGTATGGTATTCAGTTGTTTAGATATTTTATTCAACACACACACAAATTGGTAAAAACAATTTTTTTGGCTTTAGGGTACCAGAAATCGTGTATTTCCGGTGAAAACTCAATTTTGAAAAATCAATATAGAAACATTATCTTTTCTTCCTACATTATGAAGTAGGTTTTAAATTAAATTTAATCATCAATGATTTTAGATTTAAGAAATGACTAGAAAACAATGATTTACTTACCGAATGGATGGCGAGCTTTGATTGGATCTGAGGTAACTGCTGGATCTGATGTGCCATACTGATTTTCTGCCATTACTCTAAACTCATATTTACGCCCAATTATGAGATTTCTTACTCTGATAAATGGTGTTGTGCAGTAACTGCTCACCTAAAAAACCGTAAAAGTAGAAATTTTCACGTAATTAATAAACAAAAATTTATAGTTTAATGATAATTGGTTTGTTTAATGTTTAATTGCATATTTTCAAAAATTCTGATAGGGTTTCTCAACATATGGAATTCTTCAAACAATTTTTTTTCACGTAACAACATACAACTTTCAATTTTTGATGATTAATATTACAATATCCTGTTATAAACAATTCAAAATGGAATAAATAAATAATTTTCAAAACATCTGCTAAATTATAGTTCATTTTATACTAAATAAATTCATACATAATGATGTAGAATTACTAAAAAACATATCTTTGGTATTACAAAATATTTTAGATAACATCAACCAAAACTCTGCAATTTGTTTGGATTATGAGTTAACAAGCACTGTAAACTATTGAGAATTAATTGGTAGTTAATTAATATCAGTCTATTGTTTGGCTGTCCTGGTCAAGGTTTTTACACATTTTTCCTTGGTCACTTCAAGCAAATGCCTGGTCAGTCTTCTTTTTGTGTTCAATAACGTAGTAAAACCTTCTCATTTCCTATCTTATTTTTGACTAAGTCATAATAAATAATGGATATTACTTTACGTGATGATTAAGTTTATTTATTTATTTAAAATCCCTTCACCTTCCCCTCAACAACTCTTTGCTACAATACCCGAAACAGGCACTTGGTTCTACTTCACAGGGCTTCTACCAAATTATACCTAAGGCAATCGGATTATTTAGCTTCTAAATTTAAAAATTTTATATCTACTGATAATAGAAATCTACTGAACATCATAAAGTTTAAAAAGGTAGTCAGTCTGTGGTTGCTTAGCCAAGATAGACATAAGATCCACAGGATGTTGACTCTTAATTTTTAACTGGTTCACTTACTTTACTTTTAAGCCATAAAAATCAGACTTTTGCTCCAACGGAAAGTTCTCTACAAGTCTACCCTAGGATGTGGCCGTGCCATAGTTTTTTTGTTTACAGTCATTCTTATATTTGCCGTAGTCATTGCTTGTTGTTGTTTAGGCCATCAGCTGAAAGTCTGGTTTAAAACTCTAGAGGCTTTAATAAGTAAAACGAGAAGTGAGGTAGTTTACCACTGGCTTCCTCACTGAGTGGAAAAGTATGCTTACCAGCATGCCAGGCCCTCTCACACGTATCTAATTTTCACCCTGCAAATGACACCTTCACGTCATTTACCACACAGTCTGGCTGTTATGATAAAATTCATTACTCTCAGAGGAGATAACTCTAACAAGAGTCTTTTACACCTTTACCTCTTCTGTTCTTGAATGCTTCAGTGATACAATTGGCTGACCATGTGATAAGTAAAAGAACTATTTTTTGCTGGAACTAGCAGATCGAGTGCAAATAATTTAACACTCCACCTGCCTTTTATGAGTAAATTTTATGCAGTAGAATTTTATTTCAAGAAAATTAGAAGTAACTATACCCTGGTCACTAATTTTTTTAACCTTTGCTGAAAGATGTGCAATGAACCACAGTCTCTAAAAGATAGATTTTACATAACAATGAAATTGTGGGAGAAACTAATATACAATGTAAAGTAAGTAGTGGGGGTAATTTAGAATTCTTTTCGTGCAACATAGGGCTCGTGAGACGTCTAATGAAAGTATGTTTTCAACATTCTTTTTAATATTAGATAAAATTATAAATTAATATTTAATAAATAATCTTTAAAAAAATAATCATACCTTTGACCATGTTGGAGCGCCTGGTTCTCTCTTTTCAACGACATAATTAGATACTTCGGCTCCACCATTGTCCTTTGGAGGATTCCAGTAAAGTGTTAATGCTTCACCAGCAAATTCATCTGCATGCAGATTCTCAGGTGGTGAAGGACGATCAAGAACTTTCACATAAATAGTAGCTGTATCGTAACCAGATTGGTTTCGTAACTGCAATCTGTACTGGCCTGAATCTGAACGTTTTGAATTCTTAGCAACCAAACTTGCTTCATTGTCAGTCAACTGTTGAAAAATTTTTCACAGATTAATAAGTAACAAATATTCATTTTTTTACAATTAATACAATTTGATGAGTAGTAATTTATGATTTTGATGATGATGACAATAATAATAATAATAATAGAAAGGTTGTGATGGTGTAAAGTCTTTAAGGGGAGATTGCATGTTGGTTTAAACTCAAGATTTCGATTTTTGGTTTTTTATGTTTTTCAATAGTTTAGGCCTAGATCTACCAGAACAACATTAAATTACATTAAATATTTTTTTAATGAAAAAATTAAGTTTTCATCAGGTTTTCACAGAAAAATTATTATTTTACGAAGAACAAATATTTTTCATTATTTTATACTGCTCGTTTTAGTGCAAAGAGAATTTTAGTTTTTAAAATATCTGCATCATGGTTTTTAATATTCTCAGCTGTTGGTTCAGCTTTCTAAACTGTTTTTTTTTGTTTTTTATTTGTGCCTTCTTGTTTCTTAACTTTCCCTGAAAATTTAGATTTTTAACACTAAGGTACATTTTTCTCAGAAACCAATAAACCTACCAGGCTGAAATTTTTACCGTTTAATTATCTTATATAGCCACATATATTGATATTTTTATGACTTCCTCATGTGCTCCAAAAATTAGTGATACGCAAAACACGTGGGAAACAATTTGTAAAAATTTTATGTTATTCGTAATTTAAAAAAAAAAAATGGTATGGTCCAGAGATTAAATTGAAAAAATGTCAGTAGCTCAAGAAAAAAACCGACACCTATAGTGTGTAAAATCTCATTTCCCTATCTTTTACCAGTCCTATAAAAAGTGTATCTAAAAATAGCAAATTTAACATTGGCGGGATACAAAGTACAGTCTCCCCTTAATGAAGCTATATCAAAAACTAATGAAGATAGAGTCATAGTTTATACCCCACCACTGAACTCACTGGATAATAAGAATAGAATGATGATGATGAATGGTTAATCATGAGCATCAAAAATTCGAAATCAATAATTGGAACGTCCGAACAGTCCTATTGTCTTACATACATAATATATTGTAAATTCTGTTGTTCAAGACATTCAGAACGAAAATGAAGATGAGGATAAGAGTGACACAGAAGAGGGAAAATACACTGGTCCTATCCACACTTAAGTGTTTACTGCCCTAGAGGCTGCCATATCATGGTTTGAAAAATAGTCACAAAGTACCCATACACAATTTCTCTTTCTGAAAAGAATTAAGACTCGGGTTACAAAAGAGAACTTTCAAGAAAATTTAATATAACATTAGCGACGTTTTTAAGTAAATTCTAAAATGCTATGAAGGTAATCTTGTAATTCAGTGTATGTATTATTAGTAAACAGCTCTCCTAAGTTTAATGACCCTTAACAAAAGTGCATTAATATTTCCATCATACAACATGTCTATAAAATGTAATTATGTGGTATAATTTTTAAAATTTTCTCTCCTTTTAGTTGTATGCACAATGGCAGTAAATTGTTATCGAAACGTTGTTCAAAAATTCCAACGAGTCAATAATCTGAACTACAGTCTATCTAATGTAAGTTGGCAATTGGCTGGCAGGTAGAAAATTTATATTCGTTGTCCTGAAAACATCTACTACTATCAACAACTGCTTATGACTGTGTGAACTGCAATAAAACACTCAACTGTATAAACCTGGCGAGTATATGGATGTGCTATAGTCAATATATTCTGAAAGCTGTTACAAAGAGCACCTCCAGGCGTCCCTCGCCATATGACTGTCGCCTACTCTCCAAACACAAGTGCCAGCTTACATTAGAAACACTGTACCTATGGTCCCAGTTAGTTCGAGTTTTCAAGCTTCTACTGTACTGAAATGACAGGAATTATCTGAGCGCTAAAAAGTTGAGCTTTTATTTAAACTGGGCTCATATTTTTAAAATGATTACTATGACCATGTTATAAGTGCTGTTATACACGTTAAGTTATAACATTATTATGTTTTTTTTAATGTTCTGGGTTTGCACCCAGAACATAAACATGCAAATCAATAAGCAGTTCAGTTCATGTAAGATTCAATTAAATTAATTTAATATCCAGTTTAATACATGTAATATTCAGTTTAATTTATGTAATACCTGTGCATTACATGAATTAATAAATATTAAAGAGCCTATAAGTGCACAGGTCTAAGTATTGTGATAGTATCACAATTTATCTAATACTTACAACCATTCTTTTAGTAAAAAAAGTACTTATATTTATGTAAAGATAATTTTAAATGCCGACAAGATTGTATTTATTAATTCAAACTAATCAGAGAATAATCATATCAAACTAATAACTTGGTATAACTTTGATTTCCATGGGAAAAGAAATATGTTAAATTTTAAAAACAAAATTAAAGCAAAATACCTGTTTATGTATTCTACCATCGGTATCATCCATTATACTATCATTCATGAACCATGAAGCAACAGGTGGTGGGAATGCTGTAAATGGTACATGGATTGAGAAGTCTTCACCAGCACGGACAGTGATATCACGTACACCGCCAAGATCCATGGTTGGTTTATTTGGTTGATCTTCAATGAGGATATTTGAACTTGGTCTGCTTGGTTCTGACTCACCAACATCGTTGACTGCTTTAACTCTGAATTGGTATTCATCTCCTTCTTTGAGGTTAGGAACCTGTATCAAAATAAAAATTATAGTCCATTCATTTTTAAAAAAAGCTTTTCATAGAATATAATAAAACAACAAAAAATAAAAAAATCAGTCAAAGTGAAATGAAGTGGATCGATACTAAAAATGATATAAACACGATTGTTGCCTACTACGACATAAATTTTATCAGTACTGAGATTTATAAACATTTAAAAGTTACTAGAAAATTTAAAAGTCCGTTGTATCTCTAGAAGAAACAATCAATTTAAACAAAAATTGAGTAAAGAATATTTTTATTTATAATAGATAATAGTAAAAATATAAAGTCCCGCGTAATCAAAACACAGGGGACGGACCTGATTTCAGGTAACAAGCAGACATACTTATAGTGTTTAAAACCAGTAATTTTACAACTGTTTATTAGTATCTATACAAAACAAAGATACGGCAATTTCAAGAGAGCAAAATTATTTTGCTCTCTTGAGCAAAATAATTTTTGATTTTTTGTGCAGTACAAATTACAATAACTTACAGTGTATAAACAGCTTGGAACTGGAACAGAATTAACATCGCTCCAGCCTGAATCACTCTTCTTCTTCTTTTGTACGATATATCCTTTAATTTTAGCACCTCCATCACTACGTGGTGGCCGCCATGATAATGTAACACTGTCTTTTGTAATACGATCAGCCTTGGGTGGTTCTGGAGCATCTGGCTTTCCTAAAAACATAAATTTAATTACAGAAATATGGTTTTGCTAAAAACTGAAAGGAACAAATAAAGATTCAGTCATTTTGAGAAACTATGTAAGTCAAAAAATTACACGTTCAGGAAACTGAAAAATCCCTGTTTTGTTCGTAGACTAGGCCTATTCTGCATAGAATTATAGGGATAACCACCGTAAAATAAACTATGAAGTAATTTACACGAAGAAAAAACAAACGTATTTTTATCCAAACTCGAATGAAAATAAAAGTGAACACAATCCCAAAATTGACCTGTTTCACAAAAGAATGACTTCAATATAGAGATATGAAAAAACCATCAATACCTACAATACTTAGTAATATACTGTGTATAGCTTATTGCCCCTTACAGATATACAATATTCTCAACACAAGGTAATTATACAATCTTGAAATGATTTTTATTACACTTCTCATTAATCAACATTGTTTAGTAGCTTATTCGTTATGGATAACGAAAAGGCCTAAGTCACGATAAATCGGGAGTCAGCAAACGCCAGTGCCTAGTTTTATTTTACAATTTTGTTAGCACACATATACAATGTAAAAACCTCGACTTTCTAAAGAAAATAATTCAACTGTAAATAATTGTAAATAATAATTAAATGAAAATTAAAGAATTCTTTCTATAAAACTGCAACTGAAAAAAATATGTTTCATTTGTATATGTGTTAAACCTAAATATGTATAAGACTTTAGACGAGAGTCCAAACTAAGACTCGTCGCCTTGGGTCGACCTAACACAGGAGGCCACTCGCATTTTCCCGTCGCATTGGTTGGATCGATACCCTGATCTTAACCTGCATCGCATCTACCAGTTTAATAAATTAAAAGTTAGTCTTAATCACTAACTATTAACATATTACATTTATAAAACCGATCTATTATACAAAAGTTTTTTTTTAAATTGGTTGCACAGACAATGTGATGGTCTTACATACCATCGGAATAAAAGAAAAGTCAGGGTATTTATCTTTTTATTTTTTGCTAACACACAGATCACAGAAAATAAAAAAAAACAAATAATTTTTTCTATACAAATACAACAAAAAAGTGTTTCATTAGCGTATGTGCAAGGGTACTGAATCGAAGAATGTTTGCGTCCTGATGACAGTTCAAACCCAGTCTTCTGCTTAACACTGAGAGGCCACTTTTATAGTCACGTTGGTTGGATCACCAACATGTTGATCACACAGTTTGGTTTTTAAAATTTGTGAGGTCTTTATTAACACAGTTTTAAAAATATAACATGATACTCCTTTGTCTAGTTCAGATCTTTCGCAGTTTCATGTTAAGGATAATGGTCAAATTACAACACATCAAGAGATGTCGGAAGTTGTTGCCTAACTTTATTTTAAATATTTTATTTTCAACAAAATAACTGTTTCCAACCAAATACAATTACAAAATATTTCTATAAATCAAGATAAATTTTAATGTGGAACACATAATACAAAAGGTACTTACTCTTTTGTTCCTTGGCTGTGATAGCTTCAGTTGGTTTGCTAGGTTTACCAGGACCAGCTTCATTTACAGCAACCACTCTGAATTCATAGCGATAGCCTTCATGTAAATCATGTACTGTGAATGTGGTGTTAGGAGTAGGGTAGTTGTTTGCTCTGAGCCATTCACCACCTCTTTCTCTCTTTTCAATGTAATAACCTAAAATAAAAAAAATAGTACATTAAAATAATTCTCTAAATTTAAGGTTCTAACACAGTACTTATGTCACATAATATGCAGAACGAGACATTTGACACCCTTTTCGCAGAAAGCGTACTACAGACTGGTATTTCTAACTTCTATCACGTTAATGTTTTTGTTCCATGATATTGCATAGTTGACACAGGGGTCAGCTTGTTTAAAGGCTAAAATATAATTGACACTTCATTGATATCGTCTATACAGTTTACATTCATAATTTTCTATATAGTTTTTTAGGTGACCACAATGACTTGATTTTTCATAAAACAAATACTTAAAATCTTCATTGATTCTAGATCAGAGATGCCAAAAACGAGATCTTCTAAAATTTATGTCTTTTAACACCCTAGCGACCATAATTTATATCCAATCTTGACCAAACTCAGTATTTAGGTTTCTCTTAGAAAACTAAGGATATCTCTGTCAAAATTGGACCAGTTGAAAAATATTACATGACTAAATTTCTAAAAATTATTGAATTCTTTTATTTATAATCTATGTATTTTTGTATAGGAACAGAGTCATATGATTTTCTGTTTGGTTTTCTGTAAGTTAAACAAAAAGTGCCCGCACTTTGTTAGAAATGAGAATACAGTTTGAGAGAAGATGCATTAAAAATGTTTATAATGGTTAACTCGAGGCACAGTGATTTATAAGTTAGAATACATTGAACTGACAATCAGAAGGATCTGGGTTGAAAACCTGGTAGGTCTGGAAAATTTTTACATGTTATAAACCTACGATTCTGTTCTGAATCCTGTAATAATCTCTATATCATATAACTAATAACTTACCAGTAACAGGCTTTCCTCCAGTGAATGTTGGTGGAGTCCAAGTAAGTGTACATGAGTTTGGACTGTATCCAAGTATTTCTGGTTGGCCTGGTGCATCTGGAGGATCGAATGGGCTCTTTGCTGTAACAGATTTGCCTTCAAGTGGTTCTGATACACCATAGATGTTTTCAGCCTTTACTCTAAACACATACTTCTTGCCTTCTGTTAAACCTTTAACAGTAAATGATGTCTTCGGACAGAATCCTGGTACGGGTTTCCATATGTCTGACCCAGCTTCTGACATTTCAACAATGTAACCTAAAAAAATAAACAGAAGAGTTGAATTAGTAACTCATATTCATATTTATACAGGTTAAACACACAACTCAGTTTAATACCCAAAAATGTAATTTACAGACTCCATTTTAAAACTGCAGAAAAAATACTAATTAGACCCATTGATAATTATTATATTTTGATAAATTTGTTGTTTATTTTTAGGTTCAATGGCCATCTTAAAACATTCCAGGATTTTTCAAGGATTCTCACAAATTTTTACTTTCTCTTGCCCAATATGAAAAGATAGTGAAGGAAAGTATTTCTTTTTTGATCTAGAGTTTTTACCAGAAATACACTTTCAGACCTCCTGAACCCAAAAAACATGTTTTAAGCGATTTGTCTCTGTGTCTATGTGTGAACAAAATATTTCAAGAATGGAATATTTTACAAAGTTGAAACTTGGAACTTAAGTTAAATACCACTAAAAAACCCAAGACACATTTTTATCAAAATCAGTCACCGGAAGTCATAGTTTATTCATGCAAATTTTTACTTTTTGTGATTTTCTCAAAAATGGCTCCTTTGATTTTTTTATTCTCTATGAGATAGGGTAAGTGCCATGAATACTGAAAGATAAAAAAAATTAAAAACCTACAACTTTTATTTTAAACATTTTTTTCTAATTTGGGGTTTGTAAGATTGCATTTTTTTTTTTTGGTTTAACGTATGCACTTAATGACAAAAGTGTACATAACCACAGTTAAAGAAAATTAAAAAATTACATTTTTTTGTTTACAGAGCTTAGTTTAGCGTCAATCAATGATTTCCCTATTTTTAGAAAGTATTTTGTAGAACAGGTTGATTTTCAATTTGCATTTATCACTAATGATTAAAATTAGGTTCTGTTTTTCATTTTACATTCTTTACAAATGATTAAACATAGTTTGTAGTTTAAATTATTTACATTAGCAAGAAAAATTCGTGTCGAGTGTTTCACACCAGATTTTATTTCTATACGTCGCAAATTAATTCTTTGATTGTTAACCAATAAAAATGATTAAGTACTCATTTTTAGGATGTTTTTTTAACCAAATGTTCTCAGTATTGTACCTATAATTTAATATTCATTTTTCTGGTACTGATTTTTTTATTGGTTATATTTTATTAAAATTTGTCTGATAATGACAAGCTATTTTTCTTACCGGTAATTTCACTGCCACCATCATCATCTGGTGGGCTCCATGACAATGAAACTGAATCTTGTGTTGCATTTGAATAAGTAAGAGGTCCTCTTGGAATTCCAGGTTTGTTTACAACTGTTACTTCAATATCAGCTGAATCTTTACCAAATTCATTCTTAACCAATATTGTGTATTTTCCAGAATCATTACGGTTAGAATTCTCGACTCTAAGTTTTGTTACATTACCACTTGTGTCAGTCTGAAACAAAAGGATCATTTACATGATTGTATCTCATACTTAAATAAAATACCAGAACCATAAAAATATAATATAATATGCTTAACAGTATTGCTTAAATACTAGTAATTAATTTATCAAAGATTCATAAAAAATTAAGAATGGAAAGTTGATTATCTACACTAATTGAAGCAAAGGATATTTTACAAAACTAAATTATTATGACAATTGGAAACGTTTATTAATGGATAGAAAACTTGAAAAATACTTTTTCAAGGTAAAATGAAATCGAAACAAAACAAAAATTATATTTTATTTTGGATCAAACTGAAAAATTTGGTTTCCTCTGAATCGAATAACAATATTTATTATTTTCTATATGAGATCAATAAGAATTAAATATTTTTAAATGACGTTAATGTAGAGGTAGTACATTTCTATAAAAACTTTGAAATGTTTATTGGTTCTGGCGACTGAGCCTAAGAACAAATATTTTAGCAGATATGTGGGTATTGCTGCGCATATTCTATGCGTGGCAGTCATATTGACGTTAAAATTCTACCAAGAAGACAAGAAAAGGTGTCCATTTTTATTTTGTTGTACTTAATTTCCGCCATTAATTTTTTCAGTTTCATTTATAGTATCTTAAATTAAGTATTTAAATGAAGATGATTATTTTTTAAGGTAGGTATTTACTTTTAAAATTTAACTAGTATAAACTTTATTAGTATCTTATTTAACTAGTATACATTTAACAGACAATTAACAGAAAATGAGTATCTAGTTTAAAAGAGCTGGAGTGGGAAAAATGGGCAGTCCTATCCTCCCCTACTCGCCTTATCACGATAGTTTTGCTGTCAACCGATTCATTTACTTGGTGCAGAGTTGTTATGGAAGTGTATAACATCTAAGAGCACACGTACAAGGGTTGCTCATTAGGTTATATACTTTATTGCTGTTATCAGAAAATATGGTTTTTAATACAAAAGAAATAATTTCACAAAAATTGCTGGGTTTATTTTCCTGAAAATTTTACATTATACTTAACTTATATGTGCACCCATACTGAGGTTTTACTATTATGAAGGTTACTTAATAAATGGTTTCGTAAAAAGTTCTGTTTCTTCGAACATTTAAATAAATAAAAGTAAGGTAAAACATGCCAAAAATAACACAATTTATGTAAAATAGCCAAATAAAACTGCCGTAAAAGTTTGAAAGAGATTGGTTTGGTAGTTTTTGAGAAAATGTTTCTTGTTTTACATGGTATAAAATAGGGATTCTGTATTACCTCAAATACTTTACTATGTATCTGTTTTTTTATCAAATCTGATTTACATACGATTTAAAAAATTTCCAATAAATTTAGAAATCCCTAGCACAAATAAATTTAAAATATTTTTGAATTTTTGTGGGGACTGGCAACGTTCTCTAACATATAAACAAATAGAAGACTGAATATCAGTCATCCAGAATTGTCCGAGCGCATGTGTTGTAGAAGTATTTAAATACTGAAGACTTAAACAATGCTTAGAGATCTTAAGAATAATCTTTTTAAAATATTTAAAGTTATCAAATATTTCCAGTCAAGAAAAAGTAAGAATTTTAGAATATGGTAATATCTAAAATGTAAAAAGTATTTTTAGAATATAAAAATATATAATTACAGTAATTCTGTTGGTAGCTGGTAATTTAGATCCATTTACAGTCCATTCAACAGTAGGAGTTGGTGCACCAGAAACTGGAATGTTGATAATAATAGGTTCTCCAGCTCGTACTTTGATTCTCTTTCCAAGAAGTCCATCCAAATACAGTTTTGGTTTTTCTGAAATGAAGAAACATCATTCAAGTCGTACTTTATATGGTGTATTTCACATGCCTAAATGATAATTTATTATAAAAAGGAGAAACATATCAAAAATTGGTTGAAACATATTAGTATGATAAACAAGGACTGGAAATATTTTAATTTTTTAATTCACTAATATCACCGGATGGTGAGGATGAGTAGCATGGGGAAATCTTAAATGTTTGGGGCCCTGAAAAGAACTGTTTACTGTTGGTGCGTCTAGTGGGGAAGTGTCGGTTAGTGGGTAGCTGTGGTGGTCATTGTTGTCTTCCCTCGAAGTAGTGCGTCAATGGCTACTTTGTCGGAACCTGTGAGCGCAGCGCTCTGTTGAGACACTGCTGTGAGCATTGTTTGCGGTAGCTGGCGACAACGGTCCTGGTCGACACTGGTTGCAGTGTCAGGTTAATGAGCGGAAGCATCATGCTCTCTCTTGCGAGGTCTACATTGGAGTCCAGTAGCCCTTTGCCAATGGTCAGTGTCTAGTCAGAGCTGTAGAGTAAACTAGAATGTCGATTGGGGTCAATCCAGGGCATCTTATATAGTAACTAGAGGGGTGGTTACTAGCCCTCTGCATCGCTGAAAAAGGTCTGCTGGTCTTGTAAGAAGTATTGTTGGCTTCCCTCTGTCGGGATGTCAGAAGCTTAATCAGCCGGGAACACAGTACCAAATTAAAGAGGGTAACGGTAACAGAACAAACATAAAATACTGTTCTTTAAACCATTCCTCATTAAAATTACACAACAAAATGACCAGTTATACGGTGATTCAAATTTAACAGTAATCTCTCGGGGATGATTCTACAGGTTTTCTATGTTCATATAACATATAAACAGAAGTCCGGAAACGCTTCATAAGCGAGTTATGGATGTTGAAATATTTCGCATGGAATTCTGTTACCCCGGTGAAATGAGATTATATTGAAATGCCTAAGGTTTAAATTAAGAGAAAGAATATCTTCTAATATAAAACTAAAAAATTAAAGTTTCCGTACCTAAAAGTTTATACAAACATTTTTGTTATTTCTAGCTGTACAATCAACTCCTGAGAGATTGCCATTAAATTTTTAATCAATATTTATATGAGATTTGAATAAAATTAAATGCGTACCTCTCATTAATTTGGCTGTGTATGCATTGGATACATCACTAGGTTTACCATTTCCAGCTGCATTTACAGCACTCACTCTGTATTCATATTGTTTTCCTTCATGTACGTGATCATCATAATACTCCAAATGCTGTAAATAAACAAGTATTATTAGGACTGATAAATAAATTAATAATATATAGCTTACATGTCGTTCATAATAACTAGAATATACCAAGAAAAATATAGGTTCATAGAAATTATTTTTTTAAAATGTGATTCAAAATTATAAATTTAAAGTATATGAGGGGCGTTCAAAAAGTTCCCAGAATTGTGGTTCAGCATGCTAATGTTATGACCTATGGGAATGCTACCTAATCACTTTCAAAGAAGGACTCTTGCGCCTATGCGGATACGTACATACACTTGCTTTATCGATCCTGCCATTGTTGGAAGGACTGGTAGAAGGCTTCTTTCGGAATCTGTTGGAGCTGAGTCATCGCATTTGATGTCCTCCAAGGTTGCAAAATATTTCCCTTTCTTAAACCGTGAAAACAGTCATAAACAGCAGATTTTTGGCGCATTATCATTGTGAACTTGCTGCAGAGCCAACAGTGTCTCTGAAGCCGAATTTACCAATTTGCACATAAACTTGATGTTCACATGCTGTTCGAACTGCAACATTGTCTTGAGTGACAACCACTCACACCCACACCACATGGAGCACTGACACCACTATTCACTGTCCAAACAAGAGTGTGCATGCAATATCATATTGCTAGTTCGGCTATCTTATCGCTTGTTTGGCGACAGCAAAGCAATTCCGGGAACTTTTTGAAGTGTAAAATTATTAACCTTATATATAAAATTTTACATATAAGGCTACATTTTTACTTTTAAAATTGTCTTATTGCATCACAGTTCCAGTATTTTATGGAAATTTTTATGATGTTTCAGTTGATATAAAAAAAACACTACGATACAATGTAACCTTTTCTTTTGGATTTTTTTGGGTTTTCATATTTTATATTATTTGGGATAAAAATATTACCGCATTGATACTACTTTTCTCTTTCATTGTACATAATTATAAGTGACAGCGTATTGATTTACTTGTGTTTCGTAAAATGTAATTGATAAATGGTTATATGTGATTTTAATAGTTATCATGGTGTGTAGACATTGAGCTTTCTTCATTTAAAAAAAAATTCATTCTGATTTTTTTTTGTAAAGATTATATTAAAAATTGTAATAATTTGAATACTTTTCAAATGAGCGTTTTAACAAAAATTTGTTGTTACATTCTATTGTTCATTAAATATCATCTTTATTAATGTATTTTTGCTAAATGAAATTAAAAATTACAGGAATAATAAATAACAAAAGGTAGTTGTAGTAGTTCTGACAGGGAAAAATAACAAAAAAAGGGAATTAATGAAAGTGGCTTTTTATACACATCATTGATAAATTAGTTAAGTGGTATCGATCATCGAGCACCGTTACAATTTGGCTTAAGTATCCAACCTTGACTAATATAATAAATTGGGTAAAGTGACAAATCTGACAGTCTCACAATTACAGGAAAGCTCACATTTCCATGATTTCAACTGTAGCGGTTCAAACTCACCTTTTGGCTGTTGATCTAAACAATATTTTGATAAAACTAAAGTGAACAGCTGTAATATAAAATTAGTTGAATCTTAAGAATTTTAAAAATTACTTACTCTGCAAGGTTCTTTGTTAACCTTGATCCATCTACCCGTAGCTCTATCCCTTCTTTCAATGTCATATCCAATGATTGGAGATCCACCATTGCTGATTGGTGCAGTCCATTTGATTTTGATATGATCTTTATCAATATCAGTAGCTTCTGGTTTCCCTGGTTTGCCAGGTACATCTAAACATAAGATGTAAATCAATATTAATATTTGTTTTTTTTTTAAGTTAAAACAATGATTACATCAAAGCAGAAAGCAGAAGTAAGAGGAGAAAGATTGTTAATTAAGTTTTGTGATTTTTTTGGTGTATATACATTGAGAGTAGTTTTTTGAGTTTTTGTGCAATAAGATTTTATTTATATAAAAGAACTTGTGCGAATAAATTCATGAAATGAACCCGGAGTGATATTATTCCTAGAAGAAAATTTTGCTTAGATAAAATTAATGGGCTTGAACCTTCTGATTTATAACACATTCTACACAAAGTTTTGTTCAGTCAATAAATTCTAAACTTTCAGTGATGCATAAAAAGATTCTGGTTTGATTGCTGTACTATATGAATTTGGCCTGGTAGGATAAAGAATTTAATATGTAGGTCAACTTTGGCATGGTCTAAATGCTATCTCCATCCTCTCACTCATACCTCAATCATTGTCTTTTCATTAATGTTCAAAATAAAATTTTTCCTAGATATTTTAAGTTCATGCTTATCTTGTAATTACCATAGTTGGTGTCCACTGCCCAGATTGGGTCTGTGGCATCTGTATTCATGTATATTCAATAAAAAAAAGCCAAATAAAGGAAACATTATACATAAAATGAATAGATTTCAAAAATACTAAATACATAATGAACATCAAAACAGCCTTACGTCACTTGAAGATGCAATACGGAAAAACTGGAAAAGTTGATAACTCCAAGTACCTCGAGGATGTAATACAACCAAAGACCAGAAAAATGGAAGCGAACAACAGCCGACAAGGAAAAAAGGCCACTGTACTCCGAGGAACCACTTGATTAAGAAGAAAGCACTGTCAAGATAAGCCAAGATTAGATTGTGATAAAACCTGTGTGTCTGTACACGAGTAAATGCCTTAGAATGACCAGAAAGGCAGAAAACTGTCTTAGAAAAATGACCAGAGAGGTCAAAAAATAACCAGGAAGGCCTAAGAGAAGCAGAAAACTTTGGAAGAATGATCTTCTCAAAGTTTCCAGAAATGTCTAAAGTCACCTCATGTGGTCTAAAATTAACACTATATGGAAGAAAAAGAAAAGAAAAGATAAAAAGAGTATCATAGTAAAAATATATATTTGTTGGCCTATTTCTGCTGTTTCTTTCAAAATTTTTATCTGTTTTCATCATTAAAAACAAAAACAATTTTATTTTCAGAGTATTAAATATTATATGTTGTAATAAAAATTTTCTAACTTACCGTATTGATTCTTAGCAATGACTGGTTTACTAGTTGTTATCGGGTCTGATCGGCCCTGTAAATTCTCAGCCATTACACGGAATTCATACTTGGTTCCTTCCAAAAGACGAGGTACAGTGGCGTGATTGTATGCTGGGTTAACATAATTAACAGCAGGTACCCAGCCACCACCATGAGTTAAATCTCGTTTCTCAATCACAAATCCACTGAAAACAAAATAATTAATGATTGAAATTTATTTTTATTAGCAGAAAGGACAAAATTTATTACATATTACGTTATTACAGATGAATTTGGTTAATAGAGACCCTAGTAATGGGACAGAGGTTACATATATTTTTCGTTTTTGTTCATTTTAAGTTACATTGTTAACTTAGTTATTTAGCGATAACTGTTAGTTTTGGTACTGCAGCAGTGGGATTTATCGTCTTCACATTTCTAGACCCTAGCTGGTAATTGAACCTGAGACCTTCTGCTTTTTAGGCTAGCACGCTAATCACTAGTAATGGAACAAGAAATAAACAAAATTGAAGCCTTCGAGTTGTGAATATGTCAACTTTTGATAAAGATATCATGGATGGAGGAAAGGACAAATGAGGAAATCTTACATCTTACATAACGGCTGAGATAGGTTAACATGATAAAGGGACGAAAACTTGAGTATTTCGGACAATGTTATGGGTGTATATCGTCTGTTGCAGTTCAGTTGATTATACAGAGAAATATAGCAGGAGAGACAAGACAAAAATCTTGGTTTATAAAAACTGTGAGGTTGATATCATTCCTCTTCAGTGGAACTATTTAGGGCAGCACTGTCAAAGATAAGAATTGCTGTTATGATCAACAACCTCTAATTGGTGAAGGAACTCAAAGAAGAAGAAATTGTTTTGTATATGCATTATATTTATCAGCAGTAATGCGTAAATGTTGTTTTTTTTAATTTATAATACGTAAATAAACCCTACAAATAAATAATCTATTTTTAAATTTATAATTTTCTTATGATCAGATTATATTTTACATGGGGCACATCCTAGAATGCATAAAAATTAGATTATATTTATTTTCATATGGGTAGATATATTTACACTTTCATATTTTGTTGGAGCAATTCCTGTGATTGGGATAACCTCTTTTTTAGTACGGTTTTTACATGAACAAATATGTTCAATAAACTGCATTCCTCTGTACAGCCCCAATGTGTTTTTAAAATAAAGAATAATGGATAACTTACGTGATTTCACTTCCACCATTGTCCTTAGGTGGTGTCCAGCTAAGTGTTACACTTGAAGCTGTTATCTCTTCATATTCAAGTGGTTCACCTGGTGGGCCAGGACGATCTGTAAATCAACAGAAATATTATTATAAAAAATCTGGTGTGAAACACTCACACAACTTTCTCTTACCAATGCAAATAATTAATAATAAACCTACCTTTATTAATAAAATATTAGAAATAAACAAAAACTAACCTCAAAACACAACCTTATTTTAATCATGAGCGAATGACGCAAAATGAAAATCGAACTCAATTTGGCTTAAAAAAAAACGGAAAATCACACTTTCACGCTAAACTAGGCTCTGTAGAGAAAAATTCTCTAAATAAAAGTTGTAGATCTCTTAATTTTCTATAAATTTTATTATATACACTTTTGTCGTAAAGTGCATACTAAGGCCGAAATCTTTAAAAAATCGATTTTTCACACGTTTTCGTGAGAAAAAATCAGAAAATTGCTAATTACCGCTAAACTAAGCGTTATACAAAAAAATGATTGAAATAAAAGTTGTAGAATTTTACATTCTCTACAACTTTTATTATATAACGTTTTGCGCTAAAATGCACATTAAAGCCGCAATCTTAAAAAGAATATGTTTTTATGTAAAAACAGCCTCACACAGAATTTCAGCAAACATGGCGCCTACCCTATCTTGTAGAGAATAAAAACTTGAGTAAACCAGGCGATTTTAAAAAAAATCGTAGGATCAGTTTTTGAGAAAATCGCAAAAAAGTGAAAAATTATACGAATAAACTACTACTTCCGGTTGACCAATTTTGATGAAAATGTTCGTGTCGGGTCTGGTAGTGGTATGTAACTTAAGTTTTAAGTTTCAAGTTCGTACGATGTTCCGTTCTTGAGATATTCTGTTCACACACAGACACACACACACACACAGACCAATCGCTAAAAAACATGTTTTTTGGGTTCAGGGGATCTGAAAACGTATAGATCCGGTGAAAACTCGATTTCGAAAAATCGACATGAAAACAATACTTTTCTTCCTATATATTCATATAGGCAAGAGAAAGTAAAAATGTGTAAGTATATTTTTATGTAATAATTATATCAAAACCTTTGATATGTAAAAATCCCTTTCATGAGACGACGTGTTTCATGGCTGGTGGCAATTTTTAAAAAGTCTTACCTTTGACCTTTGGCAAAAACTATTAGTGATTTCTGTATCTACTCTTTAGGACAGTGTTTCCCAACCGGTGGTCCGTGAGAGTCCGGTGACTACTTATAAAAAAGTAATATTTTCCCGTGATTAAATCAAAGTTATGATTTTCATTGAACAAGATTAAGTAAATACATTCAAGATTCAGATTAAGTAAAGGTAGAAGAGTTGTGGTGTAAGAAAGCCCTGGGCTTCCCCAAGATTCGGCAAGTAGCTTTGCGGTATCTTATGATTTTTTTTAACCACTTGTTTATGTGAGCAGGGGTTCTCTAGTTTATTGTTAATTAAAAACAAACAACGAAATCGGCTAAGTGTAAGCAGTGATTTGAGAGTAGCTCTTAGTAAAAGCCTAAAACCTAGAATTCCTCAACTAGTCAGAAAAATTCATGCACAAAAGTCATATTGAAATTTTCATTTCATTTTTTAATTTTCATTGTTATTTTCGACTAAGTAAATTCTGTATTCCTTATATTATTAAAAGACAATTTACAATTAAAATATTTTTACTTTTTGTGATGTACAATGTACCCTACTTTCTGAAAATAATAATTATGTTTGTAATAATACGAGGGGGTACCCAAAAGAAACCGGAATTATTTTTTAAAACTATTTATTTTTAATTTTTTTATAAAAGAACCTTATCCCCTTCAAAATACTCTCCATTACAACTAATACATTTGTCCCACCGGTGCTTCCACTGTTCAAAACATTTTTTGTACTCCTCTTTAGTGATGGCTGCCAGCTCATCCGTCGTTTTTTTCTTGACATCATCAACGTTGTTAAATCAGAGACCTTACATGCCCCTTTTCATGCGTGGGAACAAGAAAAAATCACACGGAGCCAGATCGGGTGAGTACGGTGCGTGTGGTAGCAAAACCATGCCGTTTTTCGCCAAAAACTGGGTAACCGAGATTGCCGTGTGTGCAGGCGCGTTGTCGTGGTGGAAAAACCAGTCCCCTGTCTGCCACAAATTAGGTCTTTTACGACGAATGCTGTTTCGTAGTCTTCTTAACACTTCAAGATAAAAAGCTTGATTTACCGTCTGGCCTGGTGGAACGAACTCTGAATGGACAATTCCCCTCACATCAAAAAAACAAATCAGCATTGTTTTGATGTTCGATCTGACTTGACGACTTTTTTTTGGTCGGGGTGATAATGAAGTCTTCCATTGAATGGATTGTTGTTTGGTTTCTGGGTCGTACCCATAGCACCAAGACTCGTCACCCGTAATGATCTTTGACATGAAATCTGGATCAGTTTCAAGCTGTTGTTTCAAATCACTACACGTTTCAATTCGACGTTCCTTTTGAGTGTCTGTCAGAACCCGAGGCACAAACTTGGCAGCGACTCTTTTCATTGTCAAGTCTTCTGTTAAAATGCGTTGGACTGAGCTCCAAGATAACCCACTAACCTGTGATATTTGGTCAATGGTCTGTCGTCGGTCTGTTCGTACAATTTCTTTCACTTTCACAACATTTTCGTCTGTTCGGGAAGTCGACGGTCGTCCAGAACTAGGTTTGTTCTCAATCGACATGTCGCCATTTTTAAAGCGCAAAAACCACTCGTACACTTGGGTTTTTCCAATAGCGTCGTCTTTGTAAGCTGTGTTCAACATTACAACTGTTTCCGCGGCGTTTTTACCGAGCAAGAAGCAAAATTTCACAGCCGCACGTTGTTCATTAAAACTTGCCATCATGAAAAACGACACGAGCACAAAACAGCACTAGCGAGAACAATCACTGCACGAGAACAGAACAAGCTAGATCAACGAACAAAATGGCATTGAACTGGCAATGAGTAGCGCTACAAGCAGCCTAGTGGCGGGAATTTGTACTGCACAAGCTCCGTTCACAGCAGAGCTATTCCGGATACTTTTGGGTACCCCCTCGTAGTTTGTTTCTGAAAATTTGTTTTATTTAATCACCTTTTATTTTGGTTACAACTGATAAGATATATGCAATAATGTAAATGGGTGGTCCCTGGTAGTTCACTTTCAGGCTGAGTGGTCTGCAGACCACTGCGGAGGAATTGAATGACACTATTTTTGTTTCCAAATTCTGACTTTGATTTTTTGACTTCATAATAAATTTTACGCATAAATTTTTTGTCACGATAACATTCAGTAAGCCATATTCAGTATACTACTGAACTGTAATCTAAATTACACTAAAAAATTCCGACCTATTCTGTTATTTTATTTATTTGTTTTATTTAGTTAAACATAATACAATTATTGCTATACTAACCTATTTACAATCTTTTTAACTAAATATACTTATACGCAAAAACTCTCTTTCACGAAGAGTTCTGTCCGTGCATTGGAGTAAACAAAAAAAAAAATTATTTAGACAAATTTATATATAGGCCTACTAATAACTACAATAATAAATACTTTTATAAAATCTAAAAAGGGTACAAGATACATTAAACATTTTTTGTTAAAAGCATTAAAATAAATGATAAATACCATTAAATTTATATAAAAATAATAATAATAATAATAATAATAATAATAATAAAATTTTAAACATTACCTTAGATTATGTACAATTGTATTAATAGAGAAAAAACTTCTTTTTTCAATAACTAAAACTACTTTATAATAATTTTAGGGAATACATGTGGATATTTTAACATATGTGGATATTTTAACTAATTCAATTAATGAGCACAGAAACAAACAAAAAAAAACTACTGCAAGTTCCTATTTCACATCACATCATCTGTTACCTTAAAGTCATCTCGTGTAAACGCATCTTTACTATTATAACTGATTACTCCAACTCACTATAATTAATTGTAGATATTGTTTCCATGTTTATTAATACACATTAGTTTGTTGTTTGCTTTGCACGTGTTCTGTTCAATACATAATGAATCTTTTGGAATTGGCTATTTCTAATAATATTTTAAATTCCTATTATTTCTACTAAGGAAAGAGCTATACGTTTCCTTCAAGAGAAAATAATACTGCATAATCCGTGCATTTGTTTAAATGGACACGATATGTTACTGAACACCACTGGCCAGGACGTTGGGTGTGTAATAAAGCAATCTGCAGAATTAGTAAACCTCTAAGAAGCGACAAATTTCTCGCTAATACGAAATTGGATTATCAAACAACCATTCTCTTTATTTACCGTTGGTGCAAAGAGTACGCATCAATTAAATGGTGTGAAGATGTAATTTTTAATAAACTTGTGTTATTTTTTAATTTTAATGTTTTGTAATTGTTTGATCTTAATTGTTTTGTAATTTGTAAAATAAAGCTTGTAACTAATTTGTGAAACTTGTAAAAGAACAAAGGAAAAACAACCAAAAATAAAATAAAAATGAAAAAACCGATAATAAAAGAAAAAGGCGATTGCTGGGTCGAACAGTGAAGGTGCATTCACACGATCTTTTGATAATGTGAAATAACGGAATAGGCCCAAAATTCCTATAACAGCATTACAGTTTTGATTTATCAGTCAGAGCAGAGCATGTTTTAAGCGATATGAGTCACGTATTAGGTGAAAATACAAGATTCTTGTTCAGGAACTTATACTATTCTTGGTCAGGAACTTCATGAAAACCGCATTTTAAGAAAAAGTTTATTTTAGTTAAGTGCGTTTTAAACGGATACTTCTTAACCCAACGGGACGCGCGCCTATCACTATAACACGAGGACGCGCGCGTTGTACTTTTTACAACGGCGGTTTTTACGATGTTTTAATCGGTTAAAACTTACAATATCACAGCAATTTACGTTTTTGTATATTGTAATATGTTAGCAAGTTGTTTGAATCCCTAAGCCTATTTTTGAAAGTGTTTAAATAAAAACATAAATGGAGTGTAAGAACGTATATTCTAAACAAAATAAAATCAAACAGAAACAATTTAAAGATATAAATGAGAATAGCAAAAATAAACTCTAAAAGTCTTTATAAGTGGGTAATCAGCATTTTAGGCCCCTTACACATCGCTGTCGTCATCAGCATCGCCTCGCGTGTAGCGTAAACAAATTGTTTGTTTCGCGGCGTGTGCCTTGCAAACAAATCGTGAACACGTATCGCACTTCATTGATGCAGAAGAGTTCTTTTTTCTTCCACACAACCAGCAGGTTCCTCTCTTTTTAGCAGGTTCTTCAGCAATTCCTTCCTCTTCCGTGGCTGCTGTTCTGTATCTTGCTAAAAACGTGTACATGTCCAGAGGAAGTGTGTTAATTTTAGCTCTCATTTCCAAGTGCTCCTTCATCAAACTCATAGCTAGATTTTTTTGAAAGACTTTTCTTGGGTGGTTGGTGATTGGTGTTAAAATTTAAAATAACTCTTGCATTGATAAATTCATGAACACATAAAAAAGAGCTTGAGGCCATCGTCTTGTAATCCTAGACACAGTATACGACGAACACATTTTATCGCACGTATCGACTCCACTTTTCGTTCTATTATAGTCCATAATTATTTCCGGCTTGCCAGTATCTTCATCAGTAACTTTTGTTTCATGCATTGTAGACAAAAGAATAACCCCTTTGTTATTTTTTGTCGCATATGAAACTAAGGTTTTATCATACTGGAATCCGTAAATGGAGCTGCCAACTTTCTTAGTTTTACTGGGTAGAAACGACGGAGGTATAGCTGATTTGTTTTTCTTCAAGGTTCCGATCAATGTAAGTCCCTTATCTAATAAATGATCAGCAAGTGGTATGCTTGTATACCAATTATCAGTTGTCACGTTTTTATTAGAATATTCAATTGGTTTTACCAGTCGTTTTACTACGTCAAGGGCACTATTAGATACTTCATATGGACTCTGTGGTTGTCTTCCACAGTAAACTTCAAAGTTACTACAGTAAAATGTTTTGGCATCACATAGAGAATATATTTTCAAACCGTACTTAGCCGGTTTTTGCGGCATATATTGCACAAAAGAACATCTGCCTCGAAAACGATGCAACATTTCGTCAATTGTTACGAATTCAGATGTATTGTAACAATCAATGCAGTTTTTTACAAATGCGTCCACAATATGTCGTATTGGAGCAAGTTTGTCTAATTTTTTGCGATCATCTCGTGTGTCTTTATCATCGTACCTCATACAATTTAGTAGAAATAAAATTCGTTTATAGCTCATAGCTGCTCGAATTATAGGAATTCCTGTTCCGTCACTAGCCCAAAGTTCTCTGACATTTGCATGAGCACCCTTTCTTGTACCAATCAAGTATAACACTCCAAATAATGCGAAAATCTCAGTTCGGTTTGTCTGTAAGCAGTCTCGTTCTCTAAGAAATTTGTTTGACACAGAAGTTAGGCCCTATATACTTATTAGTATATTTTAAAATGTCATCAATCATTTCAATAGTTATGAATAATAAAAAAGATTCCATTTCATTGCATACTTTTTTGGCATGTTGTGTTG
This sequence comes from Catonia carolina, assembly GCA_035578175.1. Lineage (NCBI taxonomy): Eukaryota > Metazoa > Arthropoda > Insecta > Hemiptera > Achilidae > Catonia > Catonia carolina. The sequence goes on from JAQMRL010000001.1 coordinate 2,855,452, forward strand.
GTCCAGGAAGTTTCTTTATGATGTTTCGTTGTTTACTTTTAGTAATGTGTCCGACTTCTGATGTACACCAAATTGTCTCCTCATCTTTACCCAGAATGAACTCTGCGTCTTCAACTACTTCTTCATTATTCTCTCCATCGCCCTCAATTTCACTTTCATCTGACATGGAATCAAATTCAATTGCTTCATCACTGAAATCTGGCGTATTTCCTAACAAATCACCATACATATCGACCTCATCTTCCGAACTATCTTGCCGTATACGCTCTATTTCACTTACACTCAATACGTCAGACATATTGACATTAATTGTAAAACTAAACTACAAATTCAAAAAATACAATATTTAAAGAAAGACACTACTAGAGAACGCGCGCGTTGTAAAAAGTACAACAAAGATGATCCGTACCGTTTCAACACTCACTCAGAACTAAATGGCCTTGACCAGACAGGGATACAAAGAGGTACGGGTGCAGAAAGCTATAGCAGAGGCATACATATTGAATATAACCCCCTCCACTCAAGGGTTAGTTAATTTAAGGTTAGTTAATCAAAAGATAATTAATAGTAGCGTACTTGACTTTGTTGAAGTGTATAAGAAATACTTATTAAAAAAAAATTATAATATTCAGTTTTCTCAAAAAAAAAAAAAATCAAATAGTAAGTGCAGATCGAGTAAGTGGAAAATCGAATGGAGATCTATTTGATTTCACATGGTATATAATTATAAAAATAAACTGAATAATATTTACCTAATACAGTAATCTGGAAAGATCCTTCATCAATGCCAGAGCTATTTCTTAGAAGAATGTGGTATAGACCACTATCACTACGTTTAGTATTTACTGTATGAATAATAGAATGGTAACCAATTGATGTGACAGTAGTTCTAGCATCAGTTTTCAATTCCCTACTGCCTACGGTCCATACAACTTCTGGAGGAGGTTCACCAACGAAATCAACTTCAACGTGTAGAATAGTACCAGCCTTAATAACAATATCATTGAGAGGTGTCTTGATCTTTGGTGCCACTGAAATAAAGAGAAAAACAAATGAATTAAAATTTTTACTTAAAAATCTTGAAAGTACTAGTAAAATTAGTTTAGTAAAACTGTCTTTGTTAAGGTTTTTGCACAGTTCTCCTTAGCCACTCCATGAAATTGTCTGGTAAGTCTTCAATTTGCGTTTTGAGTAGTAGTAACGGGTGACTGTAAAGTCGTGCAACCCGAATTTTTCTGCTTCACAGGAATGACAGTTGAGGTCGCGAAAGATATTGCGAGTAGAAAAATTTATTGTATGACAGTACTGTGTATGGTAGCACTGCTAGATTACGCCATTGGCACGAAACAGTTTGTTTAATCTGAGCTACAACGTCGTTTATGCAAGAACTACGTGTCTTCATTGTTGTGAGTTACTGCCAATTGAAATCATATTCGAAGTCTAAAGAATAGTTTTCAAATGCTTTTCCAGATGCTAATGTGCCAAACAAATCCAGTATATCTTGTTTATTTAGTCGTTTTCGGGATACAGGAAGAGTGGATGACCGTAAACGTACAGGCCGTCCAAGTGTTTTAACGGATGATACTCTGCAGACGATAAACGAAAAACTTCTTCGTTCTCTGAAAAAGTCTCTTCGGAAACTTGCTAGCCAGACTGGACCATCTTATGAAAGTGTTCGTAAGGCTACTAAAGTGTTGAAATTTCATCCATATTGGATAAGTGTGACTCATCAGATCCAAGAACCAGACAAGGAAAAGTGAATGCCGTACTGTCGGTGGTTCAGACATTTCATTAGAAATGACATATCTGTTTTAGACAAGGTTTTCTCAGCGATGAAGCTTGGTTTTATCTTAGTGGATATGTCAACAATCAAAATTTAAGAATATGGTCTGCAGGCAACCCAAATGCGTTCCACGAACAGCCATTACACTCGCAAAAAATTAGAGTGTGGTGTGGTATATCTCGTCATAGAATAGTCGGGCCTATCTGTTTTTTGAAGACCATTACAGCTGAACGGTATCAACAAATAATTTGTGAATACAAATAATCACGTTATTTTGTAATTTAGTAAGTTAAAAAAATGAAAAGGTACTCTAAAAACAATTTTTTGTAGTTTGGGTTGTGCGACTTTACAGTCACTCGTTATATCCATTCACTACTTACAGAAACATAAACAAATTATCAAATAAATACCTACAAAAACCGGAAGAGAATGACAATATACTGTATGCAAAATGATAATTCAATAAAAAAAAAACCCAGTAATAAAAAATAAAGCAACAGTAAAACTTAAGTAAGTAATCAAAACCATAAAATCTGAACTGAAAACTATTAAAGATATCAAAAAAGATCACAGTATGCTAATGATTTTGTTGAGGAAAAATATTGTAAAATGCCATGCCTGTAATTTGCTACTAATGATGGTGATAATGATTTGTAATGATGCTACCAATCCATGATTTCTTCCTGTGAGAATCAAATTACTACCTGAATCTATGAGATATTAATAAAGCTCAAATCATGTATTATCTTTCTACGTAAACATCTACATCAAACTTTGTGCACACATTTGTGTTCCCTGAATTTCCTTGTCTTTCCATGAAGTTATTATCATGGATAATCAAGAAGGACTAAACTGTTCGAATAAAAATAATTTCTGTGGCTTGGTAGTTTCAAATATGTTTAGTCAAACTTTTGTTTCATAATTATAATAAAGTTTTGAGAATTATTTAAATTCAACTTACAGTATCTTCGTTTGGCAGTAATTGGATCAGTAGGTTCACTAGGAGCACTTGGTCCAGCAGAATTGACAGCAATAACACGGAATTCATATTCTTGACCTTTAGTTAAGTCTGGAATGGTAACCTGTTATAAAAATGGATAAAATGCATTACGTTATTTATTGAACTCAAAAAAACGGTGTAAAACATATTGTAGCTTCAAACTAAAAAAATCTGGTGTGAAACACTCACACAACTTTCTCTTTCCAATGCAAATAATTAACAATAAACCTAACATTAGTAATAAAACATTAGAAATAAACAAAAAAACTAATCCCAATAAACATTACCTAATTTTAATCATGAGTGAAAGATGCAAAATGAAAATCGACCTTAGTTTGGCTCAAAAATATGGAAAATCACTCTTTCACGCTAAAATAGGCTCTGCAGAGAAAAATGCTTGAAATAAAAGTTGTAGATCTTTTAATTTCCTATAAATTTAATTATTTACACTTTTGTCGTAAAATGCATACTAAGGCCGAAATCTTAAAAAAAATCGATTTTTCACACGTTTTCGTGAGAAAAAAACAGAAAATCGCTAATTACCACTAAACTAAGCGTTATAAAAAAAAAATGTTTGAAATAAAAATTGTAGGATTTTAAATTCTCTAAATTTTTTATTATATAAATTTTTGCACTAAAATGCATATTAAAACCGTAGTTTTAAAAAAATAATTTCTTTACGTGAAAACAGCCTCACCAAGAATTTTAGCAAACATGGCACCTTATCTTGTAGAGCATAAAAATTTAGTAAACCAGGTGATTTTAAAAAAAAATCATAGGACCAGTTTTTGAGAAAATCGCAAAAAAGTGAAAAATTACACGAATAAATTACTACTTCCGATTGACCGATTTTCATGAACATGTTCGTGTCGCGTCCGGTAGTGGTATGTAACTTAAGTTTCAAGTTTTAAGTTCGTACGATGTTCCGTTCTTGAGATATTCTGTTCACACACACAGACCAATCGCTAAAAACATGTTTTTTGAGTTCAGGGGGTCTGAAAATGTGTACATCCAGTGAAAACTCGATTTCAAAAAATCAACATGAAAACAATACTTTCCTTCCTATATATTCATATAGGCAATAGAAAGTAAAAACACGTGGCAGCCCAAACATAAAACTAATTCTGATACTTTCTGTTTAATGTATAGAATGAATCCCAGCTCCGTGTAGTTGGGAATGCAATGCGTTGTTATAGTAGTGGGAGAATAAATGAGTTAGTAGTATTTCACAGCTGATGCATTTGTAGTGGTAGCGTGTACTAACTAGACTAAAAAAATATTCTTATCATCCGGCGCATTAATTTAACAAATACCTACTGGGTTATTAACTTGGTCGGATTCATAATATTTAACTTGCTAATTTATATCAAAATATGTAAATAAATAAATGTAATAAATACAAACAAATATTTTAAATAAGGAAAGTTTGAAAACGAATGTTTTATATTAGAGTAATACAACAATCGTATTCCCAGCATGCATCACTCATTCATTATACCTCACCCGTACCCTTCACCCCGCAACTACACGGAGCTTGGACCCGACCTATAGTATATGTTTTCTTTTTACAGTATGTACTTTAAAGATATAGAAGGCAATGTTACCAACATATAGCATGTAGCTCTCCCAGTAGTCTATAACAGAAAGTTAAGAAATAAAATAAAATTTAAATTCAAGTTGTACTAAAGCACCAAATAAGATAATACTTACAGCAGTAGTATTAGCTGGTGTGTTAGCTACGTTCACCCAATAAGGACTGCCTTTTTCTTTCTTTTGAATGATATATTCAGTGATTGGAGATCCACCATCAGATTTGGGTTTAACCCAAGCAATATCTGCATGATCTTCATCCCAGTCCATAACAACTGGTTTCTCAGGTGCTTCTGGTTCATCTAATCACAAAATTATAAGTAATCATAAACTAATGAGACATATTGGTAAATAATCATAATGCAATTTGACTAATTTTTTTATACATATTACTACTAATAGTATTTCACAATAATTTAAAACAAGAAATCAACTTTAACCCTTTAACTGCTACGTTAGGAATCGTCATGTGTAACTTCCTGTGCTGAATTAGGAATGACTTTTTTGGTGTCATCTTAAATCATTACTTATTTCTTTTAAGTTTAAAATAAAATCAAAATTTTTACAAAAAAAATAATTTTAATTTAAATTTAAACTTAAATTAAAATTTGTGTAAAAATTTGAAATTATAGTAAAACTTTCTTATAAATTTTTATAAATATGATTTGTTATGTATGTTTTAGGCTTGTTATCATCTGAGCCTGTATATACAATTTGAAAATTTTGAAAAAAAAATTGAAAAATTAATTTCATAAAATATTTTTATGCCAATGAAACAAAAAATATTTTCAAAATTCAGAATTGGAATATTGTAATTTATTTTGAAATTCTAAATAAATAAAAATTGTCAGTTTCTTTGAAGTGTGTGTTAGAACACAATTCCGCAGAAGATAAACGTTTTCGAAAAAGCTTATGCATACACACTTCATAAAGAAGAAACACCAAACTCATATGCAACAGCTGTTTGGAAAAAATACTTATTTATTTATTTACTATTTTCATTGTAAAATGCAATATTTTATTTATTTTTATAATAAAAACAAGAAGAAAATGATAAAACCGAAATATAACTAGAAAATAATCGAATAAATTAGACACCAAAATACCATGGCAACACATCTGACAATATGCGATGTAGCTAATAAATACAGGACACTGTCAAAAAGTTTCACGTAATAACCAGTAGATGGTGTAACATGTCCATTATGTAGTGTTATGATTTCCCAATGATTTAACATTAGAACGTACAAATGCGGAAGTAGCACGTGCGTTTGATTTTCAATAACGTAAAAGTACGTTAGTAGCACAGTAAGTGCTGCGAGCTCCGAACGTATATATACGTCAGTAGCAGTTAAAGGGTTAAAGAATATAAAGTGCAAGAGAAAGCATAACAATCTTGTTTAAACACTGGTTCTTTCTGGCTCAGAGACTAGCAATCTCATGGCTCAATCTATGGTTCTATACAACAACTACTCAACAGTCTTGAAGGCAGACAAAAAAGTTTCCAAAAAGAGAATAAAAACAAAGGGAGTAAATACTGAAAGAAAAAAGGAGAATAGTAACTCAAAATAGCAGCCCCCTTCATTAGGCTAAGCTATAGACGTAATGCCTCATAATATGAATATTCATACTTGTAAAACAATAGGGAAAGAAGCTGATCACAAAACACTTCCTTAACACATTCCGTGCGGATGTGGTATACCTACCACGTAAGGATTTTTGTGAGTGACGGGCGTGGTAGGGATACCACAGCAGTCCTTTTCATAAACTCTCTGTCCTTACTAACCAATTCAATGTGTCAAGGAACAACTTTCACACACTCTCAACTCAATATATTATTCTAACTATTACTACTGAACTACGATTCTAAAAAATCAGATCTACCAACCTTACTGACAAAAAACTTGAATAATGTTTTCAAATATCCAAGTGGTAGTCCTACCACATCAGTCAGTCACAAAAATCTCTGCGTGGTAGTCCTACCACATCCGTCAGTCACAAAAATCTCTGCGTGGTAGTCCTACCACGTCCGTAATTCAGTGAAGCCGTTTTACGTCTCATTTAATTCTTGTCGTAATCGATATTTGTCACGTATATTAACACCGCACTGAATGTGTTAAGAAAGGAGAAAAGCCTACAGTAAATGAATGCTAAGAATGTGAGCTGCACAAAGAGCTTCCAGAAACGTCTAAAGTCACCGCAAGTAATCTAAAATTGACCCTATGCAAAAAAAAACTACTGGTGGTTTTTCTATTAGGTATTAAGTATATTTTATTGATAAACAAACAATTACTCAAATTTAACAATAATAATATGATATATTAAAATATTAATACATACCAAATTCATTCCTGGCAATAATTGGTTTTCCAAGTTCAAGAGGATCTGATTCACCAACACTGTTAACAGCTCTTACTCTGAATAGATATTCTTTACGATGTATTAAACGCATTACTTCATGACTGAGTATCGGTGACATTCCAGCATCTGACCATGTACCACGGGACATATCCATTTTTTCAATGACGTAGTGTAATATTGGTGCACCACCATCATCAACTGGAACCTTCCATGCCATTCTGACACTTTCTTTGGTAACGTTGGTTACTTCAAGAGGTCCAACTGGTGGAGATGGACGATCTGTCAAAATAATAAAAAAAATCAGTTTAAAAATTCACATTAGTTATTGTTTAGGCGAGCGGTTCTCAAAGTGTGTACCGTGGCGTCATGCCTCGGCATTTGGCCGGCCGCATTGGTGTAGTTGGTAACGTGCTCGCCTCTCATCATGTGGTCTTGGGTTCGAATCCCATTCAGGCATGGCATATTTTCATACCTTACCAAAAAATCATTTCATCCTTCACCGCCTGCATTAGCAGTAATAGCAGAACAGTCGGACATTAAACCAAAAAAAGCCTCGGCAATACGCAATTATTTCTTTTTATACGTTTTAACTTTCTTATCACTTCTCTAGGAATGGAATCACCCACATAATGTATGTGATGACAATGTACAATGGTTGATTCATAATAAGGGCACCACCGGAAGTGATCTTTAGATAAAGGGAGCCATGGGTCTACAAAGTTTTGAAAACCACTGGTTTAGGTGAACAACCAGAATACAAGTTTCAGCCCCTAGATGTTTTACTAGATAAAGCTAGGAGTGATTTGTAGAAAAATAGTTTTTCAAACTTTTTATACATTTCTCTGAATTATTTCACCTATAATCCATTTGAAATCAACGTGCGGGTGAAGGTCATGCCACTTCCTCACCTCGCCTACCCCACCAGTCGTCTGAATGAAGCAGCGCGGAGTATGTTGTGTGTGCACTTGTGCCTACGCCTACATCAGGTTCACATTATTTCACTTCGTGAAGTACCGTACACTTAAAACATCTGACGAGACCAACACATAAGTGTGTTATTTAAATCAACTTAAACTTAAACTCATTCGAGAAGTTTAATTACAAACAAAAGGAAAACTGCAATGGAAAAAATCTAATCCAGTTTTTCTTTTGTTTGTAATTAAAACAACTTCACAAATGAGTTTAATTTTCATAGACGTTATTTATATCATTTTTTAGAATAAAATTCTCTACAATTTTCATTAAAACGTTTCTTGTTTTTATTCGCAATTTAACATAGGTAGTTATTATACGCTAAACTTAAAAAGTATATTTTCTTAGCCTACTCTTTAATATGTTTACGTAGTTTTCTAAAAAACTAAAAGCGATACAGTTCTGGGACTCATTTTTTTAAGTTTCCCAGGTTAAATAAAAACCATAAGAAACCACTGCCCATAATTAAAATAAAACAAATAAAACCAATTGCCCATAACAGACAGGTGGAGTGTCAAATTATTTACACTCAATCCGTTAGCTGCAGGGCTAAAATAAATAGTTCTGTTTCTTGTCACATGGTCAGCCAATTAAATGACTGAATAATTTAAGAACAGAAGAGGTAGAGGTGTAAAAGACACTAATCAGAGTTATCTCCTCTGAAAGTAATGAATTCATTATACAGCCAGACCCTGTGGTGAATGAAGTGAAGGTGTCATTTGCAGAGTAGAAAATATATGCTTTTCAGAGGGCCCGGCATGCTGATAAGTGTACTTTTCCATTCAGTGAGGAAGGCAAAGTAAACCACCTCACTCCTCATTTTACTTAGTAAAAACCTCTACAGGTTCAAACCAGCCTTTCGGCTGATGACCTACACAACAACAAGAAACCACTAAAAATTTTCCTAAATTTACCCTCTCAAAATTTCAGTATTGCTTTATTTCACTCTTTGCCCAAGAATCAAGGCAAAATCTTTTGCCAGGCATAACTCGCCAACGAAGCATTTCCGGACGTATATTTAGACAAACATTTTGTTACATGTAATATCAATAGTATATATACGTAGTGTAATTTGTATTCTATTATTGTTATTAATATTGTTTTATGGTTATTATATATAATTATGTACTCACTATTACAACGTAATAGTATATACAACGTAATATGGAATAATAGAAAAGTCACTGAAATAGAAACACGGTCATTATACTATGCGTCAGCAATGACTCTGTGATATTTTATGACTTTGTGAAGCTTACATGTATTGTTTTAAGTAAACAAACATGTTACAGCACGTTTGTCACCACACACAGGCCTATTTATTTGATTTTTGATACTCTTATGATTGACTCTTATGAAATGATTGTGTGTGACATGTTACTAATTTTCAGTGTCTTTATTTATTTATTTAAATTTAACATTGAGTTTAAATCAGTGATTTCGTTTCATTTTTATCGATAGAACAACTGCGACTGTGTGTTGATCTTTGTGACTGCGACTGTGTGTGAAATTAATTATTTGCGAACGGCGCTCAAGATTACATAAAAGGTTAAGTGACAGTTTATTTCTCAGTCGTATACAAATTTGTAACAATCCAGTTTCTGTATGCATGCTTTAAAACATAAAAGATAAATAATCATCTTTTTCGTTCAGGTAAAAAGGTTGGCGATGTTTTTATTAAGGTGCAGTTTGTATAAAGAAATATTAGGATAGAACTGTTCCAACGATCCGAAAGTTAAGCACAAAAATTAGGAAAATATATTGCGTAGAATAAAAAGGTTTTACATATCATAGTAGGCCTAATGTCTTATTATGTGTATCAGAGTAACCATTAAATTTTTTGTCGTTAATAGACAAAAACTTTAGTCCGTAAAGAGAAAAGAAGCAGTTCAATTCAGTAATGTAGAAGTACTGTAGGGGTATGAGGAGAAATCTTGCGGAAGGGAAGGGCAAGAAGCGCGTGACCTTCACCCGCACGAAGAAATCAAATGGACTTTAGTACCCAATATGAAGTCTATACCTCCATATTTTGATGTTTTTATTATGTTTATTGACTGGCATTATTTTTGTTTTTCAAATGATATTTACAAGCCAGTTTTTCAGAATTTCTTTTATTACTTTGAACTGTTCAGCTAATAGTGATAGATCACTCTATTATATCAAATTGATTTGTTTTCAAAACCAATTCTGGAGAAAGAAATAGCAGATGTTTTTTAGTACGAGGGCGAATCAAATATAAACGGTAATTTTGCTGTTGACTGTACCAAACACGTTCGGACCAGATGTGGCAGTGAGCAGTTGTTGTTTTGTTTAATAGGAGTGGGGGAAACAGCTTACTTCGCAGCATTGTTGCGTTCTGCCGTCAGTACAGCCATGACCGAGCGAGAGGTACATCCATCTGTTGCGCAACGAATTGTCATAAAATTTTTAGCAAATGAACGTGTTAAGCCTTCGGAAATTTTTACTCGTTTGCGGGCACAGTTTGGGGACACTACTCTGTCTAAGAATCGAGTGTATAAGTGGGCCAGAGAATTTAGGGGTGGGTGAGAACGTGTTGAAAACGAAAGTCACCGTCGACGCCCAAGGTAAAGTCTCACAGATGACAACATTAGTGCCGTTCGAGAGCTTATTAAAGGTGATCGCCGGTTAACTGTTCAAGAAATCTCGTCAGAAATTGGTATCAGCTACGGGAGTGTTCAGTCTGCAATCACAGACCACCTTGGCTTCAGAAAGATTAGTGCTTGATGGGTTCCGAGGTTGCTGTCCGGAAACCAAAAACAGGTCAGGTCGGAGATCGCCGGGAGACTTCTGCATCGATTTCAAGAAGAAGGTGAAGATTTTTTGAGGCACATCGTCACATGTGATGAGACGTGGGTCCACCATTACACTCCCGAATTGAAAATGGCAAGTAAGGAGTGGCGAAGAAAGGATGAAGGCTGCCCAGTGAAAGCCAAAACTCGTCTCTCAGCCGGAAAAGTTCTTGCAACAATTTTTTTTGACTCAAGGGGAGTTCTACTCATTGATTTTCTTCACGATCAACGAACAGTGAATGCGGCTTACTACTGCCAGGTGCTACAGTCGGCAAAAACCAGTTACCGAAACAAAAGACGAGGTGTGCCCATTAGAGATGTCATCCATCTCGATGACAACGCAAGGCCTCACACCGCATTGTTGACAAGGGATAAATTGGAAGAAATGGGCTGGGAAACTCTCGAACACCCTCCTTACAGTCCAGACTTGTCCCCTTGTGACTACTTTTTTTTTGCGCCTCTGGAAGAATCACTTGGAGGAAAACGATTTGAAAGCAATGAAGATGTCGAGAAGCACGTGCGCGATTGGTTGACAACTCTCCCTCAATCTTTTTATGAACAGGCAATATTCAAGCTTCCAAATCCGTGGCAGAAGTGTGTAGATAATGCAGGAGACAATATTGAAAAATGTTTAAGGCGTAGTTTTTGTATAATATTATTCAATAAATATAATTTAAAAAATTACCGTTTATATTTGATTCGCCCTCGTATTTATGTGAAAGATACACTAAAATGAAGTGTATACTGGAAACAGTTACTTTAACTACTTATCTCAAAAATTAAAATTACGAACTACATTTCAAAATAATGGTCAGCAGTGAAAATAACTGATTTTATACAATTGAAATAAATTTCTTTATTTTCATGGTTTCGCATGGTGTGCATATTTTTTGAAGAAGGAATATTGTATATTTTTTTAAATTAACAATTTATAAATATATATATATATATATATATACACACAGTTCAGCTCAAATTGTTGGTTGGTTTTAGGACATTTATATATATATATATATATATATATATTAATTGCTAATGTGAATATGTTGCAATCTGTTCAGTTTAAGAACATGATGAGAAGTAGTCTTGTACAGACTCAAGCAGACCATTCTTGAGAGAGTATGGTAAATTAAACCTCAACCATCAAAATACACCGGTACTCATGGTCTAGTATTCAGATGAATATAAAATGAACTACTTTTACTAGGATTTGAACCATGGAACCTTCGTCTCCGAAAATCAGCTGTTAAACAGTTGACTCAAGTCGACGACTTCACCACTAGACCAACCTGGTGGGTTAATTTTTATATAATGCTAAAAAAATTACAAAGTGGCTTTCCATTTTATTTTTGAAAGAAACACTAATTTCTAAATAAAGATCAACTTTAAATTAATTAGCAGAAGTCAGGAACAACAATGAAGAGATTGGAATAAACTAAGAAGGGATAATTATTAGAAAATAAAATGCAGATCATCCATTAAGTACTTTAACGGCTTTTACTAAAAGAAAATCAAAACATTAAATCAATGGAAGAAAGAAGAGACCAAATATTGAAAGAATCTTAAAAATTTAGGCTGCGAGAAAAAATTTGTAGGAATGTTTAAATTTACTTGACAACGTCTATAGTGGTGCTACGTGATAAAGAAATAATAATTGTAAGAGGATCAGTGTGGAAATATTTCGTAAAATATTTATGTAAAAAATCTTATTAAAATATAAATCTTACCGATAACAGTGACATTTGCTGACGCAGAGGCAATGCCAAGGCTGTTTTCTAAAGTCAATGTGTAACGTCCAGTATCAGAACGCATAGAAAATGGGATCTCAAATAGAGTTTGATTGCTATAAGTTCTAATATCAGCTCTACCATCATCTGGAATAGCGATACCATTCAAAGCCCATTTTGCTGTTGGTTTTGGTGAGGCTTCAATTGGAATAGTGAAGCTTATTCTCTGTCCAGCATGGACTATTAAATCTTGCATGGCTAATTTATCAATTTGTGGTGCAACTGCAAAAGAAAATAAGAACACATTACACATTTTACAATAAATATAATATTGAATAAGATCTAAATAATAAACCAAATTTTTATTATGAAAAACAACTGTAAAAAGAGGCAATAATAGTATTGCAAAATTAATAATTTTTTTCAAATACCAGAGATCAAAATTAATACTTTTTTATTCTAACACCAAATCGCAAGATTCCTCATCATCAATTGATAAATTTCAATTATATTTAAATGTATTCATAACTTATACAATTTAACTTTTATTAAATAGTTATTTGAGATAGACATATTACAAACTTAAAGAAAACAATCTGATGTGAAACAATCACACGACATTCTCTTGCCAATCTAAACTATGAAACAACCTATGTTTATTAATTATGAGTATAAAAAATGAAAAATAACCTAATTTTTATCATGAGTGAATGACGCTACATGAAAATCAACCTATGTTAGACTAAGATATTTTAATCAAAATGCGGAAAATTACTAATTGACGCTAAACTAAGCTCAGTAGAAAAAATCTTGAAATTAAAGATGTAGGTTCTTTATTTTCTATAACTCTAATTACAAGATACACTTTTGCTCTAAAGTGCATATTTCTTAAAAATAAAAGTTTTTACCATGAGAGCACGCCTCCCCTCACCAATTTTAACAGACTTACCCTATCTTTTAGAGCATAAAAATTAGTAGGCTACATGAGGGAATTTAAAAAAAAAATCTTAGAAGCAGTTTTTGGAAAATTGCAAAAAAGTAAAAAATTGCATGAATAAACGTCTTTCAGTTGACGGATTTAAATGAAAATGGTCGTATTGGGTCCCATTGTGTTACTATATTCTAATTTAAGTTCCAAGTTTAAACTTCTACAATAATCCATTTTTGAGATATTTAATACACACATACACAGATCAAACGGTAAAAACATGATTCTTTGGTTAAGGGGAATTCAACATAGGTATTATCAGTGAAAACTCGATTTCAAAAAAATCGACAAGAAACAAATAACTTTCTTGTATTTCATATAGATCAAGAAAAGTAAAAATGGAAAACCCCAAATACTTGCACACTTCATTATACACAATAAAAAAATTTATTAATTTTTCTATCATTGTTGAGAAAATTTTATAAATCAATTAAATTACAAATTATTATATAAAAATACAAAATTTTATTAAACATCCTAAGTAGGATTTTAAACAGCCGTATTATTTAAAATTTAAATATATATTTCTAACCACCAGAAGACATGATAAAAAATAAACATAATATGTCGAGTATAAAAAAGAATCTAGAAATATTAAAAATAAATAACAGACAAAATGAAATTGAAATTTTGGAAAAATATTATATTTATAATACAATAACAGGGAAAAATTAATGAACACACAGACTGAATAAGACAATCAACTGATTAAGTTGGCAAGACTGTTTTAAATATAAGAATCGACTATTCCTTATCTACCATGGTAGGAGCAGGAAGTTTAAATTTTGACGTAAAAAATTTTAATTTACTGAAGATGTGTACAAGATACACGAAAGTGCTATAAACATTGGTAAGTGTTTTATGTTACCGTATTCTGGTGGTTAGAAATATATATTACAATTCAAAAATACAAAAATATTCTGTAACTTACGGAATCTAGGTTTAGTGATAACAGTTTGTGATGCGTCACTAGGTTCTCCTTGACCTCCCTTGTTGACAGCAATAACTCTGAATTCATATTCTTCATTTTCATTAAGATTTGGAACTCTTCCTTTTGTAGCATTTCCAGGAACTTCACATGCTTTCTCCCATGGACTGCAAAGAAATACAAATACTAGTTATAAAATTTGATATAATACTTTATTGGATATATTTCATGTGCATTACTAAATACGAAATCATTTTTGATATATTAAGAAATTATGGGTATAATGTTAAGTGACTCAATATTATAGTCAAGTTTAGTTTAAGCTTTAGTTTTAAAATTTATTTAATTAAAGTAATCCAAATGTATTTGTTAGTAGACTAAGTTTAATCATTAATAGTAATTATATTGTCAATAAATAATTATTGTATGTTTAAAGAATGTTTGTTTATTATTATCATACCCAAATCCTGAACAAACTTAGGCTTAGGTGTTACAATATAATTAAAAACCAAGACAGAACTTACCCAAATTTGCTTCTCTTTTCAATAATATAAGCTGTAATTGGAGAGCCTCCATCTTTCTTTGGTGCGGTCCATTCCAAGTCAACATGATCTTTATCCCAGTCTGATAGAAAATAATAAAAAGATAGGTATTAAAACTATAGTGAATATAATACTATTTGAATATGCATACTATTTTTTTTTTTTTTTAACTCCATCCAGGAGACTCCAGAAGGAGTATAGGACATGTCAATGAAATTTATAGTAAAAATACTGTCGAGATCGAAATGAGTTTGTATTTTGAATTCTAAATTCAGAAAATGACTAGTACTTACTTTTAGGTTATCAGTTCAAAGGTAGGTTAGAATTTTTGAAAGTTTTGTAAAGGGAATAAAAAGATAATAAGAATAAGAGATAGAAATCCAACATTTCTCGCTGGATTAATTAGGCTTTTTTCAGAAATGTAGGCTTACTGAAATCATGTGCCTTTTCTCGCTGCAATTAACACTTTTGTGTTACTTACTACACAAACTGTGCAATATAATCCAAGATGTAGTTAGTCAAGATTATAGCTGGCCAAAGATAGAAAATATCTTCTGTTATTAAGTATTTTCTTATTTGTCAAATATTAATTTTTTGTACAAATAATTATGAAATGTTTAGATTGCATAAAATAAAATACAACATTTCAGTAATAGAACAAAATCGATAAACCCAGTAATAAGAATGAGTGACCCCTCATCTAGACTGAATGAGTAACAATTCTTGTTACGTATATCAACAGGTTGGTGTAACACCAAACTGAAATATGTTCGCTTAATTAAAATTTAAATATGTAAAAATAATAGCAGTTAATAGTAAATATAAAAAAGATATTTGCACTCACCGACAGGTTGTGGTGTTCCTGGTTTGTCTGGTTTTCCATAGGGATCTTTAGCCGTAATTGGATTTTGTCCAGTAAGTGGCATCGATTCACCAAGTTTATTAACTGCTCTAACTCTGAAGTTGTAATCATGCCCTTCAATTAAATGGTCAACCCTACAAGCATAAATTGAAAAATTTCAGTTAAAAATTTTTATGTTTTCTTTTGTGGATTATTTTGAATGATAAACATACAAATGTTTACTGTAAGTGGCAAGTGTACTAAAAAACCAATAAAAAAGTTACACGAGGGTGGTCCCAAAAATACCTGTCCCAACAAAGAAAACACAAAAATTTTGGAAAAGAATATATTTATTTTTCAACATGATCTCCTTTCAGCTCTATACACTTTTCCCAGCAATGTTCAATAAGTTCGATACCCTTTTTATAATAAGAACTGTCTTGCTCCTCAAAATAACTATTAACTGCCAACATCACTTCTTCATCGTTGGAAAATGTTTGACCACTGAGCCATTTTTTCAAGTTTAGGAACAGAAAATAATACAAGGGGCTAAATCTGCTGAATAGGGTGCATGAGGTAGCAGTACAAACTTTAATTCATTAATTTTGGCCATTGCAATAACGGATTTGTGAGCTGGTGCATTGTCTTGATGAATCAACACTTTCTTTTTAGCCAAATGCAAACGTTTTTGCTTGATTACTTTGCTCAAACGTTGCAATAAGTTTGTATAATACACGCCGTTGATAGTTTTCCTTTTTCATGATAGTCAATTAAAATTATCCCATGCGCATCCCATAAAACCGATGCCATGACCTTGCCTGCAGATGGAATGGTGTTCATCCTCTTTGGAGCTGGTTCCCCCTTTTCAGTCCATTATTTTGATTATTCTTTTGTCTCTGGTGTGAACTGATGGACCCATGTTTCATCCCAGGTTATGAAACGGCGCAAAAATTATGCTTTGTTGCTGTGAAACTTCACTAAACACTCAATTGTAACATCTTCACAAACTGTTTTTGCTCGAGTGTGAACCACCATGGCACCCATCTTGCACACAGCTTTCTCAGGTCAAAATTTTCAGAAAATATGCGATGTACCACACTTTTTGAAATGCTTCTATGTCTGATAGCTTGCACACTTTCAGTCGATGATCATCCAGTACCGCTTTGTGAATTTGTGAATTTTCTTCACCATTTCTGGAGTCATCACGTCATTTAGTTGACCACTGCGATGCTCGTCTTGGCAGCTCGTACAGCCTCGATTAAACTCTGCTACCCAATATTTTACTGTTGTAAATGAAGGAGCAGACTCACCTAGAGTAGAATCTAGTTCAGCTTTTATATTGGTTGGGCTGAGGCCTTTCTAATGAAAGTACTGTTTCATATAACGATGACCAATTTTCTCCATTTTCACAAATTCACTGAAAATGTTCACTATTGATGGCTGCCAAATAAATAACAACGGCGTCTTCAAACTTGAAACATATGCTTTATAGATTGTGTACTTTCTAATACAATGATATTTTTCAAACAACTACCGCCATCTCTAGGTCAGGCCGGGTACTTATGGGACCACCCTAAAACTAAGCTTGTCATTCCAATCCTGATGAACTGAATCCAGGCAGATAATCTCTATTTCTCCACCAATGTAATATAAGACAGAACCTATTTAATAACACAAGTGTTAAACTAAAACTCACAAATAATACATGTGAAATTTTGAATTTACCTCATGAAAGTACCAGAGCATTCACCAACAGGTACCCATCGCATAGCATCAGTATCCATTTTCTCAACAGTGTAATGAGTAATATCAGCACCACCATCATCTTTAGGAGGACGCCATTGCAGTTGGCAGGATGATTTAGTTACATTAGATGGAGTCAATGGTCCTTCAGGTGGTTGTGGAATGTCTAAAACACAATTATTGGAATTTACAAGTTAATCATTAAATATATAAATGGATAAATTTTTATATGATGTAAATACATAAGAGCGTCGATTATCCGTCCGTCAGTCATCCAAACCGTCAATTATTCGAACCACCATTGATAGAAAAAAACATGTATTAATACCAAAAATACAGACATACAATTCAATGAAAAATTTATACTACTGTTTAGTTTTCTTGTTCAACTTGGCAACAGTGGAGACTGTTTAGAGCAAAATTCATGATTTTTAAAAAATTACTGTATAGTATGTACAAGTACAATAAAAAATATTTCATAAAGGATTTTACCGTAGTTTATTTCATTAATTTATTCAGTTTTTAAAATTTCTTATTTTTCCGTTTGTTTTTATAATCTCTAATACTCTACATTTGCAATAAATTAGTGTTTTTTTAAACTTAAGTTTATATTAGCCTTTAATAACATTGTTACCATTAAAGTTATATTACATTGTAACGGTACAGTGTATCAAATTACAGCATTTAGTATACTTGATTATCCAAACTATTTGATTATCAGAATCGCTCTGGTCTCAAATAGTTCGGATAATTGTTGCTCACTGTATTTACTTATCTAAAACAACCTGATTTCTATCACTAGGAATCATAATTTATTAAATATTATATAATAATTCAAACAAAACATTAAACAAAAAATAAATTTATTTTCTAAATTTGTATGTAACAGCAATTTTGAATGTAGTTTTTCATAAAATATTCTTTTCCTAATTTCTTAACTTCTTTTTTTGGTTATATTTTATTACATTATAAAAAAAACTCTGATTTATGATGAATTGTGGAAAAATTGTGGTGCAGAGGAAAGCTTTCCAAAAAAAGTTAAGAGATTTGGTTGCATTTTTGAAGACAAAAAGGTTAATTAATATATAGGTAAATCTATCTAAATTTAAGAAAATATTTTCACACCTCTTTTTTACTTTTCTTGATAATTTTTTTCATAAATTTCTAAATCCCTAATTTTATTATGTAGCATTAAAACAACATTGTAATTTTTATTATTTATTATTTTTTTCTTTTAGCTTATTTAAAGTTTTTGGTTATTATTGACTTTTATTGGTTACTGTACAAAGCCGGTGAGTTTTAAGATGTAATAATTCCAGACCCTAGGTGGGAATTGAAACTGAGGCTTTAAGCTTAGCAGTGTGCTGCACAATAAACACTCTAAACACTGGGCCACAGAGGTAGACCTCTAGTTTTTATTGATTGAAACATTTTCTCCTGAATATCATCATTTTATTTAATGCACAGAGTTTCCTGCGTGATATTGAAGCTACACAAATTATAGATCTCATTTCAGTTATTCTTCGTCAAGAAGTGAAAATGCAAATGATTTCAATAAAACACTACTCTTTAAGTAATACAACTAAACACAAAATAAATACAGAAAAAAAACAATAAAATTTCAGATAAAACTTTTAGGTAATTACCTAGCACAGTGACATTAATTGTAGCGGTATCTTTTCCATTAATATTCTTCGCAGTAAGTGTGTAAGAGCCGCTATCGCTTCTCTTGGCATCAATAACTTGAATTTTTGTTCTGTAATCTTCATTAGTAATTTTAACTCTGTCTGTATTCAACAACAGATTATCTTTGTGCGTCCATTCTTTGATTGGAGGTGGTTCACCAGTGACTGGTACATCCATCTCAAAGTTCTGTCCTGCTCTAATCTTAATATCTTGCATTGCGTTACGGTCAATATGTGGAGCCACTGTAAAAAATAAAAGAGAATTTTTAAGAAAACAAAGGGAAATGTAAAAAACAAATTTGATATTCTTCTGAATTAAAATATTCAAAATTTCAAGAAAATTTTGAAGAAATAAAAAAAGTGTTAATTAGATATCTTTATTAAAATAAACAATTTTTCATGGAAGTATTTTCTAGTTTGAGGATGATTTGCAGAGGTCATTACATATATTTAGTTAACTGCTGAGCGGTATAACATTCTGATTTCTTTAAATGGATGGTTTGTTTCAATGGTACTGATCATCTCAGAAGCACCGTAGTTTTGAAGATAAGACCTTCATGGAATAACAGACTATTAAGTTTGAAGTTGGAACATACCAGGAGGCTTAATCCCTATTTTTTATGATTATGATGTAAAAAAAACATTTCAAAACTTAAAGTTGATAAAAATCGCACTTCTAGCCTGAAGTTATTCTGAAATTTGTTATGAGGTGTGAAATTAATTTTTTTTATGTACAAGTCAAGCCAATAAACTAGTGAAAGATTAATTAAAAATAAAATAATTTTTATTAGTAAATGGTTGAAAATATGTCCTTTAACTTACATTTCTTTGGTCTGGCAATGTGAGGTTTAGTAGCATCGCTGGCTTCACCAGGTCCTGCTTTATTGACGGCTTTTATTCTGAACTCATACTGATTTCCTGGAATAAGATCTGGAACTTTTCCAATGGTAACATCACCTTCCACTTCAGCACATTTCTCCCATGATGGGCTAGAACATAAAAATATCGTAATTAAATAATGACCATTTTAAAGGACTTTATAGATAAAAACTTTTAGAGAAAAATAAGTTATTTCGTAACAATTTGGAGGGATTATGAATTTTTATATTTAAATCTAAATTTCCTAGAATAATATTGATCAAATATTATTTTGTAAACCTTTTAGTTTTGGAAAGTTGTAAACGGAAAAATTATTCTGATTAAGAAAATTTGGTGAAACAATTACAAAGAAAACAAATGATTCACGAACTCAAATTAAATTCTCAAAGAATAACATAATTATTTTTAACTATCAATATTCTATAGACAAATAAGTTACTTAAAAATAAATACCTGAATTTTTCTTTCTTTTCAATGATGTAACCAGTAATTGGAGATCCACCATCTTGGTCAGGTCTTCCCCATTGTAGTTCAACAAAGTCTTTGTCGTAATCACTGATAACAGGTGTACCAGGTTTACCAGGTTCATCTACCACAAAAAATAAACAATAAATATTCTTTCAATATTATCAAATTCAACATAGATTTAAGAGTTTGATTGTTTATATGAAAAAAGGATATTTTAAAATCCCGGAAGAAACAAACACATTAAATTCTATAATAATACTTGTATAATTTTTATTATGTCAAATCTTTTATGTTATTCTATTAGGAATCTGAAGATATGCTTCAGAAATTTGGTCGTTGGTATAGTGATCAGTGTGACTGGCTTCTAAGTCAGGGATCATGGGTTCAATTCCTGGTTAGATCTGGCACTTTTCATCTTTATATCAACTCATATCATTTACAAACGCACAAACCAAAGCTTAGGTAGTTATCATCGCCCACTAAAACAATTTTATGCTTTTAAATAATTTATACTGTGCGAGTTTTGATGGTTTTTTAGGAATAAAATTGGAAAGTTATATTGATTTTCATCGAAAAATGGAAAAATAAAATTTTCTTTACTCACCACAAACTTAATGATGTTTGTTATCTAATGTATAAGTCTTAGTGTCTTTGCATAATTTTTTGATGTTGTGTATTCTCAAAATATTATGTTATTTAAAAAGTCTGTTAATTTTCCGTAATACGGAGAAAAAATTGGTGTTTTTTTAATATTTGGTGTAAAATTCTTCACTATTATAATTTTAGTTTCTCTTAATTTTTTTCTTAAATATTGACATTATCAACAAGTATTGATTTTATTTATCCAATTACAATTATTATTATTTTCAGTATTAACCACTGGAGAGAAAAAGTATTAAATATTGTGTGCTACAATCTACATTACTACAACTTACCAAATGGATTTTTAGCTTCAATAGCAGTAGGTGCAGTGAGTGGTTCAGATTTTCCTTGTTTGTTGACAGCACGTACACGGAACTTATACTTATGATTAGGTGTTAGGCCATCAATTTGTAATGAAGTTTGAGGTCCATCAGTTTCACCAGCTGGTACCCAGCGTCCTAAAAAAAATCCAAAAAATATGTTCATTAAAATCAAAGCCCTGAATAAAAATTAAACGTGTCTAAAATAAAATCTGGTTTAACACAGATGGTAAAAGTAACTTGTTGGCTCAATTGGAAGAGCATAACTACAAATAAAATCTTGATATTTAAATGTATAAATTAGTTTTATAACCTCATTTGATAAGAAATTTTGATTCAATTCCTAATGATGTTCGAACAACTCTGAAGTTCTGGTATGAAAAGAGGCTACAAACTTCTTTTCAAAATGTAACTGAAGAAGAGAAAGGAGAAATGAATTAAAAAGTATTTACACAATACAATAAAATTACCTGTAACTTCATCCATTTTCTCAACAACATATTTGTCAACTGGTTGTCCACCATCATCTTCTGGTGGTTTCCAAGCCAATTTGCAACCTTCTGCAGTGACATCTGATACTTTAAGTGGTCCCTGTGGTGGTGATGGTTTATCTGTAAAGAAAAACAAAAGTTGATTATGTCAAGAATAATTCAATTTATAAAATTTAAATTTTATTATAAAGTAAATATAGTCAACTTTGTAGAAAGTATTTCATAAAAATAACTGACAGTAAACATTTATCAATCATGTGACAGGTTAAGTGTAGCTTACTAAGCTTTCAATTCTTAAGGAGGGTTTACTACAGTTAACATGATCTGTTTTCTCAGCGACTATTAAAGATACAGGCTTCAAATTTTTACTTCATATTCAATTTCCTCTAATATAAATATAGATTAACAATTCTGTGAATGGTTACTATTTTTAAAGGAGAAAAATTTGTTTTTCCTCCTTACTGATGTGGTCACGTAAAGTATGAACAGGACAGCCATAAAACAATATCATTTGAATGATGATAGTTTAAAGCAATTCATTAACAAATCCCTCATTAGTAGTAGTGTTCTAGTACTGTGAGAACCTCCTAAAAATTTTAAGTCAATAACTTCAGAAATAATGAATCTTTTATTTAAAATACTACATTTTGAGTAAAACATGATAAAAAGAAACATTACAAATTTTACATGATTAAACACAAAAACACAGGTTCTACTCTTGGCATATGCGGCAGTGTAGAAAAGATTAAAACCAATAATTGGTTTATTTGACAGTTTTATTTCTTTGTCTTGAATAAATATAGTATAATATAGGGTAATGCTTGAATATGATTGTTCACAATATGGTTGTATTCTTCTAATGATTTGTACTCAATTTTACATAACACAGTTTTGATGATTTTTGAGAATTAAATAAACTATAATAAAAATATTAAAATGAACTCTGTTGAGTGTCTATATGATTTTAAATGTAATAACATACATTTTAGTATAATGAGTTACTAAAAATAAAAACTTTGAAAAAGTTTATTAGTTTATAAAAAAAAACCATGATGTCTTCAGAATGTGTAGCAATAACAAAAAATAACAATGTTTTCCATTGCTAGGATAAGTTATACTTTTACATGGTAACTGATTTTAAATTTAAACCAGCTGGATCGTAAATTTTTTGTAAAATTGTGTACAAATTAACAACAGATGAAAAAGGATAACTAGAGGGTCAATGTGTAGCTGGACATAACAACAAAAATACAGAGTAGAATCCAATGATTCTATAATGTCATTTAAGCTTGTAATAAACAGTATTGCCACAAAAATACCAGAAAAAATTACCTTCATTTACAAAAAGTAATGGAAAAACTATGAAGAAAAAATTGTACATGCCTAGGAGTAATAGACAGTTTATCACATTGACAAGAAACAATTAAATAACCATGAAAACATCTCCAGCAATCAGAATTTAATAATTTGTACCTCATTTTAAAGCTAAAATTCAGTGTATCTGATAGCACAAAATGAAAATCAATATATTAAATGGAAATCTTTTGACATAATTCATATAAAGATGTAATCAGATTAAAAATCATATGATGCATGTTGTATTTAAAGGAAAATAAAATTAGGCTTTAAGAAAAGTACATGCATTTTGTTGATGAATAGAAAATTACTATCGAATTATTTTACTAGAAGTAATGACGGACACAGTTTTTCAAACAAATCTGTTCTGTTATAGAACAATATTTGTACTAGTAAAATTTAATTTCAGGTAAAACGAATACTCACCGATAACAGTGACCATAACATCAGCGATATCAGTTCCATTGATATTTTCAGCAGTGACGATGTATTTTCCTGTATCAGCACGAGTTGCCATGCGTACGCTAAGTTTTGTGTTGTAGTCAGCATGTACGACCTTGATACGATCAGCTGATTTCAAATCTTTTCTGCCAAGTTGCCATTTAGTGGTAGGAACAGGTTCTCCAGTAACTTTAACATCAAAGACAAAGTTTTGACCGGCCTTAATTCGTACTTCGATCAGATTGGCTCTGTCTATCTTTGGTGCAAGGTTACGAGGTTTAGTGATGATTGTAGGTGTTGGATCACTGGCATCACCAGGGCCAGCAGCATTGACAGCTCTGACTTGGAAGACGTATGGTTCACCTTCTTGCAAGTTTGGAATGGTTACTTTAGTTTGATCTGCTGGAACAACAGCTGCTTTTTCCCAGTTACCAAATTTGTCTTTCACTTCTACTATGTAGCTTGTAACAGGTGATCCACCATCTGATTTTGGTGGGCTCCATTTAAGATCAACATGGTCCTTGTCCCAGTCTGTAGCTTGAAGATTTCCTGGTTTACCAGGTTCATCTAAAAAGAAGAAAATTGTTTGTTATTTAGTTTGAAAGGATCTTAATATTCCAAATACTAAGATTTAATTATAATTGAAAAAATCTAGCTTAACAGAAATTAACATTGATAACAGCATTAGTGAAAATTATAATTCAGTAAAACACAGAAAATTTTGGGAGACCTCATGGAATTTGTACGCAGGGCAGAGGAGGAGAGGAAAACCAAAAGATAGATGAAATTAAGACATTTAATTGCTGGGCAAATTAAGAAATTTGGAAGAGACCAACCATAAAAGATGTGATGTCAGAAGCCAAAAAGTAAGAAGTAAACGTAAAAAATTATAAACTTATAAAAGCATACTTCGTTAATGATTCATGTAAACACACAATTTCTTCATATTCTGAACTGACTACAGGTTTACTTTTAATAAAACATATAAATAGCTAAAGTAGCATTTAAATTATTCAAAACTTTCATTGAAATTGCAAGAAAACTAGAAAAGTCAAAGAAACTTTACCAAAGCGAAAAGAACTGAACTTGTAAACAAAAACTGTAGTCACAGATAAGAGGTGCTGTCAAATAAACCTGACAAAATTCCAATACCAATGAAATTTTAAGTTATTACTTTCAGAAACTGAAAAACTGTATATAATAAACTATTATAATACAACAAAACTGAAGGAATGTTGCACAAAAAAAAATTTCAGTAGCCTAAAGTAATAAAAGTTTTTCTTATTATAATGTCAAAAATCTGAACTAATAGGAACATAGACAGTTCAGATTACTGATTAATTCGGATTTTTGAACAAACGTTTAATAAAAATTGCTGTTAAGCAAAACAATAAATGGAGGGCAAAAAAAAAAAATTACTGTTTACTTAAGTTTTATTAACATATTTTAATATGGAAATAAAAACGCACTTTTGTTAAAAGTTATTGAATTTAAAGAGTGTTGTTCACTAATAAAACATTTACTGAATCACAAGATAAAAGCTGAATACTATAGCTACTGAAAATCATAAGTAAACAACAAAATAGATTAATTTTACAGATTTAAAATTCACTTGAAAAAGTCACTAATTTTAGGTTGAATTAACTTGGGAATTGTCTTTTTTCCAAGCATATTCTAAATTCTTTTCAGAAGAAGATATCTCTGGGTAATTTCTGGCTATTTTTCAAACCATGACATGGCAATGTCTGGGGCAGTAAATATTTCAACATGTGCAAGACCGGTGTAGTTGTCCTGGTCGGTGTCACTTTCATCCTCACTTCATTTTTATTCCGAATGTCCTAGACCCTACTCCTAGGGCATTAGGACATTTGATTTTTTTCAAATTTATTGACATTTTGATTTTCAACACACTACTGTATCTTTTTCTGTATATAAGTGAGAAAAAAACTAGATGACAAACTAAACTAAATCCTGTCAGACTTTATCAAAATATAATTTACAATACTTGGAGAGCAACAAAATATTTTAAGACTACCAAAATTATTTATGAAAATTTACTTTTAACACATTAGTTTATTGCTAATTTTTTATTTGTTGTAATATTCATGAAAGAACTTACCAAATGGATTCTTAGCAATAATGGTATCCGCAGTCTCAAGTGGTTCAGATTCACCCTCAGCGTTAACAGCTGCTACTCTAAATTTATACTCATTGCCTGGAGTCAAACCAGTTACTTCCAAATCTGTAATAAAATAACTTCATTTAATACAAAGTAATAAAATGAGAAAACTATTTTCAAGTTAATGGAATATTTTAACATTACAAATAGCTCACAAAATTCAATAATTTATTTTATAACACAAAAATATCAATTTTTAATAATTGGTTTCATGGGGGTTTGTATTTCATGATTTTTTTATTGTGCCCTTATCCTTAAAATGTAGTTTCAATTTCTTGCTTTTACTAAATATTCTATCAAAAATCATAGGAATATGGTCAGATTTATTTTTAGTTAATTGAAACAGAAGTTTGTCTAGCAAAATCTGTGTCCTGTTACCAAATGCTTGATTATACACATTATGAATAAGCTTTGTATTGGAAATTGTATGGTATACAGAGTGCAATACTGACACTAGCAAAAGTTCATCAATAATTGGAGTGACAAATATATAAATTAAAATACAAATATATAATTAAATTTAATTATATATTTTAAATTAGAAAATTTACTCTTGATTTTGCCCAAAACAGGCAGGTGGAGCGTTAAATAATTAGCACTCGATCTGCTAGTTCCAGGCTACAAAAAATAGTTCTTTTTCTACCACATGGTCAGCCAATTATATGACTTAAGCATTTACGAACAGAAGAGGTAGAGGAGTAAAGGACACTACTAATGAATTTAATTATACAGTCAGACCATGTGGTGAATGAAGTGAAGGTGTCATTTGCATGGTGGAAAGTAGATGCTTTTCAGAGGGCCTGGCTTGCTGATAAGGGAACTTTTCCAATCAGTGAGGAAAGAAATTGTAAACCACCTCATTCCTCGTTTTACTCAGTAAAGCTTCCAGAGGTTAAAACCAGCCTTTTGGCTGATGACAACAACAACAACAACACTCTTGACTAACACGAAGGTATCAGAGGAAACATGTGAACTTAACTAAATGAAGTACATTATGAACCTTAAAACAAAAACTTACTAGGTTCAGTAGATCTGCCGCATGGAATCCACATACATTTGTTAGGCTCGTATTTGTCTACCAAATAATACTCGATTGGAGTACCACCATCATCCTTTGGTCTCTTCCATTTCAATTTGCATCCTTCTTTGTGAATATCAGACACCTGAAAAATAAAAATATGTTTTCGTAAGGCAGTATAATAAATTTTTTGTAAATTTTTGTATTTTTTCTCTTTTTTACGACATTAAAATGTGCTGATTCTGGACATGTACTCATTTTTTAAATATATCAGTTAGAAATTGGTGAAAGTGAACTTTTCATAAACCTATGTCATGATAACATTTATCTACGGCAAAAAAGTTTCCATAATTTTGATTTAGAATATTCTTAGAAATATGAAGTTATAGTATAGTTTCAATAATTTATAATTTTATATGATAAATAGCGCTTCTTCTTTGTAAAGTCCTTCTCCTATCAGAGGTCGGAAATCATCATTATGTGGACCTTATTTGCTGCAGCATGAAACAGTTCCATATTACCGCAGCCAAACCAGTCTCTCAGGTTCTTCCGCCAGGATTTCCTACGTCTGCCAATGCTCCACTTGCTCTTTATCTTTCCTTGCACGATTAATTGTAAGATGTGATATTTAGGATTTCTAACCATATGTCTGAGATATTGAAGTTTTCTTTTCACCATTTCAACCAACTCACATTCTTTGCTTGTCTCACATCTCTATTAAGTAGTACAAGTTATGTTAATTTTAATGGTTATTGTAGCGAATGAAAATTTGGATCTATTTAAAAAAGGTTTTTGTACTGATTATTTTGTGAAGCTGTGATTTTATTACCAATATAATAGATTTAAATACTTTTCAAATATGTGATTGAAATAAATGTCCTCATTATATTCTAATATTAGTTAACAATCTTCTTTATTAATTTATTTTTCCTGAATGCAATTTAAAAATTACATGAATAATTACAAACAAAAGCTGTAGTTGTAATAGTACTGATGGAAGAAAGTATCAATGTAGGGAATTTATAAAACTGGACTTCTCATACACATGATAGATAATAAAGAAGGTGGTAACTATGATTGACCAGTCGCATTTTGACTTGGTGAAATGACCTTGACTATTTTTTTTTTGACCTTGACTAAACTTATGATTTGATAACTTAACGATTTCTGTATTAGTAGACATTTTGGTAATAATTCACAGAAATAGCAATTTTTACTTTCTCTTGCCTATATGAATTTATAGGAAGGAAAGTATTGTTTTCATGTCGATTTTTCGAAATCGAGTTTTCACCAGATCTATACGTTTTCAGACCCCCTGAACCCAAAAAACATGTTTTTAGCGATTGGTCTGTGTGTGTGTGTGTGTGTGTGAACAGAATATCTCAAGAACGGAACATCGTACGAACTTGAAACTTAAGTTACGTACCACTACCGGACTCGACACGAACATTTTCATCAAAATCGGTCAACCGGAAGTGGTAGTTTATTCGTGTAATTTTTCACTTTTTTGCGATTTTCTCAAAAACTGGTCCTACGATTTTTTTTAAAATCGCCTGGTTTACTCAATTTTTTATTCTCTACAAGATAGGGTAGGCGTCATGTTTGCTGAAATTCTGGGTGAGGCTGTTTTCACGTAAAAACGTTGTTTTTTTTAAGATTACAGCTTTAATATGCATTTTAGCGCAAAACTTTATATAATAAAAGTTGTAGAGAATTAAAAATTCTACAACTTTTATTTCAAACAATTTTTTGTATAACGCTTAGTTTAGCGGTAATTTGCGATTTTCTGTTTTTTTTCTCACGAAAATGTGTGAAAAATTGATTTTTTTAAGATTTCGGCCTTAGTATGCATTTTACGACAAAAGTGTATATAATTTAATTTATAGAAAATTAAAAGATTACAACTTTTATTTAAAGCATTTTTCTCTACAGAGCCTAGTTTAGAGAGAAAGAGTGATTTTCCGTACTTCTAAGCCAAACTGAGGTTGATTTTCATTTTGCATCATTCACTCATGATTAAAATAAGGTTATGTTTTTGAGGTTAGTTTTTTGTTTATTTCTAATATTTTATTAATAATGTTAGGTTTATTGTTAATTATTTGCATTGGCAAGAGAAAGTTGTGTGAGTGTTTCACACCAGATTTTTTTTATTAAGTTCACTGAAAAAATGATTTTATAAAATAATTTAATACATTTAAAATATGACATATCTTTCTAAAACTACTAATTAAATTTCAAGAAACTATTTCTCCGATTAGAATTTACTATTAAACTTTAAAACCAACTGATTTTTATGCAGAATTAAACGTGTATACTAACCTGTAATGGTCCTTGAGGTGGTGATGGTTTATCTGTCACTGTCACTTCAATTGTGACAGAATCTTTACCAGAGCTATTTGTAGCTGTAACTACGTACTCTCCAGAGTCGCCTCTGGATACAGGACGAATAACAAGTTTGGTGTTATGATCAGTATTGTCAACCTGGACATTCTTTCCAGTTCTATATAAACAAAAGAAAAAAAATCATATATTATCTTTTATGAAATATTTCTCATTAATATTATTTAAAATTTCCCTTGCAGATGACGACTTCATTTCATTCGCCACAGGGTCTTGCTGCATAATGAAATCCATTACTTTTAGATTAGATAACTCTGTATAATATTACAAATTTAGCTCTTATATGTATAATGCTCAAGTCATTACGTGAAAAAAAAATTGAACTATTTGCTTTATTGCGGGAACTAACAGGTAAAGTGCAATCGAATAAACATTATTAGCCTATGGCGACCTTAAGGGGGGGCAGATCATTTTCATTATCCCTATACCTGCAATACTAACTTGGGCAGAGTTTTTTGTAGGAACCATTAATGCTACAAAGATGAGCTTCGGCACAACTATCTACTGTATCGTTTTACAAATTTGTACCAGAGCTTTTTAATTTATCTTCATACAACCTAAAAATGATTTCTCTTCTCAAAAAATGTTCAAATGTAGCCTACATTTTTTTCATGAAAAAGACACTCAAAAATTAAAAACTCAAAAATTTTTGACATAACTCTAAAGTAAATAAACACCTTAGTACTAAAATGGAGTGTGTGAAATTTCACACTCCTAAGTGTTCCTGAAATAAGTGTACCTAAAGTCGAAAAATACAATATGTGGAAAATGTGGATATAGTAAAACCATAATACCGCAACAGAAACACCAATTGCCAATTAGCATTAACTTCCAAACAAAAACACACCAATATTTTATCTTGCGTTACAGCTGATTCCTACGCGTTCTAGAAATTATTATTTTTATGTGGACGCGATCTCCGCAATGTTAAAGCAGTAACATGATTATATTAATCCCAATTTACAAGAATGAAAAACATGAAAAAATATCGAAATAAACACTATGTGCCCCACCAACGTAAAAACATAATTTTTTCTTAACAGAAAAAGCTTCCAATGTCGTATTATATACCTATCAATTTAAAAAGGGGAAAATGACTTATCAGTATAAATATGATAAAATTGAAAAATCAATATTTTTTTTATTAAAATCAGACTGCTCCCCTTAAGAAAGAGATCACCAAATTACACAAATCATATAAATTTTAATGTCTTTGTCATTAATTTTAAAAGTAATGAACACAGGGCATTAAGATCTTAAATTTAAATCTTGTTTTAATTTCACAGATGAAATTCTGAAAACAAAATATGTGACAAGACATTTTTCAGTAGGAATTACATAAAATTTCAATTAATGAATCATTGTTCCCAGATATACAGTGAAATCTCATTGAGACAGCAATTACATTTTTAAAAGTGAAAATTAACAAATAATATTGAAAATTGAAATTACCTGAGTGGCATGCCGCTAGCTCTCCATTCAATAGTGGGAGCTGGTTCACCAATAACATTTGCATCAAATTTAAGTGTTGTACCCGCAGACAATTTGACATCACGGAGGTTCTTTCTGTCAATTCTTGGTGCCACTGTAATAAACAACAATAATTACAATAATAAACAAACAATCTTCAAAACTACAATTTACATTTCACATCTAACATTTCATCAAATTTAAATTATTTAATTATGTATATATAAAGTTATAAAATTCTGACTTTCTCCAAACGAATAATCATATTTCTACGACTACTGAACTAATATAACGTTGGTATGGAGATAAAGGAGAGTGATAATTAACTGTATTATAGATAACTGAACTTCATAATTTAATTCTACATGGAAAAAACTAGAAAAGTTAAGTATTCATAAGTCCTTGATTAATACTGTTTATGTTTAATAATGTTTCTCATATTATGACAAAAGTATCAACTACAAAATTAATTTATATTAGCTCAAAATTTTAGACTGAAAATAATGCACAATGGAAACTAGAATAAATGAAGATAACTCTTTAATTGCCAAAGTTAGATTTAGATTTGCCTCAAATTATGTACACTAAGCACGGGTAAATCCAAAACAGTACATAATCAGAATTTTATATTTTCAATAATACAGAATATTTCGGAGTTTGTATCAGTCTAGCTGAAATTATTATGGGATATAAACTATGATTTAGAATATATTATGAACTTACAAAATCTTGGTTTAGCAGTGAAGTTTTTGCAAGCTTCTCCTGGTTCACTCTGACCAGCCTTGTTAACTGCAATGATTCTGAATTGATATTCATTACCCTCAACAAGACCGCTGACAATTCCTTGAGGTATTGCACCTGTAGTTTCCAGTGCTTTCTCCCATATACCACTAGAAATTAAAAAGAAATGACATAATTTACCACATAGATTATCACAGTTTTAAAGGTTACTAATTAATTAATTTTGTCAAGTCAAAGAAATAATGAATATCAGCACCAGAAGTGCAGAGCCTCAAAAATGTTAAGCCATGTCTTTTTCTCAAAATATAATATTTGTTCCACATAAAATGTTATAAATTTGAAGAAATTTCTTCAATTTTTTGTTCATGAAAGAACAAGTTTATGGGTAACAATTTAGCCAAAGATTACAAGATGAAAATATGTTTCTAAATAAATCCAACATGCTAATATCAGAATATATGCATTGGCTAATGTTTAGAGATACTGAAAATTTGTGTTTAAAAGTTATAATTTAGATAAATACCTGTATTTATCCTTCTTTTCAATAATATAACCAGTGACAGGAGTGCCACCATCTGAATCAGGTTCTTTCCAGACAAGATCTGCATGATTTTGACTCCAGTCGACAATATCTGGTACTCCAGGAGGACTAGGTGGTGCTGCAAAGAAAAAACAATGTATTTAAAAAAATAATTGAAGTAAAAGTAATAAACTTTTAAACATTAATAAAATAGTTCATCAAAAGTTTTCCTGAGATTCTGCAGCAGAAACTTTTGACTGTTCCTGATAATTTTTAGTGTTACAGCAGGAAGAACAAATTATAACAGTATGATTGAAAATGCTTCATGATCAATGAACCATCTGGCAGATCAGAGGCATTGTAGCAAAATTTTAAAGATGACCACTTCAATAAGTCAGTATAAAAAAGCTGAGGTGTTATTTTTGTTCAAGCTCCTTGACATCTTCCAGGGTGGTGTTATAATGATATTGGCATCAGAACTGCTTGTACT
The DNA here is from genome assembly GCA_035578175.1 of Catonia carolina. Classification (NCBI taxonomy): domain Eukaryota; kingdom Metazoa; phylum Arthropoda; class Insecta; order Hemiptera; family Achilidae; genus Catonia; species Catonia carolina. The sequence goes on from JAQMRL010000001.1 coordinate 2,887,837, forward strand.
GTTATACAAACCTATACTATTAGTTAGATAAACCAGGAGATTTGTGGTGTTTCCAGCCAGGATGGTGACTGGCTGGTCCACTTAATAGATTTATAGAAAGCTGAAGCATGATGTTCAGATGTTGACTTTCTTAACAGACACATTACAAAGTTCGAATTGAGCATAGGTTACTAGATGTTTGGGAGGTTATGAATGTGTTTTCAAATGGAACATTTAAAAATGTTATGTTGAATAAATAATTGTGATGAATTCGGTTTTGTTGAGTGTTTGTTAGATATTTGTATTTGTTGAATACAGCAACTAGGACTAAGCTGTTCTGTTATCCAATCACAAATAAAACAGTTTTGTTAGTCTTTTAATACTTGACAGTATTAAATAAAATGCGTCTGATCTAGCTTTCGTTTCATAAACTATAAGTCACATTGTAGTACAAATCCCTTAGTCATGTTTGTTTTCTCCATGTGCAAAACTTTTATCGTAATAAGTAAAAAAGTGAAATTCATCCGGAACTATATTAATTAATTAAAAATATAATACATGAAAAAATTAATTACTTACAATAAGGATCTTTGGCGATGATAGAACCAAATGTTTCAAGTGGTTCAGATTCACCTTCTTTGTTGACAGCTTTTACTCTAAACTGATATTCATGTCCAGGGATAAGACTAGTAACAGCCATTTCTGGTTCTTTAGATCTGCCAGCAGGAAGCCATACACCATTTTCAGGATCGTATTTTTCAATAATATAACCTTCAATAGGTTCTCCTCCGTCATCTTTTGGTTTCTTCCACTTCAGAGTGCATCCATCTTTGTGAATATCTGATACTTCAAGAGGACCTTCTGGTTTACCAGGTTTGGCTGAAAAAAGTCATTCATGGTATGTAGTTTTCATATTCTTTATAATAAAATAGACATAACTATTCCATATTGTAATAAACTACTATAACATGGCAGGAACAAACCAAGAAACTAACAACATCACAACTTTTTTTTTTTGTCATCAGTCTCTCGACTGGTTTGATGCAGTTCTCCTTGGACATCACAACTAATCACCAAAAACACCTACAATAAAAAATACCTATCAATCAAAACCAAAATAAAACACTACAAAACGGTTGTACAACAAAAGATAACATACGGATAGGAAACTCTATTCAAATTAAACCAGGAAAACAGAATAGATAAAATCCAAAAACTTGAAAGGAGGATCCTTAGAACCTGCTTCGGAAAGAGACACCAAGTAGATGGAGATTACTACTAAATGAACAGATACCAGAAGACCGAATCGGTAATAGAAGCGACGAGGAAAAAGAGAATATCCTTCTTTGGACATATTATCAAAACACCCAAAAATAGAATCACAAACCAAATAGTCAGAAAACTCTACCACAAAAAGACAGAAGTAATATGGTTAAAAGAAATCAAGAAAGATATGGAAGAATTAGGTATCACCTTCGAAGATCTAGAAAATAAAACCGAACAGCTGAAACTATTAAAAGATAAAAATATCAGATTCTAAGGAAAAATAGATAAAAGAGGAAACAGGAAAGTGATCGTTTCAGAAGCAGAAAGGCAATAATCTGCCAGAATGAAAGAATACTGGAGGAAAATGTAAGAAAAGAACCGGAAAAGAGTACCCAGAAATTGATTGACTCAAGTGATCCACTGCAGTCTCAAAAGAAAAAAAACTACTAATATTAAAACCAAACTTTTGTGAATAAAATTATATGAAAGTTATGTATTATGAAAAATACACTGGACACTGATATTTTGGAAAAAGGTGGGTAGAGATAGAACATCACCAGTACATTACATTCTGTTTTTTGGAGTAACGACAAATCTAGTTGCACTAAGAAGAGAAGCTTCATTTATTTTGTTGAAAGCTCCTCCATTTATGGTTTGGTTGCAGTAGTACGCAATGTGTAATTAAAATAATTGTATACTTAGGTATTATGTATGAACTTATACGTTCTTGACATGTCCTTTACTTCTTCAGGAGTCTCCTGGATGCAATTAACGACAAATAAAAAAATACCATTCATGCAGCACTATGCACATATTTCCTAAACCATTAGTTCTTCTGCTCGCATACCAAGACCAACAAAAATCTCAGAGTTGTTATGAAAAAGTACCTCTATCTAATGGTTAAATTATTAATATGGAATACGGATACATCATACAACTTCATAGAGTACAAAAGTGCTTCACCACCAGTTTTACAACAATAAACCTTTGAGAAAAAACCTCATAATTAAGTATACTAAAATTTAATCTAAAAAAATTAATAAAAGATATAACACTTACAAACAACGGTTATTTCAACTTGAGCAGTGTCAGTACCATATTTATTGCTAGCAGTAATAGTATAAACACCAGAATCTTTACGTTCTGGATTTTGGTGATAGAATTTTGTATGATTTGGTGTATTGTCAATATGTCTAGCACCAGCACTATCAATCGGTTTGCTAGCTAAAGCCCATTGAATATCTGGAGGTGGTTCACCAAGAACCTTGACATCAAATAATACTGGTTCGCCTTCTTTAATGACGATATTCTTCAAATTCTTTTTGTCAATCTTAGGTGCCACTGAAACAGAAATCATATATTCTTATTAATATTTCAATTGGCTATCATAAGAAGCATGTGGGTGGTTGAACTAACAATTACTCTACATCTGCTTTTGATCATGGCTAAAACAAATAATTCTATTTCTTCTCTCACACTCAGTGAAATATAGTTCACTTCCTAACTTACAGGTCAATATGGAATATATGAGTTTTGGCTCCTAAGAATTGTGGGTGTACACATGGATTTAATGAGGAAGCATTTAAGTGATATCAGAGAGATAAAGGAGATCAGAGTGATTTCTTCTGTAAAAAAGTAATGGATCTCATTATCTAGCCAGATCCTGTAGTGAAAGAAGCGAAGATGTCATTTTTAGGGTGGAAAAGTAAATACTTTTCAGGACTTCTTACGTATTAATAAGAGTACTGTTCAATAACTAGAGCTATGCTACGGTAAAACACTAAAGTTTTTTTATTTTACTTTGTACAACTTCTAAGAGCTCAAACCAGCCTTTAGGCTGTTGGCTTATCAACAGTAATATAGCTAACAATGAGAAAATTTCATTTGGACAATAAAATACTTATCGTACACGTTTCTGAGAAAATTGCAAAAGCATGAAAAATTGCACAAATATACTACTACTTCCGGTTGACTGATTTTGTCAAAAATGTTTGTCAGATCTTATAGTAGTAGTATATACCTAACTTAAGTTCCAAATGTCAACTTTATATGCTATTCTGCTTTTAAAATATTTTGTTCACACCAACACACAGACCAATCTCTAAAAACATGTTTTTGGGTTCCAGGGGGCCTAAAAACGTGTATTTTCAGTGAAAACTCGATTTTGAAAAATAGACTTGAAAACAATATTTTCCTTCCCTAAATATTCATATAGGGCAAGAGAAAATTAAAATAACTACTCTGAGCTCAAACTTGTGATATAAATTAAATACACTTACATTTCCTAGGTTTAGTGATGACAGATTTACTGGTCTGACTTGGTTCACCAGGTCCAGCTTCATTTACAGCTCGCACTCTGAATTCATATTCAACACCTTCATCCAAATCATCAACCTTTGCCTTACAATCTGGTGTATGGGTTTCAGCAGCCTTAGTCCATCTTGGACTTCCTTTTTCACGTTTTTCAATGACATAACCAGTGATTGGTGCCCCACCATCCTTGACAGGAGGTAACCATTTGAGGTCAACATGATTCTTATCCCAGTCAACAATGTCAGGAGTACCAGGTGCACCAGGCTCATCTGTAATATGAACACAAAATAAATTAAATTACACAAACAATTACTGAAACCAACAGCTAGCTAGTCGCTTGCTGTTTTTTATGTGTACTGTTCTTATTAAAAACATCTACCTAAGTTAATCATATTGTATAAAGATTTCATTACATTATAAAATGTAATAAAAATGTCAAATACATTATAATTCTTTTTCTTCTTCCACCATGGATAGGCAAACAAGTCTGTATTGCTTTTCAATGATTATAAAACTAATTCTGATCATCTTCTCCAAGGCATACACGCACGTATTTCCCACAGATCTCAGTGATTCAAAGGGTGTTCTTTCTGAGAGCATCCGTTGAACATGATCTGTCATCGCCTTCTTACTCACCAGTTTTAGTAATAAGATATATCATTTATTTATTTTTCACTGATTAAGTATAAAGTTTTAACTAGGACTCCTAGCAGTGCTCGAATATTTTCATTCAAGAACTTGACTAATCTGAAACAACCTTTGACAGCCTGAAAGAAGTCATTTCTACTTTCTGCAGTCTGCTTTCTTCTTTTGAACCTACAGTTCAGTTTTCACCACGAAAAATAAATAAATCATGATAATGTTTTATGAAACATGATTAGTGTACACTAAACACAGTTTTAACTGACTATTAATAAAATTATTATTTTAGGAAAAGAGCTGTCTCAATTAAGAAAAACTCATCCTATTAAAGTCCAGATTAATTTTTGTACCCGTAATCTGAAAGGTAATACACACAACTGAAAGTGACTAAATGTTGCGTTTATCTGATAATCATAGATACAAATACTGGATTGAACCTTAAGTGGCATTTCTCACAACATGTGGCAAATATTAACTCATTTTTGTCACTGAGATAAATATGTTTATAAAACATCTAGCAACATAATAATTAATTGTTTTAAGATGTTTAAAGGTTACCCATAATTTTGTTGAACTGGTAAAGAAAATATACATTAATGGTAAGATTTTTTGTGGTTACTGAGTTTTAAGACATGTACTATTTTTTACTGCATAATATTACTACTAAAGAACAATACTAACAATAACTATTAAAGAATAATATCTTACCAAATGGATTCTTGGCGACAATTGTTTGATCAGCATCAAGTGGTTCAGATTCACCTTCATTGTTAACAGCCATGACTCTGAATTTATATTCTTGACCTGGTACTAAGTTTTCAACATCTAATTTAGGCTCTTTAGATCTGCCTGCTGGTACCCAACGGCCTGAAAATTCAATATTAACCTGTTAATGTATTGTTAAAAATACACAAAATCCTTCAATTACATAAGTAAGCCTACATATTCAACATTTCACGAAATTAAAAATTAGTATACGTAGCCAATAAAATTTTTTCATGAATAATATGAGGATAACATACTCAGCTGAGTTCTTCAATACATTGTTATAATGTCAGTAAAGTTCCGAAAAAATTCCAATGGAGGTCAAAGGCAATTGGTACTGGCTGGAGAACTAAAACAGAACTATTTAACTGGTACTGTCAATTTTAGACAGTTGGTCAGTTCTAATCAACAAATTCATGGTTCATGGTGAAGGCAGAGCACTGGCTTTCATGCTGGGTTCCCGGGCTTGATTGCCGGTCAGGCCTATAATTTTTCATCACTGATTTTCATTTATCACCTTCCTCATCATCAGCCTTATCAGTAATTCCAAAACAGTCAGACGTAAAAAAAAAAACATGCTTCCAGAAATCCTTGTCTGGATCTCTGAGTAATACATGGCAGCATGTGGATTATCATTATTTAGTAGGATGGAAGAGGATGAAAGGTTGATTCTTGGTGCCTTCAAATAAAGATTATTTTAGTAAGGTATGGTAACCCTGAGAAATGGTTCCTTGGTCCTTCAAGTTGGGGTTTGAGGAATAGACTGTAACAAAACCAAAGCAACAGCCTTGGATAAATGACAGGAATTATGGATTAAAAAAACGGAATTCCAATTATTTGATGTTGATATTTGTCAGAGGGTGGAAGGTGCTAGCAACTAGTAGAGAGGATTGGAGGAGGAAGTGGGCGCCATAGCCCACCACCAAGGGTTGTAAAGCTGCTTCAAGATGAACAAAATTTGAACATTTTTATCATTAAAAATATCTCAAATTATGTATTAAATTACTTTTCAAATTGGATCATGGATCATGAAAACATTTATGACTGTAAACAGAAAATTATCTTCAAGGCAAAAATAAAATCATAAGGAATTTTTATAAATCAAGAACATATCATTAAGGTTACCTGTTTCCAAATCCATTTTTTCAACCAGGTAATGGTCAATAGGAGAACCACCATCATCTTCTGGAGGATTCCATTTAAGATGACATCCTTCTTTGTGTACATCAGAGATCTTCAAAGGTCCTTCTGGTTTACTAGGTTTAGCTGAAAAAAATATTCTTCATAAATGATACTGTATAATTGTTACCAAAATTTTGTATAAAATTAAAATAATTACAGAATGTATGTACTTAAAGGAGATTTAATAGCAAGAAATTTTACCTAGAAAATGAGTATATTTATGAATCATTAACATTTTGGATTCTGTAGGAAGGGATTTTGCTTAATATGCATTATTACCTCAAAAATATAGAGTGACGGAACTGAAAGCAATTTAAGCTTATTAAAAAGTGTTTTGCAAGAGGTTCGGTGGTTTTCTCCTATCATACATTATATGATCGTTTTCTTCTAAATTTAAACACTTTTTGTACTTTACCCAGAAATTACTTCATACCTAACAGTATACTAGATAAATGAGACAGAATTATACCACTCCAGGAAGCAATTAGTAAGCTGACATGATAAAGTTTATATTTTGTTGTTACAGAAGAAAACAAATGGAAAATATACTAACGAAAAAATATTCCTTGCTAACTTTAACAACAGGCATATCTAGTAAGCTTTGAGAAAAATTATTTGAATATGAATTTATTTTAAATATTTAAAAGCTTATATTTAAAATTTTAAACAAACTGAACATTTAAAAATAAATGTTCAATGAGATGAAACTATAAAAATTCAAATATGAGAATGAAAAGTATTGCATCTAGTGAATAAATGCAGGAATAACAATGATACAGGCAATAATTGTATTATAAAACAAAACATTTAAAAACGAGTATAGTACGGAGATTTAGAAAGAAAGTTGAACTTACCAAGTACTGTCACTTCGATAGTTGCTTCATCTTTTCCAGAATCATTTTCAGCTTTGATAACATAAGTACCAGTATGTTTCCTGGTAACACCAGCAACTGTTAATTTTGTTTTATAGTCTTCAGATTCAATATTAAGAATGTCTTTTGGTTCAAGACGTGCTTTATTCAAATACCATGTCTTAGTTGGAGGAGGTTCACCAGTAATTTTTACATCTAACTTCAGATGTTGACCTTCTTTCAAGGTGATGTCTTTTAGAGTGCTGCGATCAATCTTTGGAGGCACTATAATAAAATTTATAACAGAAAATTAAATTTCATATTTTATCTATGATATTAATGATTCATTAAGTACTTTATCTTAGAATTTTTTGAATAGAGAAAATAAACACTCAATAAATAATTCCATAAAAAAATTATGAGGAAATAATAAATTTCAAATGTTAAATAGAAAAAAAATTCTTGTAACACTTTTTGGCAATAAAGAATATAAAAAAATTAATGTAGGCCTACTGTAACAGTTTTTGTTTATCGCTTCCAGTCACATTTTTGTACAACATAAAACCGTTATGCAGTCCATGGACTTTTTATAACCTGAAAGATTAACAAATTTGTAATTTAATGACCCATCCAGTATTGCATGACTAGAAATACAGTCCGGTTTTGTTAGTATAGTAAATGTCATCTAAAAACTGTTGCGTCATTGTCTACTATTATTTTCACTTTCAATATCAGTGCAACCCTTTCCTCTGCGAGCGTTTTTAAATTTAATTTCATACTTGATTTTTCAATTTGAAATCTAACTGTCAGTTGCTTTAAATTCAGCAGGTTTTATTTTCATATTCCTCTGAATACCAGAATTCCACTGAATTATTCGACCCACTGCCATTATTTGACCAATTAAGAAACAGAATAAAATGAGATATTGAACACTTTCAATATCAGTGCAACCTTTTCCTCTGCGAGCGTTTTTAAATTTAATTTCATACTTGATTTTTCAATTTGAAATCTAACTGTCAGTTGTCTTAAATTCAGCAGGTTTTATTTTCATATTCCTCTGAATACCAGAATTCCACTGAATTATTTGACCCACTGCCATTATTTGACCAATTAAGAAACAGAATAAAATGAGATATTGAACATTCTAGTAACTGTTCAATAGAATTAGTTTTTAACAAAATCAGATCAATTTTTGTAAACTGTAAAAGAAGTAAATCATCATTCGGACTTACACTGACTAATTTAAATGAATAAATTTATAACTTACCATTGCGATCCTTAGCAGTGATTGGATCACTAGGATCACTGGGTTTACTTTGACCTCCCTTATTTACAGCAATAACACGGAAAGTGTATTTCATGCCTTCAATTAAATCAGGTACTTTTCCTTCACATTTATTGCCAATAAGTTCAACTCCCTTCTGCCATTTAGAACTGAAAAATATAATATGAAAAGTTATGTTTTACAATCTTAAAAGAAAAAAATGGTGCAAGAAAACAAACAAATTACTGCCTTTTAATAAATCATTTTGTTTTATCAAGCTATTTTTATGTTTTGTACACTGAACAATTGTAAATTTGATGTAAAATTTATTTAACTGAAAGGAGTAGTCAAGTCACAAATCTACTGAATTGAATCTAGTGAATAGATGAAATCAATGGTCCACAAAACTTTTAATAACTTAGTAAATATATGAGCTGTTAACATGCTTTTTACGAGGGATGTTCAGTAATCAACCAGACAAATTATTATGAAGAGAAAATGGTTCATTAAATGCCAATGAAACTTTTTGAGGGTCAAGTTGGGAACATTGTAAACACTGTTAATCAGCTGTTCGATCATAATTATAATTAACAACCTTTATTGTTCATTTCAAAATGTTAGTTTTGCTTAAAACTTGGAAACTGGAAGCAAAGTTCAGTAATGAGAGTTTTGCTTTCTGAAGTTGCATTTGTTTTTTTTTTTGTTTAATGTCCGACTGTTCTGCAATTACTGCTAATGTAGATGGTGAAGGATGAAATGATTTTTTGTAACGTATGAAAATATGCCGTGCCTGAATGGGATTTGAACCCAAGACCGCATGATGAGAGGCGAGCACGTTACCAACTATGCCAATGTAGCCGGCTCTGAAGGTGTAAACCTGATGGAAATTTACTGAAGAATGTAAATTCTAAAACAATACACAATATGGTGAAAAGTGTTTAAACCATAGTGCAATGTATAAGTGGGTGGAACGATTAAATTCAGGCAGGATAAATTTCACTGATCTTTATTGCTCTGGAAGACTAACTGAAGTTTCGACTAATGCACTGCAATTTCAAATAAATAATTTTATTCACTAAGACAGGTGAGTAAAACTTTTCTAATTGCTGGAATTCAATCCATGACGAGCTGAATTTTTGCAATACGTGTTCAAAATGAGTTCTAAGACAGTTGACCTCACACTGCTCAGACAGGGAGAGAATTGCTTAAAAAGTTCAGTTCGGATTCTTTTTAAACTAAATTTTAGTTATCATACATTAAAATTAATTCAATGTTGATTTCAGGTATTCTTGAAGAATTAAAATATGAAAAACCAATAACACTTGCAAAAACTCAATTTTTTGACTTGTCTACCCATTTAATTTTACTGTTATTGTCAATTTGATAAAAAAAATACCGCTGGAAATAGACAATCAGATTAATTATTCTTTTAAAAAATTTAAATTACAAAACCAACCTGTACTGATCTTTCTTCTCAATAATGTAAGATGTAATAGGTGCCCCATTATCTGAAGCAGGAGGAGCCCATTTGAGTGTAACTGAATGTTTATCCCAGTCTTTGCCTTGTGGTTTGCCAGGTTTATCAGGTTCATCTGTTTAGAAAAAAACATATTTATGTTCACAGGCATAAAAAATTTATTTCATTAAAAATTCCATTATACCCATTATACTAGTTGAAAATAATATTAAATTTATACCAATTTTTTGTAATGTTAGTCCAGTCAGTCAGTCGGTAGAAAGTCTTGCAAAAAATTAAGTCGCACTAATTAGATGAAGAAATTGGTCAGATAGGAAGCCATAGACAGGCAGCACTGAATAAATTTATTGTTAACTCCTGCTATAACCTGCTAACTCCATTTCTAAGCTTAAAATTAATATTTTGGTATTATTGGAAAAAAGGAATTAAGTTCATATTATACTAGAAAAACTACTAACTCCAATGTGCATTAAAAGACATGTTTTGTTGTGACAATATTTTCTCCAATCTCCTTGGGAACTGTATGAGGTTCACTCAGTTTTTCAGCATGTTAATATTAACTCACAATATATTTATCTAAATTCAATCGAAAACAAGCCAAGAACTAGCAAACAAATTGGTTGGTGATCAGTGATGATGTACAGCTTCCAATGAGAAATGGAAATAAAAAAAACCAACTCATCTCACGAAAATAATTTATTATAACAAATTTGTTTAACTCCGCTAACTGTATGATCACAACAAAATGATTACACGTATAAATTTTTATTTTTGTAAAAACTTTCAAATCAGACGAAACATTTTGTAGTCAGTTATTCTATTATTGTTAATATTTTTCATGATCAGTAGAGCTTAAATAGTAGGCTGCACTCGATTAAGAATGCTGAAATGTCCTCAATTTTGAATTTTCAAACTGACGCAATAATATGGTGTCTTGGAGTAAAAGATGAATGCAGTATCCACAATTAATTTGCTGATATTACCTCTCCAGGTCCCAGGGAGTAAAAAATATGGTTTTTGGTATTTATTTTGTCTCACTACTGAATTGTTGAAAAAAGTCAGAAAATTTGCATGAAGTTAGTTGACCCAAACAACTTTTAGAAGGTAATTCAATGGGTTTATGACTTTGAATTTCCAATCAACAAGAAAGAAATTGTTCATAAAATTAGCGCGGAATTCATCTTGCCAATGTTTTCAAATTGAGCAGTAAAGATTTATAATAAGAAAATATTTATTTAACTTTTAGTCTAATTAAATTTGATTAACAAATATGAACAGAAAACTTACTGAATGGATTTTTGGCAATAATGGTAGTATCAGCTTCCAAAGGTTCAGATTCTCCCTCTGGATTCACTGCTTTTACACGGAATGTATATTCTTTTCCTTCATGAAGTCCAGCAACCTGCAAAAAACATTAATTAAATATTATCTTATGAATTATAAATTTGACACTTGAAAACTCATTGAAATCTATGAATAAAGAATTTAGTTGAAATATTCACACGACTTTCTTGCCAATTTAAATAATGAAAACTATAACTTAATTTTAATCATGACTGGATGATGCTAAAAAATCGACCTCTGTTGGACTTTGATTTTTATTACCAAAATGTGGAAAATCACTAATTGACACTTAACTAAGTTCTGTAGGAAGAAACATAGAAATAAACACTGTAGGTTTGTTAATCTTTTAACTGATTGTATATACACTTTTTCCCTAAAACACATATTAAGGCCACAATCTTAAAATATCCATTTTTCACTAAAGGAGCAATGCCACCACGAATTCCAGCAGACATGCTGCTTACTGCATTTTGTACAGCATAAAACATCTAGTTAATGAGGCGATTTTAAACAAAATCTTAGGCCCCATTTTTGAAAAAGTTGCAAAAAAGTGAAAAATCACACAAATAAACTACTATTTCCAGTTAATTGATTTTGATGAAAATATCCGTACAGGGTACCACTAATAGCATCCAACTTAAGTTCCAAGTTTTAACTACGTACGAGTTTCTGTTTTCGAGTTGTTTGTTCATTCACGCACAGACCAATCAGTAAAAACATGTTTTTTGGGTTAGGGAGGCCTGGAAAAGTGTATTTCTGGTGAAAACTCGATTTAAAAAATCAACATGAAAAAACAACTTTCTTAATTTAATTTCACACATGGCAAGACAAAGTACACACAAAATATAGCATTGAATTTGTAAAATTTTTTTTTTGGTTTTACATCTGATTGTTTTGCAATTTCTGCTAATGCAGACAGTAAAAATTTGTAAAAAGGTAAATAAAAATACAGAGAATATAGTTTTAATCTAACCTCAACTTCAGGTGTCTTTGAGGTTGTTACTGGTACCCATCTTCCGGATTCCAGATCCATTCTCTCAACGACATAATGATCGACTGGTTGTCCACCATCATCTTCTGGTTTATCCCATTTCAATTTACAGCCTTCTGCTGTCACATCAGATATCTTCAATGGTCCCTTTGGTTTGCTAGGTGAGCCTAAAATAAAATGCAAATAAAGTTAGAATAATAACTGATTATTTTCTATGATAACCTCACTACGATTATCTTAATTAATTCATTTCTGATGAATGCTATATTATTTCAAACGAAGGTTTAAGTCTTTCTTTTAATTGACTACATTAAAATCTGTCAAAATGGACCCTGTATAAGGCAGAAACTTGTTTAAGACGAAACCAATTTTAGGACTAATTTTTTTTCTTAATTATGTACCTGTAAAACCAAAAATCTGCTAAATGCAGAGTTGGAACAGACAAAAGATTTACAATATACATAAAGTTTCTTGTGTAAGCCAGAAAATAGTTTTGGTATGGGAATAATAGTACGAGTTGCGATGTCCTCATCAAGTGCAACATTACAGACCTTACTTACTTACTTATCCTGGCGCTACAGCCCGATGTGGGCCTTGGCCTCCTCCACAATTCGCCTCCAAGCTCCTCTATCTCTCGCTGTCCGTCTCCATCCTCTCACTCCCATCAATCTCAAATCCCTCTCCACATCCTGCTGCCATCGTGCTCTCGGCCTCCGTCTTCTTCTCACTGCCTCTAACTTCTTTTTCAGCATTACCTTTTGCATTCTTTCATCAGACATTCTTTCGATGTGACCAAACCAACTTATTCGTCTTGCCTTTATGTACCTGAGGATATTCCTTCTTTGCAGTATCATCTCTATCTCAGCATTTTTCAGGATTCTCCACGCACCATTCTCATAAACCGGGCCATATATCCTCCTTACTATTTTTCTTTCAAACACTTTCAGGGCTTTGTTATCTTCCTGGAGAATTGTCCACGTTTCACTACCATAGGTGACAATTGGCCTTATTAGCGTGTTGTAGATTTTCATTTTTGTGTTCCTAGTAAGGAGTTTTGACTTAAGCAGATTTCTATTTGCAAAATAAGCACGATTGCCCAGCATTAACCTGCGTTTTATTTCATTTGATATTCTGTTACTGCTATCGATCTCAGTTCCCAGGTACGTCACCTTTTCAAACATGCTATCTCCTATTTTTACTGCTCCTTGTCCTCTCAATCCTCTGGTGCTCATTTCTAGATACTTGGTTTTCCCTCATTTATTTCCAAACCGACTGTCTTTGCTTCCTCCTTGATCTTCAAAAAGATCTTTTCCAGTGGCCGCATGCTTCTTGCAATTATGACAACATCGTCGGCGTATGCCATAACTTGGGTCATTCTATTCATAATGTTGCCCTTTCTGTCAATACTTTCCATTGCCTTCTGAAGCACAATATTGAAGAGCAAAGCCGACAGCACATCACCCTGTCTCACTCCATCACAGACTGTGAACTCTCTACTTACTCTGCCTTCAGTTAGAACCATGCCTTTTGTTTCAATCATTGTTAGTTTCACTAAATTGATCAATTTTTTTGGGAAACCAAACCTGTCTAATGCTGCAAGCACTTCCACTCTCTTCACTCTGTCAAATGCCTGTTTAAAATCTATGAAAAGCATGTGCAAGTTTATGTTGTGCTCATAAAACCTCTCCATGATTTGTCTAATGGTGAAGATCTGGTCTGTAGTGCCCCTGCCATGTCGAAATCCACACTGATACTCATCTATTATATCTTCTCCAAGCTTGCTCAATTTCACTGTCAGAATGCGGGAAAATATTTTATAAGCTATGTCCAGCAAAGTGATCCCCCGATAATTATTACACAGCAATTTATCTCCTTTTTTATATATTGGACAAACTAAGCCTTTTTTCCACTCCCTTGGCATCTTTTCTGTCCTCCATACCAGTGCAATTATTCTGTGTAGGCACTTTACCAATGCTTCCCCTCCATATTTCCACATTTCAGCAGTAATATTATCCTCTCCTGCTGCCTTCCCATTTTTCAGTTTACTCACAGCCTCTTTTACTTCCTCAAGACTTGGCTCTATTACTTCCAGATCAGCAGTATGGCAATTTGGCACCCATTCTTCAACTTTTTTTGAGTCTTCTATACTTGGGCATATATTTTCGAAGTACTCAGCCCATCTCTCCATTATTCATTCTTCCTCTATTATCACCCTCCCATTCTTGTCCTTGCATGCCCCCACTTTTGATTGAAACCCTAAACTCGCAATTTTTTGTGCTTTGTAGAACTTTCTTGTTTCAATCATTACAGACCAGTTGATGTAAAATTACATTATCCTATTTAATAAAAACTAACTAGAAAGAATTAGAAATAACTTACTCATTACAACAATTTCCACTTCAACGGAATCAACACCTGAGTCATTCTTAGCTGTTACTTTGTAATTTCCAGTATCACTTCTTTTAGCTTTTTGCAAAATGAATGTAGTTTTGTAATCTTCATTCTCGATTTTTAACCTGAAACAGTTTGACAATTAGAATAGTAATATAATCTGTATAGTATGCAAATGGGAAAGTCCTCACGGACTGAGTGACTCACTCATCCCTAATTCTACTTCCCAATAACTAGAAATCTGAAATTTGGAAGGAATATTCCCTTTAGAGTAAACAGAAAAGTTAAACAAACAATTTCAACACTTTACCATTAAGGGGTTAAAAACGGTTTTCAACCCTTAAACCAATATTTATTGTTTACTAGGTTCCAAATGAGTCAGATAGCTGAATTTAAGTGAGGTTATTTATAAATACAATGCAACTAAAAAAATTATCCCTTAACAATTTCCAAAATGTATCCTTAGAAGGTTGAAATGGGTGTTCAACCCTTAAAACAATATTTTTAATTTACTAAGTTCAGGAATTAGATGGCTGAAAATCATTGGAGATGTCAACTAACTATAGTGGACCTAAAAAAATACTCCATAACGATTACAAAAATGTACCTGGAAGAGGTTGAATACTTGGTTCATCCCTTAAACCGATATTTCTTGTTTACTAAGTTTCGGACGAGGTAGACGGCTGAAATTTGGTGGAGGTATTACCGATAGTGCACCTAAAAAAATTATTCCTTAAAAATTTCCAAAATGTACCCTTAAGGGGTTGAAAAGAGTATTCAATCCTTATACTCTTAAATGATAATAAATTTCAAACTGATAGGTCTATTATAATATTTAAAATTTTTCCAAATCAGAAAATTTCATGTTTGATTTGTTTACAGCCCTAATTTAAAAATTACTGAAATAAAACAAAATTATATTCGGATGAAACCAGGACGGGCAGCTAGTTAGTAACTATTGAATATTTATAAGCTGTTGGATGTCCAAGATACGACAGCAGATTAAACACTAAAGATGTAGAAGTGGATGATAAGATTAACTAAATCCAGAGTTATGTGTTCAGAAACTTCAAAATCGGCAGAAATTTTTCCTCAAATTTCTTAAAAGTGATGAAGACGATTTTGATTCAGTTGATATCATGCAGGTTCATGGGTATATAAGGAAAGTAAAAGATAAGATAATTGCTCAAAAGACACCAAAAAATGGACTTTTTAAATAAATAAATTAGAGTTACTGTATTAAAATATGTTTCATGTTAAATTTTTTAATGTAAAATATAGAATAGTTTGTTTTTTGTTCAAAAAGTTATTTATTTATTTCTTTTTAATCAATAAATATTATTCTATTTTACCTATTATCCATGGTTTTCAGTTATATGTGATTATCTTGACTCAAAAAGCTCCAGAATTTTTTTATTAGAAAAATGCTTGACTTACAGCTTAGGGATCTGGATCCCCTTCAAAGTAATCTCCTCCCCAATGTACACATTTGTCCTATCGATGTTTCCTATTTCTGAAGCAATCCTAGAACACTTCTTCTGTAATGGTCTTCAGCTGCTCTGTCGCGATCTTCTGAATCTCAGGAATCTTGGCAAAGCTTTTTCCTTTGAGGGGGTTTTTTTGAGTTTGGGGAAGAAGAAGTCACAGGAAGGGTGGAAAAGCACGGTAATTGAATTGATGGCCAAAAACTAATGAGTTCCGAGGGCTGAATGGGCTGGTGGGTTGTCGTGGGGGAAGAACCAGTCATCATTCGACCAAAGTTCGGTCGTATCCGTCTGATTTTTTGTCGTAGGCGTTTCAGAAGTTCAATGTAGTAATACTAGTTAACTGTAAAGTCTGAAAGAAGGTACTCGTAATGGAAAACCCCTCCGGCATTGAAACAACAGTCAGCATGACCATCACATTGGAGCGAACTTGACGAGCAATTTTGGGTTTTGGAGAATTTTCATTAATCATTTGAACCAATTGTAGCAAGATGTTTTTTAATGGATTCATCACCGTGAGCCTTGACAAGCAATTCATAAGTTTCCTTGAAAGATTTTCTGAGTTTCACCCAAAATTTCACGGCACAATGCTGTTCACAAAAGTCACTCATTTTCAACTTCGGCAAATGCGTAGAAATCACCTTCACTAAAACAGCTGTTTCTCCGCAACTAAGGCAGATGGAGGTTACTTGTCATGTTTCTACAAACGCAATGAGCCCAGGCGGATCTCTGTGGGACTAACTGTAGGAGAGCTATAAAAAAGTTTGGGAACTTTTTGAACAGACCTCATACGTTATGAATTATACTACAGTTTTGCATACACAATGCCCAGATTACCATATTTTAACTACATCATTTACAAAGTATTATAGAGTTGAAAATACCTGTCTTCTGAATGAAGAACTTTGTCCTTTAATGTCCATGTGATCTTTGGAGGAGGTTCACCTTTTACGTCTGCTTCTATTCTTAGTAACTGACCACTGCGAATAACTTTCTTTTGAAGGTTCTTACGATCAATGTGAGGTGCCACTAGAAACAAATTAATATTCACTTATTGCAATCATTTAATACAACAAAAAATAGATAAAAGTTCATTTTATTAAGAACAATGGATTACAATTACATTTTTTAATAAAAAACCTTTTCTCAAACCATCAAATCAATAGATTTTTATTTGGAAATAAGATAAATTTGAAGTAGATATGAACAATGATGCAAATTTGACACAATAAATAATATTTTATTAAGTACATATTATTGATTCATGAATTTTAAAATAGGATACCCCAAGTAAATTTCCTAAGTTCACACATCTATAGTATATGACTTTAAGGTTGGGCTAAAGAATTCGGACAAGTATACGAACTTCTGAACAAGTAAGTATTGACAGCCATGGTTGATGTTCCTTACTATGTAAGGAGTGGTGCTTTGCAAAGAAATCATACCAACCCTCTTTTTGTTTAATGAGATAAGAAGATTTGTTTTTAAAGATGTGGGTCATTTAAATGGTCATATTAATACCATAACAATTTAAATTCTTGACAATGAAAATGTTCTTAATAGGCTTACGGGAATTAAGCACTTCAATCTAATGTTGATAGTAAAATCAGAGCAGTGCACACTGCAAAAAGTAGTGAATTTGTTATACTCAGTGTTAAGTTGTAGAACATTGTTGAATGTACCATAGATTTAAAATTTTGTAACATTGTAACAGTGATATTCTAGAAATAGTTACAGGAATTGATTTTGTATTGTATGAGGTGAAGTGTATTGGACAAGGACAATGGATTGTGATGACTGAAATGATTTGAATAAGAATTCTAGGAAATCGAAACTAGTAGAAATTATTGCTTTTATTTTGATTCCTTCTACCATGTTCTGGTAAAGCAGAAAAAGTGTTAGAAAGGTCTCAATTGTTTTAGAAACTATCAAACTACAGGTGTTTAAAAACAAATAGTGCCTTTGTAGTGAGTAAATTAGTGGTTGGACTGTGAATGGAATTAGTGTAGTCAGGCTGTTTTAAAGTAGTGTTGTTAAAGGGCCAGTTCTAGATTATGTTAATAGTGCGTTATGCATGGGTAATAGCAAGTGGTTGTGGACAGGTAAATCATTATTTTGATTGTTAAATGGCAGCATCTTATTTATAGTAGAGTTTAGTTTAAGTTTTGTAATTAATTTAATTGTAATTTGTTATTAGTCTAAGTTTAATAGTTAATTGTAATCTTTAGTTTTGTAAATAAATAATCGTTATAAGTTACAAGGAATTGTATTTATTATTTATGATACCCAGATCCCTAACAAACCTAGACTTAGGTATTATGAAAGAAACAATAACTGGTCACTTAAAAAGTCTTAATTAACAAAAGATCAAAGAAAAAAGTATACGCCTGTTTCAATGGTTGTCTGTGAAAAAGACGAAATCAAAATTTTGTTTTTTCTGTTTTTGTTTCACTGAATAATTTGTTTAGGATAATTATCTTTTAAAAGAACTACCCAGGTTATGATACTTACAGAAACGAGGCTTAGCAATAACTGATTTTGAAACGTCACTAGGAGGGCTAGGTCCTGCCTTATTTACGGCAACTACTCTGAATTCATATTCGTGGCCTTCTTTGACAGCAGCAACTTTTCCAACGGTTCTAAAAAAACAAAAAAAGTATTATAATTAAAACCCTTTACAAAATTTATTTCACTATTATTTAACAATATTTAGAATTGTATGGAGAAAATTTTTATGAAAATGTATATCAAAAAAATAATACCAAAACTAAACAAGAATAATTATTATAAAATGAAACCTAGGAATTTATAACAAGTCTGTTTTTGTAAAAAGATGAAAAATATTTTTTTGTGAAAAGGAAAAATTTAGACTTAATAGTTTGATGTCTAATAATGAGTTTGTTTTCTATTTACCTGTCACCAGGTACAGTTAGAGCATCTTCCCAGACTCTGTCATCTTTATCACGCATCTGAATGATGTATTTTTCAATTGGAGCGCCGCCATCATCCTTTGGTGGAGTCCATTCAAGATCCACAAAGTCCTTGTCCCAGTTTCTGGGTTCTGGACGCCCAGGTTTACTTGGTTCATCTAAAATAAAAAAAAAACACAACATGTTTAATAGCACATGAGACATTTATCATATTTAGCCTATGTATTGAAAATGCAAAATTTTGTACAATGCGTTTTAAAAAGCTGTGTACGGTATGTAATCAGTTGTAATTAAATTAGTTTATTTTTTATTTGTATGCATTTTTATGAATCCTAGATTAATATTAACTGAATCGGTTATTTTAGAAAGCCCATAAGTCAAAAAAAACTAATTATCAGAAAAATTAAAAAACTGTTAATTTACTACATTTCAATAAAAAAACAATATTAAAAAATATAATTTGTTCAGAGCGTAGTCTCTTTTAATATAAAATGGATAATTTTGTCATTTTAAAGATAAGCCTTTTGTTTAAAAACCACTGAAAATTTTGACTGCGTTACTAAAATAAATTCGAGTGAAATGCTAACTTACTTTGTTTTTTTGTGAAATTTGTTGCTAGACCAGAAGAAAATTGTGTAGCAGAATAGCATTCATTTATTTTCACATCACTAGTAAAAATTTTTTGCACAGACATTTTGTGTATCCTCTTCCACTAGAAAGTAAAGCATAAGCTTCAAAAGATCATCCTTTTTCAATTTTATAATTCGAAGGAAGCGCTTTATATACTTTAGGATAATACTTTTCTTAGTGTTATAGTTATTACGGAAAACCATACTTATATGATTTTTGTAGGGATTTACATACAGTTAGTCCTAAAGTGCACTAAGAAAAACATGTAAATTTTTGACTTACAGGCTTTCTGAAATGACTGATTCAGCTAAACTCCATTATTCAAATGATGATTGTTCCATTATTCAAATGGAATAGGCAATTTGAGTCATTAGCAACTACTACTCTGATAAAAAAAATTGGGAAAATAAAAATATGAAACTTTCAGACACTAGCTTAGATCTTTCTGTTTTTTATTCAAGAGTCTACTAATTGAACCAATGAAGTGGCAAACACTTTCTTTATTTATAAATCAATATCTTTAAATTAAAGTAATATTTGTAAATCAATTAAAGTAATAAACATATCTTACCAAATGGATTTTTGGCAATAATGCTCTTATCGGTTTCAAGTTCTTCAGATTCACCTTCCTTATTGACAGCACGAACTCTGAATTTGTATGGTTTTCCTTCTTGTAATCCAGTGATATTTGCTTCTGGTTCAATGGATTTACCACAAGGAATCCATTGGCCAGTGTGAGGGTCAAGTTTCTCAATTTCATAATATTCAATTGGAGTGCCCCCGTCATCTTCAGGTTTCTTCCATTTAAGTTTGCAACCGTTCTTAGTTACATCAGCTACTTGCAATGGGCCTTCGGGTCTAGATGGTTTACCTGTTAACAAATTAATGATGAATTAAAGAGCTATCTAGACATTAATACTAATTTTTATAGATTTCAGAAATCAATATATTACACCTCGTTTGAGAGATAAAAAATCAAAGTACCTAAAATGGCGCAAAAATACTAAAATAACAATTTTGACCAAAAATCTGTTGCTTAACAGAAGTTTTTACAATAATTAGAGCTTTCCTTATAACTAATCTTCATTAATTTAATTACAGAAAAGGTTCAAAGTTGTATCTCTTGTATTCAAGCATGACTTTACAGAAAACTGCGATAGTAAACAGTCAGTTTACTATTTTTGTTTTATAGGCAATATTATTGTATGAATCTAAGCTTTGTGCGGTTGCAGGATGAAGGGGACAGACGAAGTACCAGACTACTGCTACGTCATAACACTGTACTAATCATCTCATTGCTCTTCGCTAGGCAGTAGGCTGCTTAGTGCGGTGACATACATACATTGTACGTGGGTGTTGTTTTGACTATTCGCTGTAGACGGTAACACAGAATATATGTAGTTTGGATAGTACTTCTGACTACTACAAACATAGTACTAGTAAAACATTACAACTACTAACGCAATCTCTCACAGTAGTAGTGACGTAATGCATAACTCTCAGCTGCACAAAGCTAAGGAACGGGCATTAGACCAAATTATGAGACTGGAATACAATTAAAGAATACATAAATTTTTTTCTTTAGCAATTATCTACCGAAAAATAAAAAATCTGATTGTTGGTAACACTGCAGCTAATGATTTCACAGCATATAAAACAAAATGTTAAAAACTGCAACATATTCATGCAGTTTTTACTTTATTGGAGTTTAATTTTTTCACAATAGGTAAATGTCGTAGTCAAGAAGAATCTTGTATAAATTTTATTTCCTTTAATTAGTTTGTAAGTTAACGATGAGATTCAATTTGGGATTAATTGATAATTAAATAAATAACCTTCATTATATAATTCCAAATGGAATATTAAGATGAAAAAAACATCTAATTACAGATTATTAGTGTTTTATTATAATAAAACACAGACATTTTCAACTTACCAAGTATGGTGATGTCAATTTCAGCTTCATCCATACCGACTGAATTTTTAGCTGTAAGTTTATATTTTCCACTTTCAGCCCTGGTCGCCTTCATTATCAGTAATTTAGTGTTGTAATCTACATTGTCAATTCTGAAGGTTGAATCAGTTTGTAATTCCTGAAAAATGAAATTATAAAATAGAAAAATTTCTTTAATTTGCAATAAAATTTAAATATGTATTTATTTCAGAACAATTTGAAGCTTAAATTTTGTTAAGTTATGATGCCTATGTCTTATTCCATGCATAGGAAATGATACGAGGTGAAATACAGATGAAAAAATGCTAGATCTAACTGTTAATCAAACCCGAGACTCCCAACATAGAAGGCAGTTGCGCTGAACACTATAACGATGGGCAAGGTAAAATTAAAGCCACTATATTCATTTTAGCCATTAGGAAAACAAATGACAGTTTACTTCTATATGGAAAAAAAATTATTATATTACCTACAAATTTAATAACAAATACCTGAGGGTATTAGAACTGCATTTTAAATAGTAGGCAACTTCATTATTAAAAGTTTATTAAAAATAATGTTGATCAATTAAATTTATTTTTATTTTTAGTTTTAAAACATTATTTTTCCGTAATAGTGAATATAAATATACAATTGTTTTTGTTTTTATTATTTAATCTACCTTTAAAATTATGAAGATCTCTTATAAATACTAATACTGTTAAATATAACTATTTTAACATAGTATTCCTATGTCAAACCCTCTACAAGTATTACATAAATTCCACTGCTTAAATAATGACTGCATCAATAACTTTACAGTGACCTCAATAATTGGAATAAGTTACAGATTTTACAAAATAAAATAATATTTTGATTTCTTTTGTTGGTTATCAAATAATAACAGTTTATCTATCACAGCTCTTTTCTTTTTCTCTCTCTATCTGGTAGAATAATTTATTTTATTCAAAACAATTAATTTTCCATAGAAAAATACACACAAACATTAGGTTTAGAATCAAAATAAGAAATGTTCGCCGAAATTGGGCGAATCAAAACAGTAAACTCCATACCCTACAATGTGAAGACATGTACTGTAGCCACATTATAGTTTTTTACAGTTTAGCGCATTATTGTGTTTTATTTTACTGAAATAATAGCGATGAAAGTTTTTCCAAAAGTTTTGACTCCTACAAAAGCTTGAAAAATAACTAAAGTACCGTTAAATTTGGTTTCACTAAAACAGATACCTGTTCAAAGTATCTGCAATTTACAGAAAAATTAAAACAGTTTAATACTCTTTAAGAAAAACGGGCAATTATGACTCAAAAACTATTTTACAAACATAGAGATAAAACATTTTATTACTTACTGAAAGTAAAATATAACTATTTTGAAATGTGCACTTTCGATTTCCAAAAGAATCAGGTTCTCAAGATTCCTGATCAAAGTGCATATTATAGCAGATAACTGTACATTAACAACTTTACAGTTAAAAATGGACATTCTCAATTTCTACTCAACCACAATAATGTTTCCATTTATTATTTATTTGACAGAGGATGAAATCACGAAGAATACAAATACCATTAACTATTGTTCAACAAATTCTCAACTGGACAATTAAAACAAAAAAATCACAGAGTATTATTCAAATTTAATTTTAAAAATGTTATAAGTTCGGAATGAAATACTCTTACAATTTTTAGGACAGTCAAGAAATAATTCTACTTGATAAACAAGAAGATGACAGTTTTTGTATTTTTACAAAAATGAATGAAAGTGGACAGTATTTATCTACTTCTATCCCAACTCCTATCTTTTGAGTAGTATGTACGCACAGGATTGATGGGAGTACAATGGGAATATAATCAGCCTCTAGGACTTCAATTGAATCTCAACCTCAAATTGAACCTCTAGAACCTCATAACACGAGGAGTGAGGTGGATTCTATGCCTTCCATACTGAGTGGGAAAGTATGATTATCAGCACGCCAGGCTCTCTGAAAAGCATCTATCTTCCACCTTGGAAATCACACCTTCACTTTATTCACCACAGGATCTGGCTGTATAATGAAATTCATTACTCTCAAAGGAGATAACTCTGACTAGTGTCTTTTACACCTTTACCTCTTCTGTTTTTGAATGCTTCAGTTATATAATTGGCTGACCATATGATAAGAAACATAACTATAAAGTATAAAATGTATAAAACTATAAATTATTAATTTTCCACTGTACAATTCAATAAATTCCAGGTTTCAGATTCTGACCACTTTATTATCTAAATAAGCTTGGTAACAAAATAACGCAAAAAAAGATAAAGGTCTAGTAAGATTAGACAAAATCACTAACCAAAATGAAGAATAAAAAAAAATCAGCAGATTCTAATTTCTTTCACTAGTCAAAACAAAACAGCGCTATCCTATCCGGTTTACACTGGTTTAATGCCAGCAAAGTGGTGGTAGAGTAGGCATGGTGGTGAGGGTGGGTGATTGGCTTTTTACTTTGCTACCGCAGTGACTTACTCTCCTCTATCAAATTTATCTTTAGTACTCTTCTGTTGACTATCCCAACTGTTTACACAACGATAGTATATGGTAGAGTACTACTCTCCCTGCTTACTCTACCAATTACTATACCAAAGTAAACAAAGCCTTAGGATAGGTGTAAGCCTCCATATGACAATAGATTCGCTCACTGGTATAATACGTAAAACAATAATAAATAAACTAATTACTATCAAAATTAAAAACTATAATATATTATCAATAGTCATCTCTACTATTACTATTATTTAATAAATAGATACTACATTGAACTAAGACAGCTCTAAGAAGAATTTAAATAAAACACTAACATAACAATATTATAGCATTCTAAATAAGCTTCATTACCATACTAGTAAAAGTACTATTTGTATATGCTACAAAAAAAATTAAGAAAAATATAATTTACTGTAAAAGCAAAAAATATATTTTTCTAAAAAAATCTTTTAAAAAGACATTTAACAAAGGAATTACAATTATAAACCTAAAAATTATTTGCTACATGACTCGTCACGAGAGAAGTCCGTTGTGTTTAAATAACTTTATTTCAAAAAATAAATTTATTGTAGGGAAAAAATTGAATGCCACAAAATTACAATACATAGTCCTTTTCGGTGTTGATTATGTTTACCAAAATTTTTTTATTAAAAATTCATCGGAGCTACGGAAATTTACGTATACAAAGTACCCAGTTTTTAGCAATTTCTCAAATACCAAGTACCTTTTCGGTAAATGCTTGTCACTTGGTCCGGGCTAAATATAAAAAAAACGATGTGCACGTATAAAGAGCACAGGGTTTGTAAAACTAAACATCAGATTTAACTTTCATTATAAACTATTCAGATTATACAAAAAACTGTGATATTTAACATAAGTTTTCTAAAAACTCATTACCGGAAAACTGGCTAAAAACTGGGTATTTTGTATGTGTCAATTATTGTATCTGCTATTTAAATAAAAAAAAAATTGTCAAACAAATTGCCGCAAAAAGGAGAACCTTTTATGTAGTGAATCATTCACTAAATTCTGTTCAATAGTTTCTGAAAAAGAGTTTTCAAACAAAACGGAATCTTTCGTGTTGAGGACTATAAAATAAAATTTTGTAAACTAATAATCTAAAACCTAAATCTATATTTTTATAATTATAGAAAATATAAAAAAAATTCACAATACGTGCCTAAATGAAATCATGCCACGATTTATAATTTAAATCAAATTTATTAAAAAAAAGCCATAATATAAAAAATCTAATAGTAAATTCAATAAGAAAATCTCTAATAGTATGAAAATAATAGACGAATTTTAAATATGTCCTCGACAGAAAAATACTTATCAGTTTTATTGTCAATTTATAGAAGTACAGTAAGCTACGCTTATTGCGTTAACTAGATAATGCGGTCAAACAGTTACTGTGATCAAATGCAAAAGAACGGAATCCAATCATAAAATCACATGTAGTTTCCTCCGGTTTGTACAATTATCTATATATTGAAAACTTACATTTGCTTCCAATGTATTTTAAATGGGAATTCTTTTAACTCCTTAATACAGAATTCTACCAAACGGATTTTCATAATTTTTACGTGGTTTCAAAGTGTTCTTTCCTGATTTGCCCAAAAGTTCTAAACTTGAAATTCATGCTAATATGTGAGGTTTTACGAAATGAAAGAGTAAATTTTGTTTACACCCTAGCGGTGATACAGGGTTATGCGGTTACCCCGCATTTATCTCCTCCATAGCATACAGAATAGCATTTCATAAGCATACAGAATAATTGTCATCTCTCTTCTCATAACATAAATGAATGTAAGAAACTAATTTGTAAAAAATATTTGTTATAAATTTAGAAGGAATATTTGAAAGAACCAGGAATAAACGTCACAGTATATTCATATTTTTCAAAAGTTTATACAATTATAGTAAGTCGAGGACATATGGGTAATTTACAAAGCATATAATATAGCAGCTAATAATAACCTACAAAAAATCTACTTTAATAAAAAAAGAACAATCAACTATATTTTTAGAACTAAATAATAAATTTTACTTACAACCACAATTGGCATTTCACTCTGAAATTAATTTAAAATGGATATATTTAACTAATATAAAATGCTAATAATTATAGCTAATACTTGTGATAATAACTGAAAATATATTTAATCAAAATAGATTTACAGTGAAACATCTAGATAAATTTAAGACAGAATCCATTTGATTGATTAATCTATCAAAAATATAATTTTTGTTTTTCAACCTATATTGGTTTTAACGTTTATTAAATTTAGAATTGATATTAAATAAAACATCTGCTCTAATTTTTAAACATAAAAATAAGCTTTTGATTTAATAATCAACAAATCATTCCAAGAAAATGTTAATGAAGACGAAGACGTGAAAAATATACTAGAGAAATCGGAGAGAGGATATCAGCTGACAAAAAATCTCATGAAGAATTGATATCATTAAATTGTGAATTAACTAATGACAATACAGTTATAAAATCTTAAGGACTATATGAATAAAAATATATCTCCCATCAAAAAAATAATTTTAAAAGAAAAATAGAAATGAAAGAGAGAAAATCCTGAAGGAAAATATATGATCCAAAGAAAATAAATGAAAAGTGAAAATGGAGAAAGTAGGTTAAGAAATAGTAAAAATATTTGAGAATGGGGAATAATGAAAATTCATTTTTATGGACATATCTACAGAATGGACCAGAAAAGACTTGACAAACAGTTTTATTAGATAGATGAAAGAATTACAAAACATATAGGTATTAGATGGTTAAAAGAAACTGTAAGAGTATTTCGGAAAATGAAAAGTATAGAGGACAGAAGTGTATTTAGTAAAAAAGGTTATAAGTTTTCATGGGGTTTAAGAGAAAGATAACATGACAAATGACAACAAGAAGTGGTCAGAATAAAAGAAATAAAGAGTATAGAGAATAAATGAGAAAGGCTTAGAAAATATGAAAAATATCAATGAAAAAAAAAATGTCATGTGTAAAAAAATTAACAGATTAACATGGTAGAAAATAGACAAAAATTATAAAAGAAGAACTATGAATTAAAATTGGTTTGTTTTTTAAATTCATAAATTTTTGATACACTTTAACAAATTTTGTTCCCAGCTATTTAGATTTACAGCATATTTTTAAGTTCATAATTTTTACTTTTCCTTCAAATGGATATTTCTACATGGATTTTTTTAAGTTGTCTCGAAATAATTTTTGTTGAAATAATTGTACAGTACAATCCTTAATGTCCAACAATTCTTGTGCACAATATGTACAAGAAAGTCTGGATATTTTGACATGCTGAAAAGTTACTTCATTCTATCAAAACAATATAAATAAGGCCAGATGATAAGTAAATTAACACATCTGTATGATTGAATCTTAGTATTATTACCCAATTGTTAGAAATCTGTTACTGTGATGAATTTTCAGTAGAAATTTATGTAACATATTATCTAATGTCGAAATAATCAATGAATGTTTCACTGTATAATCTATAAAATAAGATTGCTTAATATTTTATGAGGAAGGTATAAACAAAGATGGGTACAGCAAACCAGAAACACTTATCTGGATAGTAGTTTTTATTTAATACTATCCTTTCTAGTATTAAAAAACAAAAATTCAAATTTGATTTCATGAGAGCTCTGAATTACAAATCACTGAACATGAAATTACATATTCAATAAACACTAAAAAGAAAATGAGACTGTCTGCTTTAATATCAAAACCACGAAGAAAATACTAAATAGGTATTTATATTCAGAAAGTTTATAGAGATATACAAATTCACCAAAAACTTCAAAGGCAGAGTATGATGAAATAAACACTTTCAAAAGTCTTTTTTAACCCTTCATGGACGAAAAAAGTTTCAATTCACAGACGCATTTATTTATGAGTTGGGGTACAAAAATGTGTTTTCCTGGACAGAAAACTGTTTTTAAAGGCTCAGAGTTCTCGCACAATTTTTCTCTTTACTTTTACTCAATGATGCGGAAATATCATCTTTAGTCCTGAGTGACATGACGTATGTGAATATTATATTCATCTCCGTAATTATAATTGACTAAAAACATTTATTTGTACATTGAACTTCAGAATAGAAGGAGAAATTAAAGTTACAAGCACAAAGATTCTTTAAAGAAATATTATGATTAAATTGGATGAAAGTAACAAACGTAAGTACCGGGTGATTCAAAGAAACAAGAAATTTTGAAATTTGTGTTGGTAGCCGTAGGTGATTGTTAGCAATGAATAGCTTACGCCAGCCTTTGCCATTTAGTTATCATGACTACTTGGAGTGGTGCGCAATGAGATTTTCCGATTAAAGCTTTTACAAGAACAACGAGAGTGTGGAGGCGGCACATAGAGAATTCTGCCGAATTTTAATTTAGGACACCACGATCATGTCCATCAGCACATACTTGACACCTTGTAGCGTAAAACCTACAGACATTTCCACAAATTATTGACACCACCTCGTTTCAACAAGACGGATCAACGTCTCATACTGCACAAATATTGATGGCAGTTGTACGCCAATTGTTTGGCGAATGCGTAATTTAGAGAAATGGTGACATTCCATGGCCTCCCAGGTCCGCTGATCTGTCAGCTTGTGATTTCTTTTTATGGGGGCACCTTATAAATAAAGTGTATCTTAGTCACTCTGTTACAACGGAAGAATTGAAAGCTAAGATCTGAGAAGCAATGGCCAAAATTCCTGTTGAGATGTTACATCAAACCAAACACATTGTAACGAAGAGACTGCAGGAATGTTTGCGTAAAACTGGAACTTACCTGCAAGATGTCATCTACAAGAAATACATTGTATTGAATGTATTCTTAAATGGAATTATTTTTACTATTTATAGACAAAGATAAATTTCTTAAACAATTTTTTTTCATAAATAATTTAATTTTCTAAATTTCCCGTTTATTTGAATCATCCGGTAGTAATGAAAGGAAAAAGCAAAATTGACATGAAACACCAACTTCGTGGCAGCCAGAAAACACTGGCGGGCAGTGCTGTTAACCCAGCTTCTCAAGGTACAAATATCCTGGAATATTTATATATTTTCGCAAAATTTTTTAAGACTGTTAAGACAAATGTTAGTCAAAATCTTTTTTGATATAATTTGTAAATAGCAGATATCTGCTATAAGACCGTAACCATTCCAAACCGTACGCGGATATACCCACAAAACGACCCGCAAGAAAGATTTTTGAACAGATATATCCGTCAATAGTCCGTGAAGGGTTAATATTTCCTAGTTAAACTATTTCATCTTCAAAATATATAAAACCCTCCCTATAAGGAAGTTGACAGTACATACTTTTGCAGAATACAACTGAATTTTGTACAATTTGGCTTAAAAAATAGATAAATAAATTATTAAGTCAGTACTTAAAACCTATCATTTTCTCTTTTAAAGTAGGCTCATGAAGAAAGTCTGGTATACTAAAAATTTACAACATAAAATTATTATAGGTAAGTTACATTATTATAATTTATTAAAACTACAATATTTTTCTTTTACAAAAAATATATGTGTTTACTGTAATCCTAATTAAAAAATACTAAAATTACAATATCATAATTTCAAAATTTTTACTTACACGGTCCTTAAATGTCCAGGTATTAGTTGGAGGAGGTTCACCACTTACATTAACATCAATTAATGCAGTATGACCAACTTTGAAAACCAAATTCTGCAAGTTAGTTCTGTCAATTCTTGGTTTCACTGTAATCAAAAATATAAATTTTATGTTTATACAAATTTCATTTAAAAAATTACAAAATTATTTGATTATTTAAGTTTTCTTTCTTTAATTTTGATTTTGGTACTGTGCAATGAGCTGCACATTTTCCATATATGATATTTAATATTTGACTGGTAGTGAGGAATTTTACTCTCAGGAGAAGAGGAACCTGGTGGTACATTATCCGTTTACAACTATGGGGGTTCTCCGTTATTCAGACCAAGAGGTTTCTGCTCCATTTTCGCTTAAGACGTCTTATAGTTAGGAAGTTCCTTATAGCTAGGTCACGGGCTAGTTGGTTGAGATGGGCATTTAGTCATTCATAAAATTTACTATAGAAGGACGCGGTTAGCTTCTTTACTGCTGAAAGTTTGAAATTGTCGTGGAAGGTTTCATTGCTTACATAAAAAGGAGCAACAGGTGTGAGTCTTAGAAATTTTGACTGGTAGGCCTCTCTGCCACTGCTCCGAATTGTAATTTAACTGCAAAATTTATGTTTTGAAAGAGAGTGAATTATAGGTTAAAATCTACAATCAGACTAAGCTATTAGATCAACAAGACTTTTAATTGATACTAAAGTTCAATCATTTTTCGTATGGGCTACTGTAGACCACATAAATTAACTTTAGACATTATTTACAGAAGCTTTTTTGCAACCTAAATTCTCAGCAATCATTCACTGCAGACTTTCTTCTGTCCATCCAATTTTTTGATTTTGTTCTTCGTGGAAGCCAATATCAGTTGTCTACACTTTGTTACGTCAGTTATATTTTTTAGTTTATTCCAGTTTTCTCTATATTCTTTTTGACTTCTTTAAACAATTTATTCGCCAACTCAGATCTATAATTTAGTGTCTTTAAGATTGGTTTTGTCAACAATTTGTCATCCATTTTAAAGAGGTGTTCCATTAATCGTTCATTTTCTTGTACAGTTCTTTTTGTCATCGTCACCTACATTTTCCATCTAACTTTTTACCCTGGTTTCAGGATCTTTCTCTCAAAATTCTACGCCATGGTCCCAGTCAGGTCTGAGGTTTTTTCATCACTCATCTTCAACTATCATCTTTCTCACTGTCTGCTTTAGCAGTAATTGCAAAACAGTCGGATGTAAAAAAAAATTAAAAAATTTTTAACTTCTCTTAGACCAGCCTTCCTGGTCAAACTTGCCTACTGGGACCAGAGCTTAAAGCTTGTCTGGAGAGTACTTTAAAATAAAAGTGAAAATGATTTATTTTACTACAGATATAAGTTACTGTTAATCCTTTTAAAACACAATTGCTTAAACCCAGAGCAGATAATACGAGAATTACAACACGTTATTCTTTAAAAATTTGTTTTGATCGTGAATGTTTAGGAAATCAATAAGTAACCAATTTACTTAAGATGCTTGAAAATCATAAAATAAAAAATATAAAGTAAAAACTTACTGAAACGAGGTTTAGCTGTATGAGGATTGGTAGCTTCACTTGCTTCACCAGGTCCTGCCTTATTGACGGCTCTAACTCTGAACTGATACTGTTGTCCTTCTTCTAATTTAGGAACTTTACCTTTGCATACATTTCCTTGAACTTCAGCAGCTTTTGTAAAGTCTGGGTCAAATTTACTCTTCTTTTCAATAATATAACCTACAAAAAGTACAATACATTAGAAACATAGTAGATTTTAAAATTAAAAAAAATGAGGTTAGGAGTAACAAATAAAATGAAATACGAAATACACATGTTTATGAAGTGAGTTTAAATATTGATTATTATATCAAAATTAGACAAAATTTGATGAGTATGCAGTTTTTATATAAAATAATTAAATTGACCTAGGTGATATTGTTAAAAATGTTTTTTATTACATATCTTTTCAGATCTAGAACACTTAATCTGTTTTATTTGCCTTAAGTAAACCTTGTTCAATACGGTAATTAAACATCTTAATACAGGTATTATCATTATTAATACATTTAATTCGGAAATCGATCCTTTTTTTTGGTAAATGCGACAATTTCCAGTTAAATGTTATCAGGCGCTCACCAATCAAAAAGTGATGTTTATTCACAGAGAAGACTCAAATCTTTTTCCTTATTTTCTTTTAATTTTCCTTTTCCTCTTTTTTAATAAATGTTTTATGTTTTGTCATCCATTTTAAATTATGTAATATTAAATAAATAATTTTATTTTTGATCAAATATCCTTCACGAAAATGTTTTGTTTGTGTAATAATTTATTCCTGTTATGATATTGATTTTTAATCATTTTTGTTAATATCATAAACATTTTTATATAAGTTATTTAAGTTTCAGTATTGTATAATAGCTAAAAATAAATGTATTTGAAAGTACATTCGTAATCTAAATAGTTTGTAAATGTTATAATTACTATGATATACATTTATAAAACTAATAAGACATGTATGGAAAATTAATTTTTTCTATAATTTTTAAATTAAAAAATCTATAGTGTCTTTGTTAGGAGAAGATTGTAGGATGATCTCTAATGCAATATCTTATCCACAGTTTTTACCTAACCTCAGCTTAAGCAAAATAGATTTGACAAAGCAACCACCGTCATCCTCCAACCAAGTTACATCTATGTTAGCTGCTGATTTTCTTTTTGTATCATTATAATTCAACTGACATGATGCAAATCTGTAATAGAAATATAAGTAATAAAAAAATTCAAAAACCTAAACTTACCAGTAATTGGAGCTCCTCCATCTCTGATAGGTGGCTCCCATTTTAATTCTACCATATTTTCATCCCAGTCAAAAATCTCGGGAAGACCAGGTGCTGCTGGTGGATCTGAACAGGCACAAAAATTACAACTGTAGTACAATAAATTCTACAAATATTTTTGATAGTAACTAAATATAAAAAATTCTTAAATATTTAACGTGTTTAATCAAAATTTAAATGTTTTCTACCAATATTAAGGCTTGGCGAAAAAAATTATAGTTATTTAATTAAAATAAACCGAAAATCTAAAGATAGATGAGTATTTTTTTAGTTTATAAAAAAATTAAATGAAAGAAACTAAATACATAAAGAAATTTCCCTTAAAATATTAGAGGAGTTAAGAGATAAGATCTGTGTTAAAAATAAATTTTTATTGGTTTTCTGGAATGACTGATCATACATAATTAATTTAAAAAAATTGTATTTGTATTCTTTATGGAAAAACATACCATATGGATTCTTGGCAAGAACTGCGTTAGCAGTTTCAAGAGGTTCTCCTTCACCTTCTTCATTGACTGCTTTAACTCTGAATTGGTATTTGTGTCCAGGTTCAAGACCAGTAATATCAGCTTCTGTCTTTGTTGGGTCAATAAAACCAGCAGGTACCCAACGACCAGTAGCAGTATCCATTTTTTCAACTACATAACCAGTTAGTGGTAGACCACCATCGTCTCTTGGTTTATCCCATTTCAATTTACATCCTTCTTTGTGGACATCAGTTACTTCCAATGGCCCTTCTGGTGCTCCAGGCTTATCTGAAAAACAAGTGTAATCATTCAAAATTAAAGTACATCAAGTCTAAAACAAAAGTCAGTTTGATGTGGAACATCTTCAGTTATGAAGCTTGGTAAAGAACAATGCAATAGCAAATTATGTTGAATAATTTCATGTTTTTAACAAAATATGTATCAATGTATAGGATAAATTGTAATCGTTAATCAGTTAGCCAACTGTTAAGAAGAGTTTGAAAAATACAGAATAATTCATAATTAACTTCGTTTAAAAAAAAATTAACAATTTTTTTTGGCGTCACTGATATTTGAAGTTTGACTACAAAATTACAAGACTGATGCTACTACAGACGAACTACGTATGCGCCAAAGTTGTACTACTGATAGCTGTATAGAGTGAAGCCTACTCTTTTGATTGCCACCTCTCCTGGTTCTGTATTTAAATTAGATTAGCCTGAATATGGTCGTTGTTTGTACAAGATATTTTTTTTTTGTTTTACCAAAAACATGATAAATGTTTTAAAAGAACAACGAACTGTCATTAAGTTTTGTATGAAACTTGGAATTTCACTACTGAAACTTATCTTTTAATAAAAAAAGTATATGAGAATGAATATTTATCACATGCCCGTGTTTTTGAGTGGTTTAAGCATTTGTAAGATGGCCAAGAAGACGTTAAAGATGACGCACACTCGGGTCGCCTTCCCTCATCAAAATACATATGAAAATATTGGTAATCTGATCTGATCGTCGGTTAACTATTCATTCAATTCCTGAAACGGTAGGGAAAAAAATAAGAAAAAGACTTGAACCGTGGAAGAAACAAGCATGGGTTTTTCATCAGGACAACGCACCAGCTCAAAATGCATTGTCTATAAAGAATTTTCTAGGCAAATGTAACATCCCAGTGTCAGACGATTCGCCTTATTTACCTGACCTGGCATGATGTGACTTGTACCTGTTCCCCAAGATAAAATCTGCAATAAATAGAAAAGAATTTCAGACCGTTGAAACTATTAACACAACAGCAGCTCGCGTCATGAAAAAGCTCACAGAATACTTCCAGCACTATTTTGAACAACGGAAAATTCGCAGGAAGCAGTGTAGAGGTAGAGGAGAGGGTGTATATTGAAGAAAATAATAATAAAATATATATAAATTTAAAATAAAACTTTTTAC
Organism: Catonia carolina; assembly: GCA_035578175.1. NCBI lineage: Eukaryota > Metazoa > Arthropoda > Insecta > Hemiptera > Achilidae > Catonia > Catonia carolina. Next base: position 2,922,243 of record JAQMRL010000001.1, read on the forward strand.
AGCATCAGTCTTGTTATTTTATAGCCACATCTTGTATAAATAACCAATAATATTTTTTCAAAAGTTTTAACAAAATTTACTCACCAAGAACGACAACTTCAACAGGAGCTTCATCAACACCGTTGACGTTTTCAGCCTTCACTATGTAAGTTCCAGTATCTTTTCTAGAAGTATCACCGATCGCTATCTTAGTATTATAGTCTTCATTATCAATCTTAACTCTTGGACTATTCTCAAGAGGTTTCTTTGCGAAAATCCATGAGATAGTTGGAGGTGGTTCACCCTTGACATCAACATCAAATTTAACAGTTTGACCTGCACGAACGGTAACCTTCTGAAGTTTTTCACGGTTGATGAGTGGTTTCACTGTAAACAATGAAAATTTATTTCAGTACATAAAACAAACCAGAATAAATTTAAAAAAATAAAATACAGTAGACTCTTAGAAATCCGGACTAATGTGGCGGACGGCCGGTCTGGATTTCGAAAAATCCGGATTTCCCGGAGGTTGGCAATTTTGTCTTTATGGCGAATAATAATGACAATAAGCATTAACGTTTATCTACTAATATAAGAGTGAGCTTCTGAAAAAACTTTAAAACACTGTAGGCCTAATAAATTACAGTAGGCTACTGGTACTGTAATTATTCAATATACGAAGCACAAACATTGACTAAACTTAACGCTACTGTACCGTAATAAGATTCGATTGCACTCTTTGTAAGATTTGCAAGTTACGAATTTCAAACATTTAACAAAATGTGTCATATATGTCTCAATTATAGAGTAATTATAATTATATAGAGTAATTATAGTAGGTACAAATTCATTAAAAAAACCAAGTCTTAAAAATTGTAGAATTCATCCATGCTTTTTGTTGGTTTGTATACCAAAGTGGTAACACATCGTCTTCCTTTAAATTTTTAAAACCTCTGGGTTTTTTTGATTTTCCTATTAATGTTAACCTAAGTTTATGACTGCCGGTCACATTGCTACAAGCCAAAACCGTAACCCGTTTCTTGCTTTTTTTATAGCCCGAGGCTGAAGCTTCTTTTTTGGATGCGAGAGTTTTCGCGGGCAACATTTTATAGTTCAGACCAGTCTCGTCACAATTATACAGCTGGTCACCGGAAATTCCTTTTTCGTCAAGGATTTTAAAAAGTAAGGTCTTAAATTCAGGAACAGCGTCTTTGTTCGCCGATAAAGTTTCCCCACTGATTTCATCGGGCCAATCCCATGAAAACTTTTTACTGGTGTTAATTTAAAAGTTGTAAATTTTCAGAAAATAAAGCAAAAAAAAAAATCATCGTCCGGACTAGCGCGATCCGGATTTTTGAGAGTCTACTGTAGTAACAAATAAAGACTAAGTAAAAATATTTTCTCACACCTGATGTTTTCTTGTTGCTTTCTTTCATTTTTCCCAAACCTGTTTTATTCTTTCACTGAATTTTCTAATTTTTTTCTAACTATTTCTTGTCATTTTATTCTTTTCCAGAAGCCCTATTCTCTTTCTCTAAGAACCTCTCAAATTTTTCAGCATTCTTTCTGAATTTACTTCTGTTCTTTATAATTTCTAATATCTTTACTTCCTCGTATAATTTGCAGTTATATAAAAACCATTACTTCTATATTTAATATTTTTTGCATCTATCAAATACTTGTTTCTGAAATATTTTGTTGTCCATTCTATAATAGAGATCATAAAACTGAATTTTCCCTATTCTTATAGTCTGTTATCTTTTCTATATTTCTATTCCTTATTTTCCATGATAATTTATAAATACAGATATGTTTAAATTAATATTCTTACAACTTTATTAAAAGTTATTCTAAATCAAGTTAAGTATTATGAAATATATATTTAAAAAATAATACTTTTTTAAGTCATTTTGAACGCTGGTCATTGTAGTTTATAAAATTAATAGACGCAGTTTTGAAGAATTGACAATCTTGATTGTTTAACCAAAAACCAGGTACAAATTAATGTTTTTAAATTTTTTTAAACTTGTGATATTTTATTAAGATAATACTATAGTATTACAAAAAAACACTTACAGTTCCTGGCCTTTGCAATAATTGGCTTTGTTGAATCAGATGGTTCTGATGGACCAGCTTTGTTTACAGCCCTAACTCTGAATTGATATTGATTCCCCTCCTTTAGTCCTGGAACAACTGCAGTCAAAGCAGGAGTCTGAAACAAATTGTTAAAAGGCATATAAAATATTATATGAATTCTTAACAAATTAAAAAAAACTGTAGTAAATGACCGCCCTCATTGTATCTCTTAATGACAGATTCACAGTTGCAGTGCACAACAACTCAGTGTTATTTATATTCTAAAATTCTTTATCCTACATTTTCTTATCTCAGACATTTTATTTATTTATTTACAATTCATTGTTTACAACAGGCCCACAGATAGAAACAATATTACACACAAAATAAATAATATTACAAACTAAATCACGATTGCACATGTAAATTAATATATACTTTAATAATAAACAATAGTCTAAACAAATAACAACAATAATAAGAGAAAAAATTAACTAAATTAGGTAGAAAGAGTGTCAAAATAAACCTTGAGTTTGAAAATAGAGAACGGTTCCAAGAGACAAACCTTAATACATAAAAAATAGTAAAAAGAATTCCCTTAATACATAAAAAATACCAAAAAACCAAAGATACCGAGTAAATAAAATACATTTAGAAATTAAATCATTTTTAAAGTCCGGGTAAATAAAATACATTTAGAAATTAAATCATTTTTAAAGTCTTAGAGCTTGTCAGCCTAAATGAAGGCAACTCTGATGAATTGGATCTAATAAAATAATTTCATCTTCAAATTTACATATAATAACTTATAATATTATGTATATACTATATTATTTACGTATAATTTACATCATGCCTTAAAGTATATATTATCACTTCTTTGGCCTTAATTATGATCGTTCTCTTCCGTTATCCAAGGGATTATTTCTTTATTGTCTGGAAACTGTCCATTCTCATGACGTGTTTATGCCATTAAACCATATATATGACTTTCCAAATGAACAACCGATTGCTTAATGTAACCAATGATACAATGAAATAAATCATCGTTATTATTTAAATTTACATTTATCTTGTCTCCTTGTAATTCCTTTACTTCTATGGAAAACAAATTCAAGAGTGATATATGGAAGCAATACGCATTCTGTAGCAGAATATTTACAACCCGTAATCATCTTCAGTTTCATCATCATAATCATCATTTTCGTTATCCCTCTTCAACAAGAATGTCTGTATTTCATGTATTTCTTTTCATTCGACAGGTAGTGAATGAGTCATATATTTCCAATTACTCTGCGTACTGCACCCACGTATTACTGTCTCTTATCTCAGCCATATATCAACTGTCTTCTTTCTTTTTCATCGGTATTCTTCTATGCATTCTATTCAATTGTGTTAAATCGCAGGGACAAACATTTAAAATGGTGAGCATCGATTTGAGATAAGAGTGCTTTCTACAGCTGGAAGTGCAGAAAAACAATTTATTTTGCTGCCACAGGGCAACAAAACCACAAATATTGTATATAGAGAGGATTTAAAATAATTTAATGAGGTCTACATTAGCTGCTGTGAAGTGAAGTGAGCGGGGGTTGCTAGTTTATTATATAAACATAATTTTCCTTTTTCCATTGATACTAAAATCAGATTTTGGCCAAAAAATGGAGTTATCTGGTTAACATCCTCACCAACGATAATCAACTATCGACAGAGAAGTCAGGGCCCAATATCTTTGCCATGGTCTTTAGAGAGAAAGCCTTTTTATTATTTCACAAGCTTCCAAGGAAATACATAATTATTTATCAATATTAATATAATTAATTTTTCTGACACGAAAATATTTTTCAATGTTTTTCCTAATTAAATGTTAAACAGTAGAAGAACAAATAAAATAAAATAATTTTTAATGATGTTACTTACATCTGTAGTTAAAATTTCATCCCAAGATGCAGAGAATTTTTCTTTCTTTTCTATTACATAACCAGTAATTGGAGCACCACCATTTGATTTTGGAGCAGCCCATTTAAGTTCAACTTTATCTACGTCCCAGTCTGTAAATTCTGGTGTACCAGGCTTTGATGGAATATCTGTAAATTAAAAAATTACATATAAATATGTACAAGAAAAATTTTAAGAAAATAATTAATTGCAATAACTGTTTCTCTGGCACTCTGTAATAATAATGATTTTAAAATAAATAATCTTTTGAAATTGAAAAATATTGCGTGAACCATAAGATCTTCAAGTCCGAAAACAAAATTATTTCATTGAGATAGATTAACAGGGATATAATTTTTAAAAAAATGTGATGTTAAACATTCACATGACTTTTTTTTACGGATGAGTATAATAAAAAACATAACCTATATTTTATTATGAGAAAAAATTTAAAACGGAAAATATAATCAACTAATTTTAATGGTGCTAAATGAAAATCAACCTCTGTTTGACTTGGATTTTTATAAGCGAAATACAGAAATTTACTACTTGACACTAAACTAAGCACTGTGGAAAATAATACTTGCACAGCCACCATGAATTACAACAGATATGCCGCTTACCCTATCTTTTAGAGTGCACAAATATGTTAAATGAGGCAAATTTAAACAAAATCGTAGTAGCCATTTTTAAAAACTTGTAAAAAAGTGAAGAATCACACTATTAAACTGCTAATTTCAGTTGACAGATTTTAATGAAAATATTCAGACTGAGTCCTCTTGTAGTAGGCCTACCAAACTTAAATTATAAATTTAAACTTTGTACAACATTCCATTTTTGAAATATTGTATCGTACTCATAGACCAACTGGAAAAAGATGGTTTTGGTTTCACAGTTAGTTTGGGAACCTAAAAATATGTGTTTCCAGTGAAAATGCGATTGCCAAAAATCGGCATGATAACTTTTCTTCCTATATTTCTTATAGGGCAAGAGAAAGTAAAAAATATATTATATAGATGTTTGTAAGTAATAGTAGATTTTGAATTTTTATTAAATTGTCTTCTAACACGATTTATTAAGTACTATAGTTCTAATATCTTGCATACAAATAGGGTTTGTTCTGCTGATAAAATCGAAAGCATCCAGATAACTTTCTATGCTGGTTAAGATATAGATTCTTGGACTTTGTCAACTTAATGTTACCGAAATATGGAAAAATGAAAGTCTTCTATTGGTGTCATCTAGATGTATCATGAACATTTATTATTCTTATACAGCTGTCTGCAAGGTCTAAATGGTCAAAATGCGAGCACCTTGAAGACAGTTACATATCTTCAACATCTTTACCACTCGTAAATGGTGGGTTACTCCAGTCCTCAGAAGTTCAGCAGCTGCAGTCAATTTTCAGGACCAGATTGATTATTATCAATATGGCTACAAAAATTACAAAGCCAAAATAAAATAAATTTTTAGGGCCTGACCCTTCTTATCAAGAACCTCTAAGTTTTTTACATTAAAATTTTTATTTTCCTATTCTGTTAATAAAAACAGGTCAATAAAACCTACGGGTTTTTATTGACATATTTTTGATAGTTTATTAAAATAATTGTACTTTCAGCACACTAAGGTTTCTATTAACCTACTAATTTCCCTTTACTGACTAGCTTCTATTAAGGTTACTCTTTTACTAAGACAACAAACCGATATATTGGCTCAAAAAAATATTAGAAATTGGCCATGAGACGATATATCGGCTCCATTTTTTTTAATTACTAATGTCATTTTTTTACCTATTTCAACAAATTTTGCATCATTTTAAAGCAAAATAATAATAATTTGTGTTTTTGGAAACTAACTAATTTGGAAACTAATTTGGAACTAATTTTGGAAACTAATTTGTGTTTTTGCGTTTATGGTTTGTTAAAAAATTGTTATTACATAATGTCTGTGGCTATCAGAAGATTGACTTTTAATATAAAACACTTTTTAAAAGTATTATTACTACATTTTCAGGGTTTAAAAAAAAACAACAGGAATTTGATATTAGTTGTAAGAAATCTGAATTAATTTTTTAAAATTAATTTTACTTTGAATTATAAAAAAATTCTGTACTATACAATTTGCTCTTTAAATTTATTTTACTTTATAACCATTAGATTTCTTTCAAGGGAAAATAAATGACTGATAAATTAGAAAGAAAATGAAAAAATTATCAAAATAATTTAATTTTTGGCAGAGCAACATACAATTACATAAATCCTCGTTAAAGTTACATTTGAAGCATGGGGAATTTTATTCACAACTGCTTTTAAAACTGCAGGCTCTTTTGGTATGGACGAAGTTCTTTTTGTCCAACCTTAAAAGGGTTAAACCCGGGTATTCGAAGTGATATTTTAATCGGTAGTCTGTAATGGGAGTCCGACACTTCAGGGGCATTTCCATTTTCCATAAATGCATTTCAACATCCTTCCCTCCTAAAATAAATGTATTGATAGAATTATAATTTCTTCTAAATACTGTAATTAAAAAATTTTTTTTTGTGAAAGATGGAAAAATGAAAGAATTCAAAGAGCCCATAGTTTTTCGTTCCGGTAATAGTACTACAATAGCAACACGTGACCACACTTCACACTTTACACTTTGACCGCAGTTTTAACTGGTGAAGTTATGACTCATATTTTTCCAAAAGTATTAATGACTCAAACAGTTAATAGTCACTTACCATAAGGATTCTTGGCTACAATAGAAGTCTCAGTATCAAGTGGTTCACTTTCGCCTTCTTCATTGATGGCCTTCACTCTAAACTGATATTCATGTCCTTCTTGAAGACCTTTAATGTCCATTTCAGGTTCATTTGTTCTACCAACTGGTACCCAGCGTCCAGTAGATGTGTCAAGTTTTTCAACAGAATATGCAGTAACAGGTTTGCCACCATCATCTTCAGGTTTCTTCCATTCAAGTTTAACTCCATTTGCAGTAACGTCTTTAACTTTCAATGGACCTTGTGGTTTAGATGGAGCAGCTGGAACGGAAACCAAAACAATTTATGTTTAATACCTAATATAAAATGAAGTTAATATCACTAATTTGATAAAAACATAGGTGTATTAGGCAAAAGAATTAAAACTGAACAATAATATAAAAAAAAAATTAATTAAATTTTTTGAACTTTGTGAATTCTGATTCTGACCAACTCACTTACATTGCATTACTCAATACTTATACTTTAAATAAAAACCTGCTTTTGTTTTAATTTAGGAACAAAATATTGCAAATCAGACACATAATGTACCCAAAATTTAAAAATAAATCCAAAATATTAAAATTAAGAGAAAAAAATATTTTCTTACCTAAAACTGTGATTTCTACATCAGCTTCATCTTTTCCAGATGGGTTTTCAGCAACAATTCGGTAAAGTCCAGAATTGGTCTTTCGAACAGCATCACTGAGAGTGAATTTAGTGTTATACGGAACATTGACAATTTCAACGTTTCCTTCTGATTTTACCTGTATACATAAACAATTAAATTAGTTTTGAATATGGGAAAAACTTCTTTATCTTGAGTATTTGAAATGTAATCGTGGAAAATATAATTAGAAGGATAATGCAAGTTGTCATAGAATAATGGTAAGAAATAATGGTAAGAATAATGGTAAGAAATCAATGTTGACTATAATGAAAGTTTCAATAGAAAATTTTTTAAATTAAATATAAACTGCGTATATTAATTAAGCTTTCAATTATAGTAAAACTATACACAAGGTTCTTATTTAAAATGATTCAACAATTTAAACAATGTGCCAAATAACATTTAGTTAACATTATAAATTTAAAACAATCCGAAATTAATTTATGTGTGTTTTCTAGAGATATTGAGTTGTATTTTTTTTAACAAGATTCAGACTACAGAAAGAATGGACATGTTTGTCAATCATAGTTACAGACTAAAAATGTTTAGCTTAAAAAATAATCATTTTACCAATATTTTATGCCAACTTTCTAAGGATTAAAACGATGTGTTGGTAGCTCTCATACAAAAACTTTTTTAATTGATGAGACACAATTTAATTGTAGTATTTGTGTTTATAAGTACTTAATGTAAGTATTTATGTTTCTGGATACTATTCAATAATCCAATGTACAAGAAATGCATTAACAGAATTACTAAAATATGAATAAAAAAAGTATCAACTGATAAATTTTCAAATACACAATAAAATATTTGGTAAAAAATCAGACAGTTAAAGAAATAATAATAAAATTAAAAGTTTATTAAAAGTTTATTAAAAAGCTTTATTTAAAGCTTATTAAGAAGACATGTACCCACCGTGTTAGTCTAATGGTAAAGTCGTTTTTGCGAATCACCTGTTTAACAGTTGATTTTTGGAGGCGAAGGTTCCATGGTTCAAATCCTAGTAAAGGTAGTTACTTTAAACAGATTTAAATATTAGGCAATGGTTACCAGTGTATTTTGATCTTTGGGATTCAATTAACAATACTCTCTCAGAATGGTTGGCCTGAGTCTGTACAAGGCTACACCTCATTTACAAGTAATACATATCATCCTTATTTCATTAGGTCATGTGGTGCCAGCCGCATTGGCGTAGCTGGTAATGTGCTCGCCTCTCATCATGCGGTCTTGGGTTCGAAACAGTCGGACATTAAACAAAAAAAATAAGTCATGTGGTTGCTTATTGTTCTTAAATTGAACAGATTGTAACGTAAACACATCAGGGATTTATAAAATGAAGTCGAGTAAATACAGAGCGCGGTGAAGCTTCGCTCCACAGCTCGAAATTGGATTTTAAATGGGTTAGTAGAAGATGGGCTAAAATTAATTCACTCACTAAACATTAGTTGAATTAAATTATTTCCACTTTACTTTTAATATATATTTTATTCACACTATCTTTTTTTAAATTCCGAGATTTCTTAATTGCAAGAAATTTTTTGTACACTCAAAATTAATTTGTACAGTATCAACATTAACATGATGAGAAATAATTCTGTAATAGCATTTCTTTAATCTAAATTTAAATATTACAAAATAATAAATTGTTAAAAATAGTTTTTAATAAAAGTAAGAAAGTTAATCTGAGGAGAGTAGTGTATTAATTTAATGTTGTATTGTTAGTGTGGACAGTGTGAAAGTAATTTACATCGATTGAAAAAAGTATAATAGAAATATTTACAGAAAAGTTGCTGAAGAAAAAACAAAGCCTAATAAATAAAAATATATACAGAATTAAAATGACAAAAAACATAAAATAGAAAAGCAAAATTATTATGGAATTAATGATAAGAAAAATTGTTTAATTCATAGATAAAAACTACATAGAAAAGCATATTTAAAAATGTTATGCAGTTTGTTTATCTAGTCAAGAAAATGAAGAAGGAAAATCTGATCAGAAACTACCTGACATTGCAAAATCAAATATTAACCACAAAAATAAAATTTCTATTGCTTAGATTAATTTTAGAATTACTTTTTATACCTGAATGAACTTGAAAATGCAAAAAATTGATTCGAAAACCAACTTAAAAAATAACTAGGTAATTTTAGATCAGACTCAAAAACAGTAAAAAAATCTAAAAAGTCTTAGCATTTTAAAAAAATAAGCAAAAACAAAAATAGTAAAAATTTAGGAAAAATAGATACAAAATATAATCCTAGGAAAAATAAATGTATACGAGATTATCTCTTAATTTTTTAATAATTTTAGACATACGATTATAGTTACAAAAAATTGTATGCAATAAAATTTGTAAAAATTTGTAGTAGGAGAAACTGAAGGTCGGTGATGAAATTGAAGGATAAAATTCCGTTATGGTTTGTGAAATAATTAACATTTGTTTACTGATTCAAATATTTATAAAAAATAAATTCATTAAGAGACAATCTAAATTATGGACGTAGTCAACCTTCAAAAACTATTTTGCTTATTTTTTCTGCCCGTTTTTATTCACCATAAGTTCTGTGAGTGATGTAGATATAGGAGTAAGCCATTATTCGATAAAGTAAGGAAAGTTACTTTTATTCGATAAAGTAAGGAAAGTTACCTACTACTGTAGTAGGTACGAAGTAAGATAGAAAAGTAAGAAAGTCGTATAAAATAAAGAAAGTAGATAATTATAAATCTTTTTCATACTTAAAGCATCGTTTCCCATATAATTTTAGTTGTCTAAACTTTACTATTTTCCAGAAATCATAACATTAGACATACTCAACCAATTGTTAACCCTGTTCACACTGGTAATCTAATTTTAGATGATGCCAAATGGATTGTAGTTGGGGCGATAAAATGTGCTTCTGCAAGGTCAGTTTACATCGGAGACCGGTAAATACTGCACTTCTTTTGTAGAGAATTCTTTAACGCATCTGATAGTGTTTTCAGTAATAGAATTTCATAACAAAGAAAATTTTTATTCCCTCTATAGTGTGTAGGTAGCATTGATGGTTTGGGAATTGTTTCTTTTGAATGGAAATCCGTGTAGCTCGTGTGTAAGTCAACGTACATGCATGTTCTTTAATTTGTGTTGAAGCTATGATGAGTCTGTTTAGGTGTTTGCCCTTGAAAAGGAAAGAAGAGCCCATTTTACATTTCAAGAGGGGGTTTACCATCACAGAGGCAAACAATTCAGGACTTTGTCGGGTTGCAAAGCGGCTTCCTTCTAACTGCACCCACCTAAGAATTTTTCAAAACACGTGGTTGTAGGGAAAAGAATTTCCTACATTGCTTTGCTTACAGCTGTAACCTAAATATAATAGAGGCTCTGTGATACCACCGTAAAGAATGTAAAATACCATTCCTTCATGCTTCCCTGTGATGTGAAAATGGACTCATGTTGAACATTTTGTAACTTCGTCAAATATTAACGGAAATTTAAATAAAAAATAACATTTATTCTAGTAAACTCTTGTCTACAAAACATGTTTTATAAATTTTTTTGCTTAACTGAAATTTAAGCCCGTTATAGTAAAAAATCTAAAGTAAACACAAAAATTTTCGCGGTTGAAAATTTCACTCGCCTAAATGCAAATAATTATGAACCGATTTTCTTGTAATTATATTCAATAGGCGCAGACGTATTATATGAATCAACTGTAATTTTTTCAAAATTTTTCATCTGTAAGGACGTTAGATAAAACAGTTGTTTTGAGAGCGCGTTTTGATTTTTGCAATTCTTCTGTTTAACAAGTAACAGTTCATTTCCAAAGGGTTAAGATTCTATTTTTTGTTTAGTATACATTTTGTTCTCTATGGATACTTGAATGTGAAAGGTATAATTTAACTAAGTTCATTAAGCATAAACCCAGAGATGTGCAGTAATCAAACCTTTGGTGATAAATATCACTGAACTGTTACTTAGAAGGGTATAATTGGTTCGTAATTCCTCCACTAGGCCACATTGTGGTATCCAAACAAGCCAGCACTCTATCCCCTCCCTGCACAATTAAGATTTATGATTTAGATGTGTTATAACACTGAGTTCTGAAAATTTTTAAAAATTATTTTTTTATTTTGATCGTAATTTTTCTGTTGTCAGAGAAGTTTTGTTTAAAAATTTAAATCTAAAAGGAATACTATAACTATACATACCACTAGCATAGAATATTTTCTCCAATTTGACACCAGTTTCATGTAAATTGGCCAAAGTATGTGCAAGTTACGATTTCTGGAAATAGCGGGTGCTTTTCAGCATCCACCTTGTTATTAGGGGACGAGAATAATATTTTTAATAAATTTTTATCAGAATTTAATATGAAAAATTTTAAGCACTACAATATTTTGGACTAATTTGCCAAACAAAAAATTTCTTGAAGGTAGACTACCTCCTTAACAAATAACAGTTCAAAACTCATAAATCTACCGCATAAAAAAAATCATTCAATTCCAAAAATATAAATATATTCTTAAAAAATACACATTAAAATTAAAAATACTGTACATAAAAATTCTAATAAAAAATTTAAAAAACTTAAATGCTTCATTTAAAAACTTATGAGCTACTGAAGCATAAAATACTACTGATTTATGAAGCATCTACTTTAACATTCTTTGAAATTAGTAAATAAACGTTTTTTTCTACTACCCACACTATAATAGTGTTTTACTCACACGTGATATAATTTTATCAGTCTGAAATAAAAATGAACATGATACAATGAAACAACAGTTTAAATTCTATAAATTAATTTTCAGTAAAATCCGTCTAATACGCTCACGGTTAATACAATTTCCTGATTAACACATTTTTTTGAAGTCCTGAAAGTACATATGAAAAAAATATGCGAATATATCCTTTAATTAAGCCGAAATTAAAATACGATAAGTTCCTGTTAAATAAAATAAAAATTCTAACAAATAATAATGTTATATATTATTTTATTTATTTTTATTTTTTTATTTTATTTATTTATTTTTCTTAAATTTTATTTTCAGTACAAAATCAAGGTATAGAAAGGAAAAACGGTCACTATTTCTCTTGACAAAAAAATTACAGTCTTCTCTACCTTCCACCCCTTCAACAGTAAGAAATAGATCATTATCAAGGTTATCAACATGCACAATCGCATAGTAGGTTTGAAAATTGCCTCTTGGTGGAAGTTGTGCGATCGTTTAAACAAAAACAAATTATAAAAAAATAAATAAAAACATTCACTGAAAATTGCAAAAAATTTTAGATTACTGACTTCCCAGTTCCAGAGTTTGGATTGTACAATTAAAAACACGTCACAGTTTATCATCATATCCATATACGATATTATATTATACGTGGAGAAGCAGGGTCATTTAATGAAGATGACACTAAATCATGGAAAGAAGTTTTATTCCCGTTGCTAAAGAATTATCCTAATTGATAATTTAATTTTATTGATACCAAATAAAACACTGGTTTATTAAAATGAAAAATGCCACGAAAAAATAACATGAAGCAAAAAAAAAAAAAAACGCTTATTTCTTTACTTTTAGACTGTGTCTTTGCCCTTAACAGGCAGGTAGAATGTTAAATTATTTGCACTCGATCTGCTAGTTCCAGGGCTACAAACCATAGCTCTGTTTCTTATCACATGGCCAGCCAATTATATGACTAAAGCATTTAAAAACCGAAGATGTAGAGGTGTAAAAGACACTTCAGTTACAGAGTTATCTCCTCTGAGAGTAATGAATTAGATTATACATCCAGACCCTGTGGTGAATGAAGTGAAGGTCTCATTTGGAGGAAGGAAAGTAAATGCTTTTCGGAGGGCCTGGCATGCTGATAAGCATAGGCTACTTTTCCACTCAGTGAGGAAGGCAAGTGTAAACCACCTCACTCCTCATTTTACTTAGTAAAGCCTCTAGAGGATCAGAGATTGTGAACTTATACAATAAATATGGTGGTTCTGTAAAGATTAAGTTTTATTAAAGCTAGCTCCATAGAGAATATTCTACATGCTTCCCGGCTAAGACGCTTTTCCTTCTAATACACAAACATGGGGCTGTCCCTTAAAAATCGTATTACTCGGATTTTACTGTCTATTATAGAGATATTTACATTTAATAAGTAATTCAAACAAAAACAAAAAAAATCACTCATTCATTTACACAAGTTCATTTATAAAGAAATTGACATTTCTTTTCATGGGATGGTCCATTAACCTCTGGTTGTTTGTAGAGGTAATAGAAGATGAAAACAAACAAAATTCTCACCAAAAATAAATAAAACTCTTCTTGGTTTTAAAACCAGTTAAATATCAAACCAGGACAAACTCATCGGTTGATCAGACAGCTGACCAACCTGGTGTATTGATTACCATTGGAGCACTATTCGTATATATTTATATATACGAATAGAAGCAATTAATACTCTGAAAAAAACTTCTTTAATATATAAGGTATATTCACAAACATGCAAATAATAACTGGAACATCTTTAAAGATAAGCTGGTCAGGTTTAACCATTTATACAGTTTTTATATGGGATAACTTGAATAAATTTAGATACAATTTTTTGTCACTCCTTTATTGGATTTGTTCCAATTTTTAGCTGTATCTTATTTATATTATGAGTAATTATAATTACTAAATCACATTTTCATGTAAAAATCAAAAGCTAAAACGATCTAAAATTTTTGTGTTTTTACAAACATTTTTACCTCAACATTTGAAATTTTAAAATATTTTCTAATTTATTAAAGGGTTAATATTTCAAAAAATTCTAGTAATGCTATTAGGTACTTATTAGAAGAAGATTTTATAAAAATTTCAACTGTTCATCTCAAGTAGTTTTTAAGATATAGGTTCTTAAATGCAAAGAACTTCCGGGAAATTTAATTTTTAACTCTATTTATTTCATAATTTCTTAGAATTTACCAGAAAGTACTTATTTTTCTCGTCAACTTTCTCACATTATCTTTTTAGGTTTCTTTTAACTATATATTTTTTTGTATTTGCGAGTAGAACTGAGTATTATAATTTATTTTAAAATTATTTTATTTTATACATCTATTTTTAAAAAAAAACTTTATATTATGATGCTGTTATTAAATGATTTAATCAATAAACTGCTTACAGAAAACAGAGATTCAGATTCTAATTTCTATTGAACCAATAATTTTACTTAATTTCAAATAATTTCAGTAAAACATTCAATTCGTATTAGGGGACCTCAAGGTAAACTTGGTCCACTAACTTGGACTAACCAGAGAAAATATCCAATATTCCTACAACACCATCTGAAAATTCAGAATACAAACCGAAGAGGTAAACTTTAATATTATTTTAAACAGGAACAGATATGCCATGTGTTTTTTTCAAATATTTAATATAAGTTTCTTACCTCCTTGTCAGCTAAGTGCCAAGTCACAGTTGGAGGAGGTTCACCTCTAATATTGACATCATATTTGCATCCTTTACCAGCTCTGATGACAATATTTTTAAGATTAGTTCTGTCAATTCTTGGTTTCACTGGAACATATAAAAATATTTGATAAATTTTTGTTTAGAAATCAACAAAAACACTTGGTTAATAGTTCTGTTGAAATTTTTTGTATGTAATCTATAGAAAGAACAAACTATTGGATATCTCTATAACAAAAAGACATTTAGGTATAGCTTTTGCATTTTGCTGAGAGCTGTAAAACTGACGCTGCGGTCACAGCGCTACATGCAGTACAGTATGGCTCGTGCTAAACTAAGGGGTTTGGTAAACTGATGTTGTGCACGATGCAGCACAGGGTTGTTTATTGTGCGGGTCTAAGCTCCGTGTAGTTGCGGGGTGAAGGGTACGGGTGAGGTATAATGAATGAGTGACGCATGCTGGGAGAACGATTAATGTATTACTCTGATACAAAACATTTATTTTCAAACTTTCTGTAACATATTTGTTCGTATTTATTACATTCATTTATTTACATATTTTGATATGTATTGGTAAGTTAAATATTATGAATCCGACCAAGTTAATAACCCGGTAGGTATTTGTTAAATTAATGCGCCGGATGAAGAATATTTTTTTTGTCTAGTTAGTACACGCTACCACTATAAATGCATCAGCTGTGAAACACTACTAACTCATTCATTCTTCCACTACTATAACAATGCACTGCATTCCTTCCAACTGCACGGAGCTGGGCTGAAGACGAGGAACGGAACGTTCGGGTGCTAGTGCGCATGTCTGTTCCGCGGTTCTCAGCAAAATGCACGAGTTCTAAAAGTATTTTTATATTAATTTTCAATTTTACATGAAATAATTTTAAATATTTGCTATTTGGTTCATTTCCAGTTATCAGTCACAAACAAACAGCAGTCAATCAGTAGACTGCTTTTATTATGGACAAAGCGTAAAAATTTAGTACTAAATTTAGTAAAGACTAGTTTAGTTAAGCTCTGAAATTTGTCATCTATACTAATCATGGGCAAGTAGAAGCTTGTTTTTAAATAAATTTATCGGGCATCAGCTGCCATGGATATTAGCCCCATCAAAATTCTGTTAAAAAATAAGTAAAAATACCTTATAAAGAAACTGACTGCAACCGGATAATCTGTGTAGTCACTTCTTTTAAACTATATTAGCTATTAATTATAATATTTATTATATTATTAATATTATAAGCTATAATTATTCGTTAAAATACAAATTTAAAAACTACCCAACTGCCAAAGGTTGTAAAAGACCCTTCAACGAATTGTAGAAATTTGCAGGAAATAATATGAATTTCCTCTATATGGTTAATTTATTCCAAATGTAACCAACCAGTTTTTGTTAAAACTACAAACACATTTTTTTATTATTGATAGTTTTTATTCACCAAATTCTTAGCATGGGTGTTTTACAAAATCTCTGAACATGTTCAATTGACTTTTAAATGATTAAGAATGAAAAATAAAAAGTAATAACTAACAAGCTTTGTGTTTGACAACATGCATCTTCGTTGGATCAGAAGCAGGTGAAGGTCCAGCCTTGTTCACAGCAATAACTCTGAATTGGTATTCAGCACGTTCCTTCAAGTCTGGTACTTTAGCATCTAATTTATCTCCAGGAACATCAGCTGCATGTTCCCAATCAGGTTTGAACCTAAAAAAAAATACACGTTTAAACCGAAACATTCTTAATTCAAGACAAAATGTGCAAATAATATAGAATAGATCAACCATTTTAAGATCAATTCGGTTTATGCAAAGTGATAAAAAATACAATAATGATGTATTCTAATAGCATTTCTATAAAGAAGAAATAAAGTGTACTCATACTAGAAAAATCTGGGATGAAAAACTAAAAACATATCTTACAAAAAATATTTATGACAAAAAATTTAACATTTTAAACTATAGTTCTTCCAAAAACCCTTTATGGCGCAGAATGTTTTCAAACATTTCCAGTGAAAGGAGTATGTAAAGTAACAATTTCATGAACGGAAGGATAAAAAAAAATGGATAAATAATGAAAACAAGAAGAAATTTTTAAAGATTGTGTAAATAGAAATGGATTACTTAAGAAAGTGTTTTATTTTTATGCCACTAGAATAACAAAAACGAATTGGTTTGGTGAACGGGCTGGATTAAGTTGATTGTGCTCTGTTGCGTGTTTGTTGTCAAGTACTAATATTTTATTACAAGTGAATAAGTAATAATAGCCGTTTACCACAATCTGATGTAATACCACGCTTCGCTGCAATGTTGCTTCAATTCATGCCGAGTTATGCTGAGTTCTACAAACCGCTGCACTTCAAGTAACTACAATTTGACTTGACTAGTATGTTAGCATTGTCACTGTGTTCTGTTTTATCCATTGATTACCTGTGGTTCCTTTGTTGCCACCTTTGCCGCTTCGCTGGGGTTAATGGGTCGAAATTAAACACGGATTTAAGTATCCACCTTAGTAATCGGTCGAATGTCCTATTGCCTCACTTATTACAAGTCGCTTTACGCTACATAGTGATAAAAGTTAATAAATTTTAATCACTTAGGACCAAATGTAAATGGGTCCAAATATCTTCTACTGTTGTTCTTAGTTTTAGAACTGTAAAACTAGTTTTTAGTTTTATGACTGTTTAGCACACAGAAGCTAATGCACAAGATAAGGGGTGATAGATGAAAATGAATGACGAAGAATCGCCAGACCTGATCAGGAATTAGCTCATGGACCCCTGGGGCAGAAACCAGTCGCACTGACCACTACATCACAGGCCACCTAGTACTTTTAACAAATATATAAAAATTCAAAAATAATATTTACCTATCTTTCTTCTCAATAATGTATTTCTCAATTGGAGCACCACCATCACTGTCAGGAGCAGCCCATTTCAAATTGACGCTTTCATTATCATAATCCGTAATCTCTGGAGTACCAGGCTTGGTTGGTTCATCTAGAACAAGTAAAGAAAATAATTTATTTAATTTAAATTACTTTGTAATATACATGACTGTCCTGGACAAGGTTTTCGCACAATTTCCCTCAAACCATTTCAAGTAAATGCCTGGTCAGCCACCATTTTGTGTTTTAGTAGCATAACCTTCACAATCTCTATACCAAAATTTTACATGTCATTCTATAACGCACATGCGCACATACTCACAAATTTTTTTATCAAGTTTAAAAGGCATTGACTGCCATGGTCAAAATTATGTTGCAAAAGTACCCTACCAAAGAAACATATTGCGACCAAAAATGGCGGTGCTGTCAACTTTATTCAAATTATATCCGCTTACACTTAATCAGTTAAAATACAAGCTTAACAACACCCACCTGCCAAGTGTGTACAGGATTCTTGATAGTTTAAACAAAATATCCGAGTTTTCTTAGGAACTCCATCAAACGTCAATCATGTATAATACTACGTCGGGTATAAAGAGCACAATGTTAATTATTCTATGTAACAATAAAGGTTTATTTATTTATTGATGATGTAATACATATTTAATGAGTTAGCAACGCATGTATGATAGTTTAGCAGGTAAGAAAATAATTTCCTATATCTTATTCAAAAATGGTCCAAAACAAGAAAAATTCTAGGAAAACAGATTATATAACTCATTATTAATGAAACTACAAATGTAGAACTTGCTACAAACGCCTCTCCCACACAAGAGCAGTATTTAAAAATTAATTTAAAAACTAGTTTTAGATGTCGTACTCCAAAATGGTGGAAAAAAGAAAAAAATATTTATACGTCTGACTGTTGTGATCAGCGAGGCTAATACAGAAGATGAATAGTCATAAATGAAAAAATTCCCGACCTGATAGGGAATCGAATCTGGGACTCCTGGCATAGAAACCAGTTATGTTGACCACTACACCATGGGCCGGCCAGAAAACAAACTTGAAAAGCAGGAAAAAATTGAGGTCTTGTATTTTCTGTAAAAGTTCCGTTGATAGGTCTATATGTAAGAATTTAAACTATATGTAAATTAAACTGATACTCACCATAAGGATTTTTGGCAATTATTGTTTGTTCAGTGACGAGAGGTTCTGAGTCACCTTCATCGTTAACAGCTGTAACTCTGAATTTGTATTCATTATTTGGTTCCAAACCGGTTATGAGCATTTCTGGTTCACCGCGGTCACCTGGAACTTTGCCAACCCTTGTCCATTTTCCGGTTGATAAATCTAATTTCTCAACCTCATATTCTCTGACAGGAGTACCACCATCATCTTCTGGCTTCTTCCATTTAAGTTTGCAACCAGTTTTTGTTACATTTGATACTTCTAATGGACCCTCTGGTGAAGATGGTTTAGCTGAAAAAATTAATATCATTGTCATCAATTTATTTAAGTAAAATTATACACGTAGAAGAGATATCCATCAGTACAAATAAAAATACATAAAACAACACTGAAGGTGTTGTTGCTTATCATTCCTCTCCTGTTGACACACGGCGGTGTGCATATGATTATACATACATTTATGTAATTTCTTATTGTTAATTATTTAATGCAATATTTCTTAAAATTACTGTACACTTCTAGTTTTTCTTTTTTTCCACTTCCAATACGTCTTATGATAAAACAGTGATTAATTAATTTATTCATAAAAAGAAAATAAATAATCACATTTCATTTATTTATTTCTCACCATTACAATCACAAAAGGAATTTATAGATTAAATAATAAGTAAAAATTTTTTTAATAGTCTACAAAATTATACTATGCTTCACCTAATGAATTTAACTCCACTGCAGCAATATAGGTATCAGACGAACTAATGTCCCATAGCCGAGTGAGTGAGAGGGAGATATGTGGCATAACTACGCATGCGCTCAAAGGTCTTTACCGTTATAATCAAAATTTGAAAACATACTACAGTCGTTATCTTGCTTGTTAGTTTACTGCATGCATAAACGCTTGCTCACAACAATGAGTAAAATTAAAGACAAAGTTATTGGAACGGTGCGTATGGCTTGGCGAGTGAGAGCGTTATGCATTCTCTCACTCCCACGGCTAGGGGACATTAGTTCATCTGAATACTGTACATGTTGGAGTGTAATAATAATAATAATAATAGTAATGAAATGAAATATCTTTATTATAATCAGTTTTTTTTGGGTCCTGATAAGTCAATAAATAATAATAATAATAATAATAATAATAATAATAATAATAATAATAATAATAATAATAATAATATGTAAATATTAACAATATTAAAAGTAATCACTTGTTCTGTTACCAAAAAAATTTCTTAATTATATAATTGTATAATATTACTTATATTTATTAATATTATATTTATAGATATATTTATAATATGTTTTATTACTAACAATATACAAATATTTTTATACTCAATCCTATTAGTCGATTAAAGAAAAACATTTTGTTTAAAAATGCACAATTCCATGACCTATGAACTAAATTAAATAAAAACCCAAATTAAGTACTTTATGCAATTCTAAATTAGTGAATGAATAATGTAAACAAATAGTTCCTATAATTTGGTTAAAATTGTACATGTAAACCAGTATGAACATAGAAATGATGAAAACATCCAGCATATATTTATTTGGCATAATTGAAGCACATTTTTATCGACATGATACTCCCACCACTTTCACGCGTTTGTGCAAGATTGAAAAGTAGTTATAGAAAAGGTGGAGAGGAGTAAGCATCCACATCAGAATAGATGTGCTCTCTAATGTAGTTAAGTACTAAACTAAAAACTAAGTTCATTACTGTTTCAATAGAATCCTGTAAGAGTACTTACACAGAACAGTTAATTCTAAACTTTCTTGATCTTTTCCTGAAGCATTTTCGGCAAGAAGAGTGTATTTTCCAGTATCTCTTCTAGTAGCGTTAATAATAGTAAAGTTTGTCTGATAATCAATGTTTTCAATTTTTATTCTTTCAGTGTTGACAAGTGCAACATTATCTTTTACAGTCCATGTCAATGTTGGAGGAGGTTCACCAGTGACATCAACAGTCCATTTATGAGTACGGCCTGCTTTTATTGTTATATTCTTCATACCTTCTCTATCGATTCTTGGACGTACTGAAATAAAAAGAGAAATTAGAACACGTTAGAAATTATGAGTTGTACAGTAAAATATTAATTATTATTTGTTGTTCCATTTCATCCGTCACAGCACATCTGTCTATTGTTCAGCCGCTCTAAGTTTGCTCCTACTGTCAACAAACCAAAACCAGCTACTACAGGGTGCACACTAGAGTCCGTGACTTTATGGATGTCGTATTCCTATTAAGTTATCTATTTTTTAAATTATAAGTACTTAAAGTACTAAAAACATCAGTCGTGATATGATGTGGGCCTAGCAATTTAATTTATAAAAATACTTTTAAAAGTATTTTGTATTTAAATACTTTTGAAAGTATTTAGTTGTTACTTTTTAATCAGCGTGTACACATTTTGATATAATGCGCATGCTCAGTGACGTCATTATTTGTTTACATTAGGAGCAAACTTAGAACGGCTGAAGTGTAGCTAAATCGTAAACGATTACAACATCCGTTATGAAATAGAATTTTTTTCTGATATAGATAAGGAGATAGTATGATCTTGATCTGCCCCTAACAGGCAGGTGGAGTGTCAAATTATTTACACTCAATCTGTTCGTTGCCAGGCTTAAATAAATAGTTCTGTTTCTTATCACATGGTTAGTCAATTAAATGACTGATTTATTTAAGAACGGAAGAGGTAGAGGTGTAAAAGACACTAATCAGAGTTATCTCCTCTGAAAGTAATGAATTTCATTATACAGCCAGACCCTGTGGTGAATGAATTGAAGGTGTCATTTGCAGAATGGAAAATATGTGGTTTTCAGAGGGCCCGGCATGCTGATAAGCGTACTTTTCCACTCAGTGAGGAAGGAAATGGTAAACCACCTCACTCCTTGTTTTACTTAGTAAAACCTCTACAGGTTCAAACCAGCCTTTCGGCTGTTGACCTAAACAACAACAACATGATCTTGATACAGAATAAAATTAGTAAGGACCCAAATGGAACAGTTTATTCATACAGTATGCTATAAAAAAAATGCCAAACCCTTGGGAAACTATTATAAGTTAAAAAATTTTCAAATATGAGTAAATAATTAATTTTAAAATTCAGGTACAGCAGAACCTCGACTAACCAAATCTGGATCATCCGAAATGACCGAAAATCAATAAATTTCCAGTGTATGTAATTTACATAAACAAAATTTAAAAAAATGTGTACTCTAAGTGCACTTCCAAATAAACATCAAAAACTTTCCTGTCTAAAAGTTCAAAAGAAATTCATTATTTTCCACCAAGTAAAAAAGTATTAGTTCTTTTTGTTACATTCTTTTTGAAAAAGTATTAAAAATATGAACACAAAAATTATCAGAAATTCCTATTTACCCTTAAAAGAGGCATCAAACTGTTAGAAAAATAATTTTCCATTAAGTTTTTTAGGGTAAAACATGTACAAAAGTAATTGTAAAAGATTTTAAATTAACATATATTAAAAGAACCTACAACTTTTTTGAAATATTGTAAAAAATTCTCAAGAAAAACTAAGTATTTTAAAAATCTTCTGTAGATATTCTTTTGTTGCAGACATGATATGCCTGTAAAAATACAAGGCTAATTGTCAATCCTTAAAGATCCAAAGATCCAGTAAATACATCATTTTTGGTTCAGGAGCCCTGTAAATGTTTATTTTTGGTGAAAACTCAATTTTGAAAAATCAACCTGAAAACTACTTTCATTCCCTACATATTCATATAAGGCAAGAGAAAGTAAAAAAATATTGTTATTAAGGATTTCTTGTAAAACAAATGTTTATCATATAATGAGCTACTTTACAGCCCTACTAAATTTTTTTAATAAATTCAGACTTACAGTTACGGTGTTTACAGATGTGATTATCGGTAGCTTCACTGGGTTCACTGGCACCAGCCTTATTTACGGCACGTACTCGGAACTGATACACCATCTTCTCTTTAAGATCTTCAACTTTACCATCACATGAAGCATCATTTGTTTTTGCTACTTCAGTCCAATCTGTTGAAAATTTGTCTTTCATTTCAATGACATAATGAAGTATAGGTCTTCCACCATCACTGTCTGGTTTCTTCCATTTAAGAGTTACACTCTTGTTGTCATAATCAATAATGTCTGGTTTACCTGGACGACCAGGCTCATCTGTTAACAATAAATAAAAACATACTTATTAATTATCTCATGAAACAAATATTTCAAGACAAAATTATATCCTTGATTTATAATTCAAATTCTATAAAAAGAAAATAATAAAAGTGTGAGTGTGTGCTCAGGGTGGTATTTATAAAATAACATAGTTGTTGACAAAAGTTAGAAAATATATTGCACATTACGAAAGCCAGAAATAGTAAAATATAATTATTAACCAAAAAAATTGTTTTATATTACAGTTTTGTAAAAAAATATATTTAATATATTGAGTTCAGAGCATAACTTCAACAATGGTCAGAATCCTTAGGGGTGGATAGAGCACACAGGTTTGTACTGAGTTCCTATTTTCAATCCTATTGTCTGCTTTATTCTATTTGCAAAGTAGGTTGGTTCACTTTTGTGTCCCTCATCTGTTAGGTAACGTATTTTCAAAAACAACTCTTAACCTTCATGCGTTTGCCATTTCTTTCTGAGACTCTCCAACTGCTTTTTACAATTCTTTGAAAATTTTCTACTAAACTATTTCTTTATTTGTTTGGCCATTGACCCTTTTCAGGCACGGCATTTTTTCATACATTACAAAAAATCATTTCATCCTTCACCGTCTGCATTAGCAGTAATTGCAGAACAGTCGGACGTTAAACAAAAAAAAAAAGACCCTTTTTATCAGGAAGAGGCTACAAATTATTTAATAAAATACTATTCATATAACACTAAATTATTATTAATACACTAAATATATACTATTCTAACTACATTATAGTATAATGAAACATTGTACAGTGGTATTCTATGTATAGCTAAGGGAACAAACTGTTTATTATTAGTATTTGTGAATTGTAATAAATTGAGTGTATTGAACAAGGATAATGGATTGCAATAAAAAAAAAAATAAAGACTTGCTCTTTTTACTTTCATAAAAAGTTTAAAAAAGTTTCATAAAAAATTTTATCTGTTGCTACGTTATATAATGAAACATTGTACAGTGGTATTCTAGATATAGCTAAGGAAGAAACTGTTTATTATAAGTATTTGTGAATTGTATTAAATCGAGTGTATTAAACACGGATAATGGATTGCAATGAATTAAGTTTCGAATGGGAATTCTCAGAAATCGAAACTAGTAGAAACGTTTCTTTTATTTTGGTTGCTTCAACCATGTTCTGGTAAAACGGAAAAAGTGTCATAGGGTATCAATTAACTATCAGACTGCAGTTTAAGCAGCTAGTGTCTTTGTAGTGAGTCTTGGACTATGAATTTTTTTTTTTTTTTGGTTTAACGTCCGACTGTTTTGCAAATTGGTGCTAATGCAGACGGGGACTATGAATAAAATTAGTGCTGTCGGACAGTTTAAAATAGTGTCGTTACAGGATGGTTTCTGAATTACGTTAATAGTGTGTGCATGTACAGGTTGTAAATAATAGTTTTGATTGTTAAGTAACTGTTTCTTATTAATGGTTGAGTTTAGTTTAATTTTGTAATTAATTGAATTGAATTTGTTAGTAGTCTAAGTTTAATAATTAATTGTAATTAATAATTGTGTCAATAGATAATTGTTAAGTTTAAACAAAATCTGTTTGTTATTTAGTATACCCAGATCCCGAACAAACCTAGCCTTAGGTGTTACAGTACTAATAATATTATTAATAATAATAAATATGAATAATACATAGAACATATAAACATGTTATGAATATAAAACTAACACCTTTTGAAAGTAAAATATAATGTTATAATATTAAAATTATTATTAAAATGATATAATAAAATAAATTACAAATAAATATGCTTTGCTAATATAATTTCATAACTAAAATTATTACTTGGAGATTGGATACATTGAACACAATTAAAATTACAAAAATATAACTGGATAGAAAACATAAAACCAATAAATATTCACAGAAAAGTTGTTAAAAACCGTCTTTACTGCTAAAGGGTTGATTGCTGACAAAGAAGGAAAGTTGGACTCCCCAAATAGTTTAACGTAGAACATACTAGAAGGCTAATCATGGCAAACTAATGCAATCTAGCAGTATAGTGAAGAAACAATAGTTGGCTGAAAACTGTACTATGAAACTGAAAGTTTTTTTTTTTTTTAAGTGTAAATAAAGGAAGGAAAACGACAGATCCGTAACAAACTGAATTGGAAATTATGAAATAAAACATAAAATTCAACAAAATAGAATATTTAGTGTTTTATCAGTTTCATTATTTCTACCCAGATAGTTTATAATTTCAGCTAAAATTTATCATTAAAATTTATAAATAAGATTAAAGATAAAACTTTCACGTTTACTCACCGTATGGGTTCTTAGCCAGAATTGCTTCTTCTGTTTCCAGAGGATCAGATTCACCTTCTTTGTTCACGGCTTTTACACGTACCTTATATTTCTTCTTTGGTGTAAGATTTTCCAACTTAAATGTTGCAGGTGTTGATGGACCAGTCTGAAATGATTAATTTAATGATCAATAATCATAATTTTTAAACAGTGGAAGTTCAGCTGTCAATCAGCTAGACTATTAAATCACTGTATCCACTATGTCAATTATCTAAATCAGCAGTTTGAAACTGATTTAAGGGGAGACTGTACTTAGTATCCCACCAATGTTAAATTTGCTATTTTTAAGTACATTTTTCATATGATTGGTAAAAAATAAGGAAATTAAACTTTACACACCATAGTTGTTGGGTTTCTTCTTGAGCTAATGCCATTTTTTCAATTTAACCTTTTGACCATACCTTTTTTTTTAAATTCTGAATAACATAAAATTTTTACGAATTGTTTTCTACGTTTTTTGCGTATTACTAATTTTTGGAGAACCTGAGGAAGTCATAAAAAAGTCGGTATATGCGGATATACAAGGTAATTAACTGGTAAAAATTTCAGCCTGGTAGGTTTATTGGTTTCTGAGAAAAATGTACCTAGTGTTAAAAATCTAAATTTACAGGAAAACACAAGAAACAAAAAGGCACAAATCAAAAACAAAATGTACACAAACATGTAAATTTCCCATTAACAGTTGTTTAGAAAGCTGAACCAACAGTTGAGAATACAAAAAACTGTGATGCAGATATTTTAAAAACTAAAATTCTCTTTTCACTAAAACGAGCAGTAAAAAATTGTGAAAAATATTCGTTCTCGGTAACATGATAATTTTTCTGTGTAAACTTGATAAAAACTTAATTGAAAAAAATTATTTTTTTGACGTAATTTAATGTTTTTTCTGGTAGATCTAGGCCTAAACTATTGAAAAACATAAAAAACCAAAAATTGAAATTTTGAGTTAAAACCATCGTGCCATCTCCCCTTAAAATAATATAAAAAATAATTAACTCTTCAAATCAAAATTAATAATTGAAAGGGTTAAATTATTTCTAAGTAATTCATAAATGTATTATAATACCATAAAGTTCTTCAAAATATAATACTATGTTAAGGCATCGGCAGAAACGTGAACAGGTGGAAGGAAGTCAAAGAGTACAATGGAGGCAGAAGAAATAAGATTTAAGAGGATGTTAAAAAAGACAAAAAAAACAGAGTAAGAAATGATGTAATTACGAAACAATTAGGGGCGGACAGTCCGACGTGAAGAGTTGAACAGTAAAAGTTGCAGAAAGCAAGTGGTTTCTTCCAAAGTTTGGTGTGGGATCAGAAAGTTACTATGCATTATAAGAATGGTATCTATAATACATGCTTTGTGCCAATACTGATCGATGAAACAGAAACATGGATAGGGGTGAAAGAAAGGTAGAGAGTAGAAAACAGGCAGCAGAAATGAAATTCAAGAGGAGTATGCTTAGAAAGACAAGACAAGATAAAATAAGAAATTATGTAATTAGGGAAGTCTGGAAATGGACTCATAGTTGGTAACATGCTCGCCTCTCATCATGCGATCTTGGGTTCAAATCCCATTCAGGCACAGCATATTTTCATACGTTACAAAAAAAAATTCATTTCATCCTTCACCATCTGCATTAGCAGTAATTGCAGAACAATCGGGCGTTAGACAAAAAAATATGGAAATGGACTGCTTGATAAGGTTGGACAGACTGCCTAAAACGATACTGTACTTGGAGATGGAGGGGGATAATATCAAGGGGTAGGCTAAGAGTGGAGTGATTGGGTTTAGTTACAGATGAATTAGGGGAAAAGATGTGATACCAGGAGATCTATGGAAAAGGGATGGTTCAGCGATAGAGAGAAATGAAGAGGAGTTGTTTCGGACCAGAGAAAACTTGCTAGAGGGATAAAGTGGATGATAATGATGAAGAAAGACACCAGGTGCAATTCTATTTCAACATAGTCTTTCCATAACTAACTAAAGTATTACATAATATACTATCGTATAAATAAAAACAAAAATAACACAAACCTCTCCAGCAGGGACCCAACGACCAGTGTCCAAGTCCATCTTTTCAATAACATAACCTGTAATATCTGAACCACCATTATCTGAAGGTCTGTCCCAAGTAACTGTGATATGGTTTGCACGGACTTCAACAGTTTTCAATGGCCCAATTGGTATTGATGGTTTATCTGTTGGCAAGATTACACATATTTATATACGACAATAAACGTATCACTAATAATCTGGTGTGAAACACTCACACAACTTTCTCTTGCCAATTTATAAAGTTTTAAACAAAAACATAACTTTGCATGTAACATCTATATATTTTCATGTAAGGCAAGAGAAAGTAATAATTGAAAACAACCTAATCTTAATCATGAGAGAATGACCCTAAATTAAAAATAATTTATGTTTGACTTGATTTCGATACGATAAAATATGGGACATCACTAAATGACACAAAAAATTCATAATCCTTTGATCTCTTATTCGACACAAACGTTATATTTTTCAAATATTTTACATACATCAAATTACATAAAATTGACAAATTATACAAAAAAAAAATAAAACAAATTTAGTGAAATTCTATCATTGCACCATGATACATATACAGGATGATTTAATATTGAACGACAGTATCTTCGGACCTGATTCTATTGTTAAAGAATTAAGTTATTAATAAGTGTTCACCTTACAAAGGTATTACTTTTCAAATAAGTAGATATAAAAGGGGAATTGTATATATCAACTCAACTGCGCAAAAAAATAAAAAACTAGAAAATACAAAATTCCAGTGAAAATGTATGATATATTTAATATTTTAAAGATAACAAACCTAGTACAACAACGTCAGCTGTGCCTTCACATGTTCCAGAACTGTTTGTCAGTAACAACTTGTATTTACCGCTGTCACCACGTGCAGATCTACGAATAGTGATGACAGTGTTTCTTTCATATTTGTCATAGGTGATCCTAGAAACAATAAAATTATATGTTAGAGTTAGTGATTTCATGAGTCGTAAACAAGTGGGTAGTATGATGCGTTAAGGTGTCATTTGGCTCACAGATGATTTTTGCTTTGATGACTTTAAGTGTCATTTGACACACTGAAGACATTTGGTTTGATGCCTTCAAAATGTCATTTAGCTGCAATAGACATTTACTTCGATACCTTGGGTGTCATCTGGTATAAGCGTGTTAAAACCCTCCATAGATTCATGATATAGTAAACCATCATCAGTTAGAAATGACTGAAAATTTGGGATAATCTAAAACAAAAGTAAAATGACTGGACTATCATGTAGTGTGTACTGACTTTATTTTACTTGTCTCAGTATGTTATTACCTCTGGCCCACTAACAGGATGGAGTAGACATACTACTGGTGGGGTAAGTTATAATAAATTAATACATCGTACCTGATACGAGTACATTGCGGGATACTAGAAAAGGGTACCGAGAACGCAGGAAAACTACCCAATACAATCTGTATCAAGTACAAGTTACCAATCACTCGAGAATTAATTAGAAACTAAACTAATCTAGCACTGTGGAAATATATATAAATATTAAAAATTTTTTGTATTATACACAGAAAACTCGAATTAGCTGAATCGATATCAGGAAAATAAATTTTTTCCTGAAACGAATGATTTTTTTTACTCATAAAAATGTCGTTTTTGAACATGTAGTTCTTCGATATGAAACTATGTTTTTAGTTTAGAAAGTGGAGAAAAAAACACACCCAGAAAACTAACAAATCAAAAATGAAGAGCTACATGTATTTTTAATTTTTTCCGCAGCACAGAATACTAGGGAATCCTCCCTCTGGCCCTATTATCTAGGAAAAAGCAAAAATGTTTCCAGAAGAAATGGGTGATTCATGAGAATTTAAAACGATAACGGTTAGCTACTTAATTTTAAGGATAATATCAATCAGAACAAAATCGCGTTACTAGCATGTAGCGATGGATTTCATGACATGGCATGACGCATGATCGTGCTTTAATTAGCAAGTATAATAATCATACGTTTTTGTGTGATTTTTAAGGTCCTGTATTTTGACTTGTAAATAAATCTCGAACATTAAATTTGTACAGAAGTGCCATACACAATAGAGAATTTGTCTGCAAAAATGTCAGATTTTTAAACTTTGTCCCAAGAACAATGTTCAATTTAGGGTTCACAGATTCTGAATTACATAATTTACCGTAAACCCCTAGAGATGCACGAATCAGTTGTATTGTAACAAAACTTGGCCATTTGATTTTGGAAAAATATTAAAAATTAAAATTATTGGTTTTGGATTTTGTAATCGTGTGGTAATCCTCAAACTCAAGTCAACCAATTATAAAATAGTCGAGGAACCAATTATTGCACTTTTGCATTGCCTGAAATTAACAGATATAGTTATAAATGACTCATCTGTATTAACCTGTAAAGTTCAAATTTAAGTATTTTAGAGATCTTACCTTTCACCATCAGCTTTAATTTCATTGTTATTGAGTAACCACTGAACTTCTGGTTCTGGTTCACCACCATATTTGATGTCATATTTAATGACTTGTCCTTTCTTGACAACTAAATTAACTAAGTCCTCACCAATAATGTATGGTTTTACTGAAATTACAAAAAATACATTATTAGAACTGTTTACGCAAAGTAACTAAAACACAATTCTGCTCACCTACGTCTATATTTCGTTTCCGTGATGCAATAGACTCCAAACAAAAAATTCATCAAATATAATTAAAACACAATTCTGCTCACCTACGTCTATATTTCGTTTCCGTGATGCAATAGACTCCAAACAAAAAATTCATCAAATATAATCATCTTACTACAGGCTTAATTATGGTAAATGTTTACTTTTTGCCACACCTATTCTTGTTTTGTATTTCAGTTTCATGTCTGCAACCTTCAGTCAGCATGCTACCGAATTACATGTATTGCTTTATTTATTCAGATGTCATTATTTCGGATATAAGTTCATTAATTTTCCGTTTCCTACTATCATTACCTTGTTTTTGAACATTAATTTTCTTGCCATATTCTGTCATCAAATATTTTTATTTTGATAAGATATGTTAAATAATTTGTGTGGTATATCTCGAAGAAAATCATATCATCTGAAAATCGTACACCATCAATTTCTCCTCCCTTAATGCTGATTAATTATTTGTCTGTCTTCATTTCAATAAAAACAATTGTGAATCAATGACAAAGTGAGATATCTAGAATGGTATAGTTATGTAGAAATGATGTTCAAAGCTTATACTGCTAAATTAAAGTATTTAAGGGGACTGTAACTGGGAAAAAATAATTTTTTACATATTTTGTTTTTTCATTTTAATAAAGTGCGTAGTATTCTGAGTATTTTGATTTATTATTTATGGTGGTAGTGCAATTTTTACGAATTAAACATTATACCATTGAAGAAGTGGGGCTGAAACCTGGTAAGAATTCGTGCAATGGAACGACTGGAATCAGGACGAATAGAAAACGCTAAAAGAAAAATATCTGAATTTGAAAACAAATATGGGAGAAGAGGAATTTAAAAAGAAAAAAACTTGAAGATTTATATCTTCAAGAAAAGGATCCAGACCAACCACCTTACAGTGCTGGACGTTATTAAAAGAAGTAAAATTTTCAATCAATTTGCGGAAAATCATGATTTTTGAAAGTTTACGCTGCAAGTTTTCTCAGGAACGTTTAAAGATATCAGTATGAAATTTTCAGAACACATTCTACTCATTATGGATGCAAGATTATTTAAGAATTGTCCATAGAAAATATTTTACGATTTTTTTCACTATTTTTTTTGTCGGAATTATTTGTACTTTTTATAAAAATTAATAAACAATTTTTAATACTTCATTCAAAAATAAGCTCCCGTGCAGAACAAAATAAAATTTTGAAGTTTAATTTAAAATAAAAAATTGAGGTTCAATTTTTATAGTTTTTATGAAAAGTTGCGAAACTTTAACATGTAGCTACATAGGCAGTTACGGTCCCCTTAACACGAGTTAAAACTCCGGTGTAAATAAAATGAAATCATGAACAGCCCTTTGTATTTTCAATGTGAAACTCTGTTGACAGTTTCATTTCATGTACATAAATCAGTAATTCATAAGCAACCAACTGAAAACGAGAATAAATTATGGAATCTTTACAATACATAAGTAAAAGAAAGCCAGTAAAAGAAATCACTAAGTCCACTTTTTGATAAAATGAAATTTTTAGTTGTATATATGCAGGACATTGAGATTTAATAAATGGTAATGTTAGTTTCAAGAAAAGAAATCACTAAATCCCTTATTTTTAACTATTTTTATTTGACCAGTTTGGTAGTTTCAATCAAAGAAATATCTAAGTCCAAGAAATCACTTAGTCCGGTGTGTTCAAAGCAAAAAACCACAATGTCCATCTGATCATTGTTCAAAAATTACTAAGTCACGTGTTATAAAATCAGCTGTTCCCGATGAGGTGTACTACTTGTTTTTAAAGTTGTTTGTAAATAATTAAGTGGCATTTCAAGTATCTTAATTTAATTAAGATACTCTACTCAATACTTTTCCATAAATAGCCTTCTTACCAAATCTGCATTTAGCGATAATTGGTTTGGTTGCATCACTAGGAGCACCAGGTCCAGCCTTGTTAACAGCTCTGATACGGAATTCATATTGTGTTCCTTCTTTGAGACCATCAATGGTTGCTTCAGTTACATCTCCAACAACTTTACCTTCAACCCAATCTTTTCCAAATTTTTCCTGAAACATAATTTAAGTAGAAGTTACATTTAAATTATTCAAATAATCTTAAAATGTTTAATAAAGAACGTATAAGTTAGTATTGTCTACAATTTATAAGATACGCAAGAACGAATCTTCACAATAAAATTTTGGTAGTAAAATGTATAAAGAATATTGTTAACACAATCGAACCTCGATATTACAAAAACCCCTGATTTTACGAACTCTTTTACAACACCATGAAATTTTAATATAACTACCAGTAAATCTACCTCTTTAACAAATACTTACATCGATACAACAAAATAGTGACATACTGCATATAAAAACATTAGTAATTTTTACTACTACTGTTTTGTTTTAACAATAATTAAGTTCTGTATTTTCAACTTATCTGTAGATTTTATGGTAGATTATTGTGATTTCCGTACAATTTAATTTTAATTTTAATTTAACACTTAAAATTAAATACTCTAATCATTTCATGTCAGCATTAAAAACTAAACAACACGTTTATGATTAGTGTTTTTATTATCGATTTAAATAAAGTTTTCAAGCATTTATTTTTTATGTTATTGCTATGAAGAAATTATGTACTAGAAATAAAACTACAGTATCTGGAACTGAGTTCTATATTCTTTTATTTATAGTCAAGATCCATTCTATCAACAAGGTAAGTTCCTACTTCAATTATGTACGTACGTTTTGTACAGTATATTATTATTAGACGTAATTATGTGAAGTAGAATCTATAAAAGAATACGTTTACTAGTTTACACTTTTCTTTAACACTACTGAGACAACTAACTCTACTTAATTCATCATACAATGTGAAAAAATACATAAAAAATTAGACTGGGAATTCCTGTTACTTCAATTTAACAAATACCTCTATTAAACAAATTTTTTCTGGGTTTCTCGATTTCATTACATCGACTTACTGTATACATTAACACTGAGAAAACTTTTAGCAGAATTTTTTTCAAATTCAGACAACCATCAATTATTTAGATCTTGTTCATTGCCGGCAGGACCAAATGCGGGTGATGCTATCAACGCACTAATGAAGCAAATTTTAATTACCTACTATTTGAAATATAGTAGGTAGCTACAGTGGAACCTTAGAAATCTGAATTAATTGGGTCTGAGCTCTTTCCAGATTGAAGAAAATTCGGATTATCCGGGAAATTTGGTAGAATACTCTTTCAGGCACGAAACAAAGACCTACTTTAACTCATCCAACTGATGCGAAAAAGCAGAGGAGGATTCCCTCGATTAATGGATTGCAAGCGATGAAAACGGTCATTAACATTTAAGTAATGACAACATTGTTTCCATTGTCGAGAATCAAGATCAATAAAATACTGATGGAAGTGAAGAAGAAAACTTGACAGACATTTTTGATGATACAAGTATTATGCAATTTACTTCAAGACAAATTGACCTCCGTTTACGGATACAAATCCATTTTGAAATAGCAATTAGAGAAAGGCACCGATCAGTCGGCCACTAGCAGCACCACAACACCGGCTACTGCTCCGATAAAAGCACAAAAGCGACCGTTATCATCTGAAGATGATAAGTCCACTTGAACTGGCTCTAACCTATGGAGATCAACATAATGCCACTACATCGATGTTTATGCGATACTGGGACAATACCGTCAACAAGGTTTAGTTCCTTACTGTAAAAGAAAAACCGATTTTTTTTCTACTACATAAGGTGCTGTATTCATTCTTTAATACACCAATTCAAATGTATCTTTTGCATTATAAATTTAAAATAGTTTTGTTTCTGATTCATAATTGTCATTTTACCTTAATTTTTAGCAAATTTTTCAGAAATTAAAGTTAAGTTAATTTTCGATAATATTCAGGATTAACCAAAATTTTGGTTATATAGGGTTTGGATTACCGAGCAAATGGGGGTCAGGGTTAAATTTTTATAGGGTTCGGATTAAATGGAGTAAATATTTAAAATTAAATAAATAGTTTATCAAAATTTCAAGAGAATTTTTCAATAATTTCTAATACACCAAAAATACATAATAACGTACAATAGGGGTTATAATTTTAAAAATAGGCACTGGTGATATCCAATAAAAGTTGCTTACCTTAAATTCAATGATGTAACCAGTGATTGGTGCACCACCATCATCTGCAGGTTTGTTCCATTTGAGATCAGCATGATCTTTATCCCAATCAACAACTTCTACATTCAATGGTTTGCTTGGTTCATCTAAAAAAACATTAAATAATCATTATTTACAAAACACTAAGCGATAAATATGTGGATAATAATTTGTTATATTATCAATAACACATTTGTAAAACATTTATTTCTTTTTTTTCTTAATTTGTAGTTTCAGTACAATGTGGTAAAAATTTCTGCCATTCAATTGTAGTCTTTTTTGTAAAAATAATGGTGCCAGTTCTATTCTACTTCACTTACTTCTTCTATGGCATAAAACGTTAAAAATGTATTTATAAAATGTTATTATTTCTTTAAATAGTAATTAAATGTTAAGGACAGTAGAACAAAAGTAGAGTTGTAGGAAGTAGGCCTACACGTAAAACTACAATTTAAATTTTTTATAAAGTTTAAGTGACGGTATAAAATACTGCTGTATACGGTTAAAGAACACTAAAATTACACAAAAAGAAAGGAATCATACATGGACACATTTAAAGCGAGACAGCAAGAGGTTGTTCCCTAAAAAGTAAACATTAAACCAAACAATTTACTTTTGTGTTTACTCAAAAATAATATTTTTATGACAACAAATTTATTTTGAAAGGAACTCCTGATACTGTGAAAGGTTTGGTCAATAAATTAATTATTGTTTTGGCTTGTTTTTTACAAAAAAATACAGATTACCACAAATTTTAAAAAAATCAAGGTAAATTATTGTTTTCTATCTACACAAGTAGGTTTTTGTTCAAACAATTTAGTTTTTTTTTTAATAACTGAATCTCAGAGACTCCAAAAAGGGAGTAGAAGACATGTCAAGTTTCCGTATCTTGGTTGAATCGTCATGTAAATTCAATTTTAAACTGTTTCTAACGTAATATTTATAATAAAATTTAAGTATTGACCTAAATTACTATACTCAGATGAAAAATGCTGAAAAACTTCAAGGTCGGTACATTTACCCATTTAAACAATGCATTTTATATTTAAGTTAAATAACCAAAAAGTTTTCAAATAAAAACTTACCCCAAGGATCTTTGGCTAAAATGACTTTTCCATATTGAGTTGGTTCAGATGAACCAATTTTGTTCACAGCTCGTATTCTAAATTTATATTCTTTCTTTGTAATGAGTTCCTTGCACTGGAATACTGTAGGTTCTGTACCAGGAACTTCACCAGCAATTTGCCAACCCCCTGCAATGAAAAATTCGTATTATTATTTTATTACGGTATGTTAAATTGAATATGTAGTCACACTATAAAATAAGAAAGTACCAATACATTAATTAAAATGTATATTATATTTAAAAATCTAAATCAAGACAGTAGAGCCCTTAATAATAAATTAGCCTAGATATATTTACATTGCAGTAATTAACCTCAAAATAAAGAACATTCATTACACCATATTAAGAAAGTTGAAAAAATAGATTAACTAGTATTTCCAATTGACCAGTTTTATAGATAATTTTCATTTAGTTCTCTTGCAATTACTAGGCCTACTACTACTTATCTAAATTAATTAATTCGTAATTAAACGTATCTAGTTTGAATTATAATAGTTTGCTTTTGAATTATTTAAATTAAACATAGATGGAATTCTAAATACTAAATTTTACAAATCTAACAGACGTGAAAGTAGGTTATGTAGGCTGCAGTAAAATTTGTTGGATACACTCTCGGTTAATACAATTTTCTTGCTTAATACGCGTTTTTTGACAAGTTCTTAAAGTTAGTATGAAAAAACTACGTGCATATGGCCTTTTAATATGCGTCAAATAGTTCTTACTACGCACAGTTTCTATTCAATAAATAAAAATTCTAATGAATAGTCATATAATAGGTACTGTAGTTTATTTTTATTTTCAGTACAAAAACCCAGTTTTAGAAAAAAAAGGAGAATTGTATTTCTTTTGACATATAACATGGCAACCTACTCTATCTAACCCCTAAACAAGAGAAAGTAAACACTATCTTCTTCTCAGGATGTCTCTCCTTTTCGAAGGTTGGCGACCATCAGTGCTTACTTTATTGGTATATAGCTATCCGAAACAGTTCTTCAGAGCTTTTGTTAAACCATACCAAGTTGGCCATCCATGAAATTCTTCTGCATCCTGGTCCCCTTCTACCGTCGATTCCGCTGCCTTGTTCATTCGACGTAGCACTTCCACATAGTAATTTTCTGCGTCCAGGATATTCGTAGCATCCTCATATACAGCCGAAATTCGAACGCTTTAAATTTTTCGACGTTGCTTTTGTTCGAATCCAGGCCTCAACTCCATACAATAGGACCGAGAACACATAGCCTAACACTTCATGAGTCTCGTTTTAGTTGGGTTAAATTGTGCAAGGGTTAAATTGTGGCTTTAATGCCAGAATTCATAGTTTTGAAAACATCTGACCTTGGAAATACGACAGGTTATCTCTCGTGAATTATCCCACCTCTCATTAATACAGGCAACCAGATATTTACATTGTGCTACTCGTTCTATTCGAACCTTGTTGACCAATATGTGAACCTCAGAACCGATCTGCTGTTTGCTGATGATCGTTTTTGTTTTATTGGCATTGATGCCTAGTCCACATAATGCACTAACAACTGTTATACTGTAATTAGTATTTGTAGGTCCTGTATGGTGTCGGTAAATACCATAGTGTCATCAGCATATATTGCGTTCTTTTATATGTTGTTTAATTGTAGACACTATGATAAAGGTCAATTAACTCTTACGACCGCTTGGTAGTTTTGACAATTCAATTTCTTCTTATTGTAAATTGTGCGATTTTTCTAACAGAAAAAGCACTCGAAATTGCAAAGGAATTTCAGATTACTGACTTTACTAATACTAATACTTTACTACTGACTTTACTAATACTTTACTAATACTAGTTGTTGAATCAACAGATTTAAAACATGTCACTGAATGATGTATCGTCAGATAAGTGGACAACCGGGTTACTTCTTGAAGAAGACGCTAAGTCATGAAAAGAAAATGTTTCACCACTGCTGATATTATTATAAAGGGACGTTTATAATACAGATGAGTTGGTGTCGGTTTTTTCATTTTTACTAAGACAACACTGGTTTATAAAAATGAAAAGTGTCATGTTTCAAGAAAATTAACGCACCACCCGTCATTTGTAAACTGCGTACTTATTCGATCAGATCGGTAGAGAAGTTGAGGAGGTGGGAAGAGAGGGGGTGAGTGGGGAGAGAGAAGTACGGTATCAGTACGATAAAAATTACTTTTTATTATTGATTAGCATGTTCTACTTGAATCTCTGCTGAGACGCTTCTTCGTCTAATACGCTAACATGGTGTTGGTCCTTAAAAATCATTCTCAGCGGATTTTACTTTGTTTCCAGAAAAACCTTTTTATTAAAAATTTGACAAAATCTTAATACCTGTTATGGTTCATACAACAGAAAAAATAAAATAAACTTTTAACATTACCTTTTACACTGATGTCTTGATGTTCAATTACATAATTAATAATAGGAGTGCCACCTTGATCTTGTGGTGTTTTCCATGCAATTTTACATGAGGTAGCAAAGATTTCTGATATTTCCATATCTTGAGGAGGTGTTGGTACATCTGGAAACCAAAATAATTCATACGATAAATTTTAATTGCTAACAAATTAATGAAAGTAATATACTCAAGAGGACAGATCAAGAAAAACAGAAGTACATATCAAAAATGTTTGACAGCAATATTTCAAAACTTGGCCATTCCAGAATTCTGCTAGTAAAACCACAAACAGAGATGTGATGTTGATTAGAACAGGATATGTGAAATCTCAAAAAAAATTGTAAGAAAATCGTAGGAGCTGTTTTTGAGAAAATGCCAAAAAAGTGTAAAATCGCACAAATAACAAACGACTTCTTCCTGTTGACCGATTTTGATGTAAATGTTTGTGTCAGATGCTCTTGTGGTATACAATGTAAGTTCCAAGTTTCAACTTCGTACGGAATTTGTTTTGTTCTTGAGATATATTTTCACACAGAGACACACAGATCAATCGCTAAAACTTGTTCTTTGGGTTCAGCGGGCCGGAAAACATTTATCTCCGGTGAAAACTCGATTTCAAAAAATTAGCATGAAAACAATACGTTCCTTCCCTATATTATATTCACATAGGGCAAGAGAAAGTAAGAATGTTAATTTTTTCGATAAGGAACAGTTCAGATGACTTATGAAAGAGAAAATTCGTTCAAGAAAATCAGATGTTTTGTTATAATTAATAACAAATAATAATAATAATAATAATATAATTTTGTTATAAGATGTTTTGGTACATGGGTGCCCTCGTCAATGTTTCTGCACAATTTTCTTTGACCAATCCAAGCGAATGCCTGGTCGTCCTCTTCTGGCATTCCGTGCAGTAGCATAACCATCCCAATAACCCAAAAATTTGACATATCAATTATAGTGCATAATGTAAACTATTTTACATGACAATAAAAGTTCAATTATGTATTTCTCACATGTATTCAGTAATACGATAGTAAGAAGAATATCTTATTTTACCTGATATATATTGTAACAAGATCGAAGAAAAGACGGTTCGCGAAGGTTCTGGAATTTCATTCATAAAAATGGTAAAGAGGACAATGGAATAAAGAATAACAGATAACAATACACAATAGTAACAAGTATTGACAATAAGGACATCAATAGTCATAAAGGTGTGTCTATTCATAAGGGTTGTAATAACTATCATAAAAGTTCAGGTATTGTGTACAGCTATTATGAGGGGGGCAGGTTGTTTACGTTTTCTATTTACAAAAGACCTATTCTTGACCTGTTTACTACGGATTTTTCTAGCATTCATTAATAAAAGGTTATTTATTTTTTGTACACTATTGTTTGCATGATTTCTCTACTTTTCTCTGGAACTATCTTTGTAAAAATGTATATAAAGAGACCCCGAGCGGGGTCCAGGCAGTCAGTATTTCGTTTGATCTTTGTCGAGCGGTTACGGTGCGTATACAGGTACGCATCCGAGCAACGGTTGTTATACCGTCTTTGTGAGTGTATGGAATTGTGTAAAGTTAACATGCAGTTTTGTGAATTCAGTTTTTGTGTCTTGTATGCTTGTATCATCTATAAAAGTGATTGTAAGTTATTTGTTGTTTATTATCTATTTTAAGTGAATTATTGAATCATTTATTGTATTACTTAATTATAATTAGTTTAATTATTTATTTTGTAAACTTTTAGTGTAATAAATATTTGTACTTGTAAACTTAGTGTACTAATTATTTAATAACCTAGATCCCGAAACGGACCTTAGCAATAAGTGTCACAATATTTATAATTTATTGTAACTAAATCCAAATGAAGACTTTTAATTTGTACATAATACTCGTACTGGAACAAATTTACTGGAAATTCAGAGACAATATTTCATATTACACTAAAATAAGAAACGTTGACAAATTCAACATACCCTGCATATTGATTTGGATTTCCTTGACATCTTCACCCTGACTGTTGGAAAATTTGAGTTGATATTTTCCAGTTTGAGATCTAGCTGGTTTCTTAATATTAAATGTTGCTTTATCTTCTGATACGACAACTTCGACGTCTTTTAGTGGTAGTGGTTTACCATCTTTAATAAGTTTAGCTTCAACAGGTGTTTGTCTGGTACCCTCAACTGTAAATCAATTTGGAACATGAATAAATTAATATTTTACAAGTATTTTTGTGAATCAATCCTTTTAAAAATTAATCTTGTTCATTTTAATAATTTATTATTAATTTCTTTTATAATTCTATACAAAAATTTTTAGAAAGTAAATTCCATTTCATCATACACAACTCATACTATTTAAACTTTTTACACCATTGTGCTTGTATAGTCTCTCCCATCATATAATGATAAACAAGTTGATATTATAAACAATCAATACTTTTTGAACAAAAATACAAAAATGGAAGACCCATCCACAACTTTTAAACTTATTCAAGATGCTGGAAAATTTTCAAAACATTTTCAATTTTATAGCCTATGTAGGCTACGATAAATGTGAGTGGATAACTGGGAAGTGCCAAATTAAATGATGTGTTTTGTTGAATCTGTTTATATATTCATTCATAAATATTATTCCGGAAATGTATATAACTCACAATTAATTAATTTAATTAAAAAATTATTTATTTAATATTGTTTATTGGCTTAATTTATAGTTTTAATAAGAATTATAATTCCGGACACTAGGAAAACCTCTTCCTTAACTCCAATAAATATGAATATTAATAATAAAATATAAATAATAACAAAAATAATAAGAAAAAATAAATTCTAATACATTAAGTATTTATGTACCTTTGTAAGGTACATCAAATACAATAGGTTTCGTAGCAGGTGCATCAACTGTGTCACCGAAGTTGATAACTGGTTTTTCTTCACCTTTCTTCACTTCTAACGTACAGCTTGATGATAGTTCACCAGATTTGCACATTATTTCACCTTTATCTCCAAGTTCCAATTTGTGAAAAATTAATTGATGTTTACCACCTCCAAGATTCTTGATTTCAACTCTGAAATATTCAACAAAACGTGTTTAATGTTAAACAAATCTTCATTAATATGTTGCAATACGTCATCTATATGATTAAGGAGGTGCGTCTAAGAAATTTGGAAATTCCGCAATTTTAATAACTGCAGGATTATCAAATTTCTACAGCTTTCAATTTTGTAGCACGTGTATTTTGTACATACACACTTAATAGTTAAATATTCCATTTTTTCCGATGATTATTGATTTGTTTCCCTGAGTTCAATGGTTTTTTATATTTGAAAATGTTTACAAAGAAATGGAACTATAAAATCTTGGAACTTTATGGAACTCAATGGAACTTCAAAAACTTAGCTTTTTATTTTGTTTATGATTATTATACTCCATTTAAATCGAGTAACAACTTCACGTATGCATCTTAAAACATATTTGTAAGTTTTCAAAAGAAAGTTATGTAATGCTGTTTGAAAGTGAAAAAGAAGAAATTGTTGTTAACAAAATGAATTTGTAAAAATAGAAATAAGCTATATTTGTAATACAAGAATCATAAACCACATTGCAGTTAAATTGGTGAAAAAAAGTAAAAATTTCATGTAAATTGTTCAGGAAACAATAGGACATTATGTTAGTAATGCCACACGAAAATACTGAGTTTTAAGAAAAGAGGATTTTAATGTCCTGTTAAATTTTCAGCACGTTAATGAACGTGAAAATTTGATTTTATTAGCCTTAAATGCTGCTTCACTGAAAATTTTATTGTAATATGAAAGTAGAAGTTTCAAAGTATACAAAATGTACAAAGAAATATTTAAAAAAAATATTGTCATTTTCACAGACGTTCTACCAAAAATGCAGTAAAATATTACGTATAATTTTATCTATTACAAATTAATATCAGAGTTATTCAAGATTTTGTACCTGTCAGATTCCTTGATTGGTTCTCCATTGAAAAACCATTCAGCAGGTGCAGTCTGATCTTGTAATTCAATGTCAAGGATAAGCTTTTCTCTTTCAACAGCTGTTGTGTCCTTCAATTTCTTATTGAACCTGTTTTGATCTGAACAAATATTTAAAAACCTTAAAATACATTTGAACTTTTAAGCATTTATGATAGATAAATACAAAATATAATATTATCTTTTTATTATTTTCGGTATACTAAGGACCTTAAAAAACTTAGGATTAACGGTTCTTTCTTTCTAGCCAATATTCTTTCATTTTGGATTGTGTGATCTTTTATGTTTATCACACCAATTAGCTTTTGGGCGTTTAATTTTACTATCATTAACTCTTATTTTTCATCCTTAATACATTTTCTATTACATCTTCAGGTATTAATTCCATTTCTTACTTTTCTAATCTAATCATAACGAATTTAGGTCTGTCATGAAATTAACAAACATTTTTTTGGAGAATATTTCAGAAATCATTTGCACAAAATGCCCATAAAATGTTACTCTCATTTCCTAATTTCCAATGTCTTCTCAAAGTTCTTTTAAAGTTCTTCTCTATTCCTCACTTAACTTTTACGATCTACTATTTTGGGAGAAAATATTTTCCTCAAAGATTTTCTTTCGCAATTCTCTATCTCTTTTACATATTTCTTAGTAGGCCTACTTAAAATTAAATTTTCAGTTACACTACACCTTGGTTTCGGAATATCCTCACTGTTTAAAATTAATATTATCTAAATATTTTTGCATAAAATGCTTATTACTTTTTAACAAAACAAAAATTTTGTTTTGAAACACTCCCAAGACTTTCTCTTGCCAGTTAAAAAGATAAATAACATTTAAAATAAATTAAACGTATAAGTTTTTTGTTCTCCTGGAAAATTAAATTTTTGTTTCGTACTTTTTCCCTAGGACCGCAGATTTTACACTTACATTTAACAATAATTTCGGCTTCTGTTTCATCAGCATTACTCTCACATTTGTACATTCCAGCGTCAGTTACTTTGGAATCCTTAATAATTACCTTCCTTTTTCTTCCTTCCTTTGTAATGTGAACTCTATTGAAAGAAAAACCAAATATATTTCATTAATTAATTATTACGATTCAATAAATTTTTCACTAAAAAACTTAAGTTTTTAAATTAACACACATTTACATAAAACGTTGCTTTAATTAATAATAAAATTTATAAAGAAATTGAATGGTTTTTCTATTTAAAAAAAAGCTTTTCAATATAAATTTGTAATGATTTTTATATTTCATAACTTACCATTTCATTGGATTAGTTTAAGTTTTATATATCTTATGGATAACAATTTTAAATACACAATAAAATATCTTGAGATGACAATAAAGCATATTAATTTTTTTATGTTTTTCCTAAAGAAAGGACTCTCAAATATCAAAAACGAAATGGAAATAGTAGGCCTACTAATGAGTCTATTAATGAGATTTATAAATCAATACTCTAATCTACTTCAAAAATATGTAGAAACAAAGAAATAGATTGGTTCATTTTTCTGTATTATAGATCTGCTTGTTAAAAACCTATTCACCGATAAGCTTGTGAAGTTTCAATTTTAAAACTTTAGAGATTTGAGTACATTGCTGCATAATTCTATCTGTAGTAATGATCTTTGATACTACATTTATGTTTATTTAGAAATTTAATTGAAAAGCGTTTACTTTTCATTCTATTATCAAATTTTACATGTTGTATTTAATTCAAATATAAATGTAGGTTATCCATCTAGAATTTCATAGCTCTATTGTTGACAGGTTTTACTGAGTAATTCAGCCGGACGTAAAACCAAAGAAAATCGCTGAAAAGTTGTACTATGTACATTATTTCATTTCTATACGTACGTTCTATGTTATATAGTTTTCGTCCGAGAAAGGCTCGGAAAAATACCTGAAGCAATCAGGATTTTATGGTGCATAATTATTTTGATAATATATAGCAACAATAATCTTATCATGTTAATAAAGTAACTTTTAGAAGCAAACCATTTAATAGAGATAAGTTTTTATAGTAATTTAAAACATGTTAAGTTACTTTAGGTAATAGAAAAACTGCATATTTTCCTATTATTATTTTGTACTAAAAAATAATGTATGGTTGTACGCTTCTATAGTAACTCTGCAGCAAGTAAATGAGTCTGGTTGAAAGCTATATTCAGATGAATGAAAGACTGCAGATGAAGGCGGAGCATAGTGGCCTAGAACACAGCACAGAGCCAGTTGACTTTCGGCAACCGTATCCTGCGTTGTCACGTTGTGGTCCCGCTGTTCACGTTACTAAACTACAGCTACAAAGTTACAAAGTCAGCTGGAATCGATGGAACGGAGTGTGACAGCAAAGCGGCAACCTCACACCTGACCTCGGCTGTTA
Source organism: Catonia carolina (assembly GCA_035578175.1). Classification (NCBI taxonomy): domain Eukaryota; kingdom Metazoa; phylum Arthropoda; class Insecta; order Hemiptera; family Achilidae; genus Catonia; species Catonia carolina. The sequence goes on from JAQMRL010000001.1 coordinate 2,966,521, forward strand.
TTGGCTAGATCACATCCGCAGTCTTACAGCCGTTCTATAATTGTAGTTGTTACATGACAAGCCGGCAGGGATAGGACCGCACACTTCTACTCTACTTCTATTTACTTCTCCCACTTCGTTTTCTGTACATTTTTCTCAAATAATTTAAAAAAAATGTACAGAAAACAAAGTGGGAGAAGTAAATAGAAGTAGAGTAGGAGAAGTGGGCGGTCCTATCCCTCCCGGCTATTGGAGGTATATTTTACTACCTAAGAATATGATTTACCATAAAAATATATTATTGTTTAAGTCATCGACCGAAAGGCTGGTTTGAACCTCTGGTGGCTTCAAAAAGTAAATCGAGGAGAGCAGTGGTTTACCACTGCCTTCATTACTGAGTGGAAAAGTGTGCTTATCAGCATGCCGGGGCCTCTGACAAACATCTACTTTCCACCCTGTAAATGACACTTTCACTTCATTCTTCATAGGGTCTGGCTGTATAATGAAATTCATTACTCTCAGAGGAGATAACTCTGACTAGTGTCTTTTACACCTCTACCTTCTCTGTTTTTAAATACGTCAGTCATTTAAATAGCTGATCATGTGATAAGAAACAGAACTATTTTTTAGACCCTGGAACTAACAGATCGAGTGCAAATAATTGCTTGTTAGGGACAAAAAACCGAAAAAGTTAAATTACAAAAGTAAATATTAAATGATTAATTTTCTTAAAATCTTTCACTTCAATGAAACACGAACAGGTATTGGAATTGTCTTATTTGGTACAATTCTGACTGCTATATGATGACTGCTGCACATGAAGTATACATAGCACTACACGCATATCCATTCGTTTTTAGGCTCCCTCACCAGACTCAACTAAAATCTCAGAGTTGTTATAGAAGTGTACTACCTCTATTTAATTTGACAGTAACTTACACTTGTCATTTATTCATTTTTCTTATCAGTTAATTATAACTTAATAAGAAGAAGTTTAACTTAACATACAAATTAACCTAAATTTAATTTAATATCAAAATAGTATGACAGAAGATCAAGAAAGATAAAAAAGAGAAGTAGAGAAGAATATAAGAAGATAGAGAAGAAATAGAAGAGGGAAACTGAAAATTAATATCTCTACCAAATCATACCTTAACACACCCTAAATTTTATCTATTATCAAACACTAAAAGAACGCAAGACAAAATAAGTATAAAACGTTCAAGACAGATGATCAAGAAAGAAAGAGGCGTTTTTGAAAAGGATATCACTCATTTTTTGATCGATTATTCTTCAAAATATACCATGACGTTCTCTATTAAGGATTTCAGAAATACAAAATCCAGTATTAAAATATTTGGTAACAAATTAAGACTGGACTGTCATCAAATATGAATTTTTAACTTCAATAAGTTCATTATAAAATTTCTAGTCTACATAATTATAATTTTACAAGCGTCATAAAATAAAGTTTCGTGATCTGTTAATTTGTTTTTCTTGACCATTAAAATTGATGTATCATTTTTATCAGCACCAAATTTTTAATACTTTTTGAATGACAATTACTTACGTGGAAAAATCAAATTTCTTAGATTTGAAAAATATTACAAAAATGGGGTGTTGAAAATTTAATATCATTTGTACAGCGTTGGGTAGGGAATGAGGTTCTTATTCCTAAGAACACGTTTCTTTCCTACCAGGAAAGAAACTGAGGATAAATTCTATTGACTTTCCATTTCTATGGTGCAGAGGGTTATTAACCGCAATTAAGGAACCTGTAACCGGTACTTAGATACAGTTTAATATGAAACATATTGATGACCCGTTTTGTTTTCAAAATCCGTTGTAGGTAGCCAACTAAAACTTTGCTGCCCTATCAGTACATATTATCATTATTTTGGTAATAAAATTATTCATTTTTGTTATGACGTAATCTTTGAAATATAAAAACAATTGAAAAAGCTGGAGAAAATGTCTCCATTTTTTGAATATGTTGTTTAGAAACCAAGTTGATTTGTAATATATTTTAATAATTTTAGTACAATAGTTTAGAATGGACAATTATATTATTCTCCCAAAATTTGAGGGTGTTACTTTCAATGGTTTCTGATCATTTGTATAGGAAAAAGTTTGAAAAAACACTTCAAAATTTTTGGGAGGACTTCAATATTTGGTTATAAACAAAATAAAAATACTGTTGCAAAACATAATAAAAATTAAATACCCCTTTGTATGATGAAAATTCCATTTTAAAAGTAACAAAAATTATCTCTGAAGTAATTTTTCATGAATTTTGAGACACGACTTAAATATGCTACGTTAACTTTAGAAAATCATCAATTGGTCAAAAATGAAAGTGCCATTTTACACAGTAAAATCAGGGTAGAAAATTAAAGGGTAGAAACAATTTTTTTAAAATTTCCGGTTATAGCTCCTCCTAACCAAATAAGACGATACTTAAAAACCAAATAAGATACTACATAAAAGTTTGGGTACAATAATATTTGCAGAATATTCTCCTTAGGGTAAATGGAAAAGTTAAACATAAATGATTTCGAAATTCCACCGTCAAGGGGTTGAAAATGGTGTTTAACCCTTAACCGATATTTTCCGTTTACTAAATTCCAAACAAGCTAGATGGCTAAAACTCGTGGATGTTACTTATAGTTTAACTACAAAAACTACCCCTTAACTATTATTATCAAAACGTACCCCTAAGGGCATAAAAATAGTGTTCAGCGCTTAAACTAACATTTTATATTTACTAAGTTCCAAACGAGTTAGATGGTGAAATTCGGTGGAGATAATACGTATAGTGACGCTAAAAAAATCACACCTCAAAGATTTCAAAAAATTACCCGTAAGGGTATGAAAAGGGTGTTTAACCAATAAATCAATATTTTCAGTTTACCCACTTTCTAACAAGCTAGATGTCTGAAACTCGTTGAATATGTTACCTATAGTGCACCTAAAAAATTTACCCCTTGAAGATTACAAAAATGTACCCGTAAGGGTTTGAAAACGGTATTCACCCCTTAAACCAATATTTTCCTTTATTAAGTTCGGTACGAGATAGATGGCAGAAACTCGGTGGTGGTGTCAAAATACGTATATCAGGTATTTCCAATTCAAAAAGTCATATTTTTGATTTTTTTATAACCCTAATTTAAAAATTTTTGATTTAAAACCAAATTATACCTGGATGAAGCAGGAGACTGGCAGCTGGTGCTGATATAAATGATACAAGCAATAATAAAAACCTAACAAATGGTATTCAATAATTCCATAAAATCTAAACAGCTGATATTTCCGTACAACATAGTTCTACTTAATTAGCTTAGAGAAGCAAAACTTAATTTAAAATTACTTGAATACTACAATTAATAAGTCGACGACAAAAATAAATTACTTTAATAATAATAATACTCAATTCCAATATACTACTTGAAAATTTATTAGTAAATATTAAGTTATCTAATTCATATAATTTACAAATATATAAAAAAACCAAAATTACCAGTATTTCTAAAACTTTACTATATACTTCTACAATAAGTTTAAAACTGAACGGTTTTAAATTCAATTTACAAGTAATGTAAGAAAATTCCTTCTACAATTTTCTTTGTAACGTTACATCAACTTTTTGATAATTATCAACTGCAGTCAGTTACAGAAGACCATTAAAATGTTATGTTCCTACTGAGCAAAACCTAATAGCGTAATGATCTACGTCACCGAAATAATACTTTTACAGTTTAATGACAGTACAGTCTTAACCAAATTTTTGTGCTTAGAGTTTTCTAAATTTATTTAAAAAAGTTTTAAACACGTTTTTATTTGGTAAAGCTGAGTAATACTTCACTACAATTAGTTTTTATATTAAAAAACGTGTGTCTAAAAAATTCAAAACTGTTATGGAATTAAGTGAAATCTTATACAAATATTTTTTTTAAATGGACATATTCTAAAAAAAAACATGGAAATAAAAACCTGTCTTTACTATCAATTGGTTTCATTCTACAATGAGTTTCAGTATTGACTGGACTATGCTCGGGTCTAAATAATGTGATATTTTTGTTTAATTTTAAAGTTATAAAGAAAGTAAACGGAGATAAATAAAAGTAAAAGTTGTCCTGTGACACAAAAAAAAAGTTTAAAGTTTCATTAGTTTATTTAAAACCGATTTTAAGGAAATACGAGAACGATCAATAATCAACGAGATAAATTTACGTAGAGAAAAATAATTAATTTAATGGCAATGAAACCTACACTGTTTTTCAATATTCATGTTGCGTAGAAGTTTTTCCTTGCTGTTTGAAACTTTCGAGTTCCGTTTTTTGACAGCTTCTTGTCGTCGAACTTTTTGCCTCGTAAAAAGTTTTTGAGAGACCAAACAAATGAAAACCAAACAGTGATGAAAATCAGAGGTTTAGGCTCTAAGGAGGATTTGGCAAAACCTCCCAACCCAACTTTTTGAGCAACCCTTCCATTTTCTGAGCGGTGTGGGGGTGAATTTTCTCACACAAGAGAATTACGCTTTTTACGTTTTCGGCTTATCGCGGGTCTCACTTTCTGTTAAAGCAAGTTAGATTAGTACTCAATGTTCATGGTACGTTGTTCTTCTAAACAATCGAAAAAATGGATCTTGGGAGTCAGAGAAGACCGTTAAAATAATTTTAACCGCTGACACAACATAGTTTTGAATTTTATTTTGGTGGCTGGATCCGGACGTTTCTCATGGCTCTACCCACTTAAACCTATTACTACGGTCTAAACATTTTTCACCATACTGTTTCAAAATTCTAGAGTAAATATCAACCGATTTTACACTTTCGGATAAAACAATTTTATCACTGAACCTTGCACTTCCGCCATACACGTTTAAAGCGGATCTAACCTTTTGAAAATGGATAAAAGAGGTTATATTTATATTAATTATAATAGAACATCTAATTAATAGTGTTCCCAACGTTACCAACTTGGCTCTCAAAAAGTTTTATTATCATCGAGTACACTATTTTTTCTCTACATTAATTTGTCTTGTTAATTATTGATCGTCCCTCATACAATTAGTAAGACGTCCCTCATTAGTAAGACGAAGAATTACGAAACAATTGAAAATTACATTAAAAATTATTATGGAAATAAAAATTTGAAAGCAGCTGCTCTAATTTTTGTTTAGAAAATGTTTATAATGTTGGTCAATTATGACCAAAGGAATGTAGTAATATTAGTTTCGGATATTTTATAGAAGTTTTGTAAGAATTTTGGTGTAGATAAGTTTAGAAAATTGAGATAGAGCTTATTCATGCAACTGCAACTGTTCTAGTTGCGAGTCATGCACCTATTTTAAATTAGTAATTATGAACCTATTTGCAGTCAAAAATTGAATAATAAATACGAAGAAATATTCCTACAGTTTAAAAACTATGAGTTCATTTATTAATAAAATATCATAACCGCTAATATTGTATGCATGCAACCTAAAGAAAAATATATTTAATTTTTAACTACATTAATCAATTCAGCCTTTATACAGCTAAAAACGTTGATAGATTAAAACAAAGTGTATAATGTAGGATTTTGTTGTATCCGCGGTATTTAGGCTTAACTAACCGATTCCAGTTCACAGTAAATTCGCAAAACATAAGTGGTTTATCAAAACATTAGCCACCCCTGCTCGCTGTGCTTCACGGTAAACTTTCACAAATTTACACGTTGAAAGCAATATCATGCTGTACAAATAAAACCAGTAAGTATTGGAAACAGAAATTTTGTTGTCTCCAGTGGAAAGAAAGGACATACGACCAGATAATAACCGAGTATGAATTATGAAAAAAGTAAGAAAAATCTACTTCTTAAAAGAATGGTACAAACTCTTTAATTTTTGGAGGGTTCACATAGGGTTCTATACAAGAATCGAATGTTAATGTTTTTTTTACTGTACCGAATATAATTTTCAAAGTATTTTAAACAAAACAGTCCAGAGGGTGCTGAGACTGAACTCAACAAAAACAACCTTATCTTTTTAAATATACAGATTTTCTAAGGGTTTTTTAAGAACATATTATGAAACAGAGCCTAACTCACAAAAATCTGAGATTTTACTGATGAAAATAATGAATTACATTGTGCAGCCAAACCTAATCTATACTAATATTATAAAGTAACATTTGTTTGTTTGTCTGAACAAAATAATCTCAGAAAATACCTGATTTCAAAAATTCTTTCACTGTTGTATGTACCATCTAGTGTATACAATATATATTGTATTATGCAGGTATCATTTACACTACAGTACTACTCTGCAATATATCAAACTATCTTTCCGTTTTTCATATTTTTTAAAAATATTTGCAGAAGAGATATTAAAAAAAATGATATCTGATTTCTGCATAGAAAGTAATGAAAACCTTCTAAAACTCCAAGTGATCGAACCATATTTTTAAGAAATAGATTTTACCTACTTTTTCTTATAATACACCCAGTAATTTTCAGGTAGTATTTTTCACCTTCCACTGGCGATTCACACAGTTAAATTAATTTCTATTTCCAGTACTAATTGGCTTTATTGGCGTAGTCATTAATTGATTTTCAACTTGGACGGTTGTGTTAGAAGTTAAAGGATTTAAGTTTATTTTGACATAAAGCGTAGCAAGCGGGGTTTAATAGTAAAAAAAAATAAAATGAAGTTTTCAATTGCAAGGTGAAAAAGCATGTTTTTAACTTTGCAAAATTTAGATAATTGATTTATTAGTTTACTTAGTAGACAACATTGTCAAAGTACCATTGTACCTTAATAAAAAATGAAAAATTCTTAAACATTCTTTAATGTAGGCTACAAAATATATAATGAAATAAGTATAAGACAAATTTAATCAATACTCAATATTGGGAGAAAGTCTTTGATATTATAAAAACATCATTTCAATGTATAGGCACTCTATGTTTTGTGAAGTTATGAAGGAACCCAGTAAAAACACAAAAATATAGTTCACTAAATGAAAAACAAAACTGTAGTGTCTATAAAATCATAAAAAAATCAGTTCTTAAAAATATACAATTAAGACACTTACATTTCACTGTATATATCTAGTTGTAAATTCATTACTAAGAATGTTATGTGTCAAATTTTTCAATATGTTCAGCTTAAAAGCTGAATGTAAAAAATTAAAAAATCCTGTCGCAGTCAGTAGCAAGAAAATATTTAAATTACTTTCTTTTAGAAAAGGAAACTAGTGGCAATCAAGTAAAATATTCTCGATAAATAAATATACTACAATACTAAAGTATTATGAGGTAATTAATTAAGAATAAAATCACTAAATCAACAGCGGTCACTATTAGATTAAATAATAAAACAAATAACATTCTTAGTAACTAGTTGTTTCATTCAAAAAATAATTTAAAAAATATTTCTCTGTAAAAAAATACATTAAATATACCAACACAAAATTATACAAAAATACAAAAAAATCTTAAATTAGAGAACTGAAATAAAAAAAATCAGTAAAAATATTATCTATAAAAACTGAAAAATATTTTTAAAATAACTAAATGTATCAAAAATATAATTTCTAAACGAAAAACGTGGTACAAAAATATATTTTTTGTTTTGAAAAAGTAATTAAAAATTAAAAGGACACCTAAACAACCTGTGTTCAGTTAGTTTGATACTTCATATATATAAACATAGGTTAGAACAAGAACAGAATTTATGGGAAATAGAAAAAAATTAACAAGAATTTACAATTGGTTTCATAATCATAGACCCTCGAGTTTGAACCCTTGCATCTCCAAAACTATGAGTCGGATTTTAACATACTTTGCATTAAAATTTAGCTCATTTTATTCTACAATACCTACAATAGTCCTATATTTTTAATGTTGTTTAAAAAGTGCCATATCGAGGTTGGAAGACAAAATGACCCGGTTTTTGCTAACGCAACAAATTTCATGTGTTTAGAGGCGTGTAACTCGATAATTATTCAAACGAAAAGTTTAAAATTTTAAGAAAACATAGATAATTATATTCCTACAACGTGTACTAGATTTCAAATTCGTACGTTATTTAAATTTTGATTTATTAACAATATTCTGAACCCTTGCTATCTCGGTAACCGCTCGATCGTTCGGCACGGGCAAACTATCGTTTTATTCAGCGTAAAAAACTTAGTACAAATATGTAATAACATGAAATATTGATTGGCCAATGTTGCGGTAGAATTTTTTAAATTTCGAAAAATAGACTGGTAATGCGGGGGGTGGGCGCTACTATTCATGTTGCTAGTTGTGTTCGTGAGATTCTGTCGGACTGTCTACCTGAATTGACAGACTGCATTTTCAATTCAGGTAGAGTCCGATTCAGGCAACATGGGTAGTAGCGCCCACTGCCCGCATTACAAAGTAAATTTTTTAAAATTTAAAAAATTATACCACAACATTGGTCAATCAATATTTCATGTTATCAACATATTTGTACTAAGTTTTTAACGATGAATAAAACTAGTTTGCCTGTGCCGAACAATCGAGCGGTTACCGAGATAGCAAGGATTCATATTATTGTTAATAAATCAAAATGTAAATAACATACGATTTTGAAATTTAGTACCTGCTTTAGGAATATGCTTTGGGAATATGTTGTCTATGTTGTGTTAAAATTTCAAACTTTTCGGTCAAATAATTATCGAGTTACACGCTTCTAAACGCATGAAATTTGTTGCGATAGCAAAAAACCGGGTCTTTTTGTCTTCCAACCTCAATATGGAACTTTTTAAACAACATTAAAATATATGGTTATTATAGGTCTGCGCAGAATAAAATGAGGTAAATTTTTATGTAAAATATGTTGAAATCCGACTCATAGTTTTGGAGATGCAAGGGTTCAAACTCGGGTGTCTATGATTATGAAACAGATAGTAGGCACTTTAATAGTTTTCCATTTCCCTGACTTCTAGTGACACAAAATCATGTCGTGGCAGTTGACTCCTTAGCGACACTTTTATCATTTGCCGAATCACTGTGTTGGTTATTTTAGCACTAGAGAATTCTGGAGGTCAGTTTTATAACTAAATAAGATTTATCTGACTCTTTAAATGTTTACTATGTTACTCATAATTCATATAATTTATGAATAAAAGCAGATTTATTCATAATTTACACATTTAGTACAGTCATCCACTAAAATCTTTAACTATATAACAGCTGAAAACGTCTGCAATTTTGGACATTCATATTTTAAGACAGAATTTACGTATGAGGAACCAATTCTATAAGCCTGGTTAAATTATTTTGTGCAGTACGATACTAAACTCTAACGGTTTTTATATTTTATTGCAAGATAGTAAAAATTGCATATGGTATACGTAAATAAACATGTTTTCTCTTTTGACAGGTCTGGCCTAAAAAAATTGGGTATTCCGGGCTGCAATGATTTATTCAGAGTATTTCTTTTTGAAATAATAGGAGTGGTTACAGTATCAGACCTACAAGACACAGGTTATTCAGTACATAAAATAAAAATTACCTTTCTGAAAAATGGTAATTTTATTGATTGTAATTATTATATAGCCGATTTGATGTTTATGTTAGCTTTTCTCTTTTGTGGTTAAAGGAATCGGAAACTTGTAAAAAATTACTAAATAAATCTACAGTAAAAAAATCAGTGATTTTTAGTTATTGTATGGTGTTTTTGATGTGTATGAAACATAGATAGTTGGAGAATGTGTGTGTGCTAATGTAACTATAAATAAATAGTCGTGCTCAAGTATCATAGATAGAGTTGAAGAAAATTTGATAGAAGAGCAACAAACGCACTATGCACACACTAGATTCGGCGTGCATACGCGCTCTTAGCAATGTTTGTTAAGAATTTGCTAATTCTAGTATCAATCATTCTGGTTGCTAGAGAGATAGGCATGCAACCTAATTATTAAAAAAATAAATGGGCTTTTTATCGTTACTTAAAAACTTAAGTCCGTAATAAATTAAATATTAAAAATACTAGAAAATACAATTTAAAAATTCAATAAATAAGTACATCAGTTAAGAAACTGTTTTCAAAATGTTTTTAATTATAATTGGATCTATCAATATATTTTAGAAATTTATGAAAACACCTACAAGATTTTTACCAACAAGGATTTGAAGACGAATATAACCTAATGAAAAACGTTTCAAGATTAATTTTCTCCTAGATTGTTTAACAATGATTTAATTTTAGTTTTAGGCATGATATTATTAAACATTTTATGAAAAACTTATTTCGGGGGTTTTTACAGAGGAAGTTTCTTTAAAAATTTTATAAGAACATACAAACATTTTTAGACAAAATAAAATTGGATAAAGAATCGTACCTTGTATGACACCAGAATTAATTTAAGATTAATCCGGCGGGAAATATATTATCCCATAAAATAAAAAATAACTATTGGATTTTATTTAGATGCTTAAATTTTTTTAGCAAATGTATCGATTCTAAAAAAATTAATTAAATCCATAAAAATGGCATAAATTTTTTCTTTTTACGTGACTGTTTGTATGTTTTTTATTCATCCATAAATGAATGATAATCAGCCAAACTAATATATTTAATGCTCTGAAAAACATGCTATTCCTGCGAGTATTAATATCAGACAAAAGAATTAATTCTACCAACACAGCCTTGAGTTGAATTTAGTATGCTAATATGTCTATTAATTATCTACTACATGTCTACCACCAATATAATAAAGAGCTAATATTTTACCCTGCGTCTTCCTCAATTGTAGAAAACCTATAAAAACAACAAAACATTGTAAATTAAATCTGATTAATAATCTTCCGTAAATCCATTTCACTTTATCACTAAAAAAGTAATGCTCCTTGATACCAGTATATGATATGCTGAAGTTTTGATGCTTGGCACATCGGCACACTACAAATGATGATTAAGATTTCTACGCAGTTGTCTTCATAATCTTCACAAATTTAACAATACATAAAAATAATTAGTAAAAAAATTATAAATAATATTATTACATCACAACATTTAATTAATTACCTCTTGTCCGGTTTTAATTCTTCTCCATTCTTAAACCATTTTACGTCACCTGCTGCATCATCTAACTCACAAAGTAATGTAAGATTCTCGTGTTCTGTTAACTGCTGACTCTTCAATAATTTTACGAATTTATATGGATATTCTGCAATAAAAAATATTATATTTAATTATTCAAAATAAATTGTTTACTTAATTTACTGGGAAAATCATTACAATCATCATGTAATACGCTCTTTTAACATTACTAGTATACATTATCTGCCCATGACGGACAGGTGTAGTGTCAAATTATTTACACTCAATCTGTTCGTTGCAGGGCTAAAATAAATAGTTCTGTTTCTTATCACATGGTCAGCCAATTAAATGACTGAATCATTTAAGAACAGAAGAGGTAGAGGTGCAAAAGACACTAATCAGAGTTATCTCCTCTGAAAGTAATGAATTTCATTATACAGCCAGACCCTGTGGTGAATGAAGTGAAGGTGTCGTTTGCAGAGTGGAAAATATGTGCTTTTCAGAGGGCCCGGCATGCTGATAAGCGTACTTTTCCACTCAGTGAGGAAGGCAACGGTAAACCACCTCACTCCTCGTTTTACTTAGTAAAACCTCTACAGGTTCAAACCAGCCTTTTGGCTGATGACCTAAACAACAACAGTATACATTATATAGTTATACTTTTTATAGTATAATTTTCCATAGTGTAAATGGTTTTAACTTATGGTATTGTAGGTTGGAGTGGAGCTATTCATTGCTATACGGAACCATTGATAAGAACACAAGGAAGTATTTTGAAAGAGGTATCTAATAAACCGCGCTGATATTCAACGGAGCAGATATTTATATATACGTATATATTTTTTTCTTGTTTAACGTCCGACTCTTCTGCAATTACTTCTAACGCAGATATTTATAGAATTTAAAGTTATGTATAGCCTATAACGTTACTTTTTGTGAAAGAAATAATTAAAAATCTTCAAGTAAACATAAATAACATGCAAAATAGAGAGTATCAATACTACACACGAAACAGCGATCTACTCTTATCGGAGAGAAGGAGAGTTGTTCTTTACCAGCATCTTTGCCGGCCGCATCGGCGTAGTTGGTAACGTGCTCGCCTCTCATCATGCGGTTTTGGGTTCGAATCCCATTCAGGCATGGCATATTTTCATACGTTATAAAAAAATCATTTCATCCTTTACCGTCTGCATTAGCAGTAATTGCAGAACAGTCGGACGTTAAAAAAAAAAAATTACCAGCGGCATTTTGATTACTTGGCACCCAAAATATGTAACATGCTTCTGAACCATCCAGAAAATCTAACGGTTATAAAATTTAATAAAGAAATAAAAAAATGATAGCCAATACAGGAAGAGAGACAAATGCGAAAATAATCACTAATATTCAAATGTAGGTAATCAAAGGGTTGGGAGAAAAATAAAATGTTAATCAATTACCTTTTTATTTAATTGTCTAATTTTAACTTTAATTTATTGAAATATAGTTTAAGTTCAATAATTAGTAAAGTTAAATAATATATCAGAATTTAGATTAATATATGTATTGTTGCTCATAACGGACAGGTGGAGTGTTACATTAATTGCACTCGATCTCTTGATTCCAGGGCTACAAAAAATAGTTCTGTTTCTTATCACATAGTCAGCCAATTATATGGCTGAAATATTTAAAAACAGAAGTAAAAAACTTACCAACAATCTTCAAGTTCGTTGTTGTTTTATCATCTTGTTTGTCAATTTTACAAGTGTATTCTCCTGTATCTTCCAGCACACAATTCTTGATTGTAAGTCGACATACACCAGTAGGTTCTTTTATCATTGAATACCTGTCACTTTCCTGTAAAGCAAAAAATAAATTTTAGTATTCATTTCTACTATCATTTTTTAGTTATATATTAAGTATTTTATGGTAATTCGTATATTCGTATATTCGTAAATAATATGAGCACTAAGCAGTTTAATTATCTCATTTTTATTAGCTTTTCTAGATGAGTGTAATAAAAATAAGCTAAGGAAATGGTTGTTCAAAAACATAAGCTATTAAAATATATTAACAAGATGTAGTAAAAATTAATCATTAAATTTCTTTTCTGTCTAATAAACTGCTTCGTTATAGTGAAAGCAGTGCGTAATGAAAAATATCAGTTTAAAAATGTTTTGGAAATACTTACCGGTTTATCATACTTCTTTGGATAGAAACACACTACAATATATTTATATAATAATATTTACAAGTGTTTAATTTTCCTTTACAATAAAAAAATTTATTTTTTAATTTTAATTTTCTTTAGCTACTTTTGTTTGGCGTTTAAAGGCATCACGGTTGGGCAATCGTTTAACCATTGTTCCACCGGTTTGATGTTGGGCTGCGCTGTTTCATGTACACCATTATGTTGTCTGGTAATGACTAACCAAGTAAATACAGCAACTAGCCTGCAATCTGTAGTTTGAAGCACTGATGTTTTAACAGTACAGTAAATACTGCAGTAACTGTAAACTTTGAATATTTAAACTTTGATAAGTGTACAATATTGTACGGGTTAAACAATTTATAATGCACTGTGTTATAATTACAGTGATGTTCATATATTGTATGTCGCATATCGCGATTTATGGTTAAAAACTTTTTCTGATTCAGATTAATCCGGAAAATCTGGACATCCGGATCAAAGAGTCAGTCGTATAAATAGATAAAATAATAAACATAATAAACTTAGATTGCTGAATAATAACAGGTTAAATAAAACTTATTTGACCTGTTTACTTTATAAACAGCACCATAAATTAAAATATAAAATTTTCTTTTTAAATTTCAATAACTGTAAAATTCTTACTGCAATTTTCGTTTGTCCTCTAAACCATGAGACAAATGCATTGCTGTTATTTACAGTACATTCCAATATGACTTCATGTCTTGTGAAGCCATCACTCCTCTTCGGTAGAGGTGTCAAAAAGTGATAAGTTGGATCTGGATCTGAAAATTAAAATATTACAATAATTATTTTTGATCAAGAAAACAAAATTGGTTTTCATTACTACTAGATAGACTATTAGAAAACTTAAAGGTTAATTTTTTTGAATGAATAATGTCCTCGAATTAAGTCACAAGTTCTGAATATTCAAATTATTTATCCTAAAGTTTGTGAATTGTATCTTATCAGTGGTACCTTGGAAAGTCAACAGTAAATGGAATTTTTGTTTTTACTATAAAATTACTGCCGGCACTGACTGACCAGCAGGTGATTATTATCCCAGTTTTCAAAACAGTGTTTAATTGCTTAACCGTGTTGTTAATTTTGTTGTGATTTACTTTTCATAGCTATATTCAAATAATTGCAATCTTGCACGTAGCATCTTTCGTTGTCTTACAGTAACAGTGTTTCCTATTATTTCTCTGTGGGAGAAAAAGCGACGAAAATATTGCTGTTGTTTAGGTCATCAGTCTAAAGGTTGGTTTCAACCTCTAGAGACTTTACTAAGTAAAACGAGGAGTGAGGTAATTAACAATTGTCTTCCTCACTGAGTGGAAAAAACTGCTTATCAGCACGCCAGGGTCTCTAAAAAGAATCTATTTTTCAACCTGCAAATGACACCTTCACTTTATTCAGCACAGATAAAAGTATTACATCATCGATATTCTTTATTTCACAGAATTTATATATAAATTCTTGCTTTGCGATTTTGTTGTGTTCTCTATCAGTAACGATAAACGGTGCAATTTACGCGTGATTTTAATGGTTATTGTGGTACGAAAACATTCAATTTCTTTCTATTTGATTTATATATTATACTAAATATTATGAGAAGCCGTTAATTTCGTGCAGTAAGCTGGTACAACAAATATGGCAGCTCTGCCTTTGCAGGAAGCCCTCTTTACTGTAATTCTGATAACCCTTTATGTATTTTAACTGAGGGAGAAATTCACCAATGACATGTTTTCTTTAAAGAATCAGAAAAATATAAGAAGTAGATTTATTAATTTTTTATTTCACAAAAGATATATGTAATAAACGAATGTGCCTATTCCTGGCATAATTTTATGTATGCCTACTTTCATACTTATTAGCAACTGTTAATAAAATTTTAATGTAAAATCGTCATCAGCCTACCATCAACATTTAAGTATCCTGTATTGACAATGCCAGAAATTTCTATACTGTATTTGCCAGCGTCTTCAACCTTAGGATTACTGATAATAAGCTGGTATACATCTTCCTCGACCTTCATTTTATATTTTGAACCTGGGAACAGTTCCTAAAAGAAAAAAAAAGAGTTAGGAAGTTTTATAGTATTGTAAAAAATATTATGTACTCGTAATTATTGGAATTAAAAAATAGTTATAAGCATTCTAGATAAATCTATAGCCTAATACAAGTAATTAATACTAGTATCAAAAAAATAAATAAATGGTGAAACAAATGGATCATCCTAAAAATCTGGTGTGAAACACTCTCATTACTTTCTCTTGCCAATACAAATAATTAACAATTTAACCTATGTTTAATCATGAGTTAACATGTTTTTTGGTTTAGTAGACCAGAAAACGTGTACTTCCGGTGAAAACTCGATTTTGAAAAATTGATACAAAAACAATAGACCTAACCTTTCTATTAGTCTTAGACTAACCTTTCCTATATACGTATTAATATAGGGCAAGAAAAAGTAGAAATGGTCACAACATTATTTTATGAACCTATATAAATAAATTTACACAAGCTTAAAAAAATTGTGGTTACCTGTATTTGTTGAAACAAAAGTTAAAAATACTACATTGATGAAATATTTTACGGTATAAGACTTCATTTTTTAATTTTTGTTTTGTTTTAAAAATACAATTCTAAGTAAATGCTAAAAGGTTGAGGTAAAGGTTATTGGGTAAGTAAGTTGGTAGGCAAGTAGGCCTAATTAGTAATAAGATAATAAACAAATTAGTAAGTAATGAATTTAACATAGTGCTAATTTCTTGACTGATCGGTTTTTATCTTGAACTGTCTTGTACTCCCTTTTCAAAAGTCTCCTGAATGCAGTTTATAAAAAATAATTCTACATAAAATTAATTGTATAAAATAGTTATAATAAACTTACATCCTTTCTGATGTACCATTTGGCTTTGCAGTTTGGTTTAGAGAAAACTGCTTCGAACGTAACCTTCTTGTCCTTGCCTTCTTTAGCGTATTGATCAACTAAAGGTTTCAGGAATGATTCAACTTTCTGAAGACAAAAATTAAAAAGAAAATTCAAATTAGAAATAAAACAAACAAAAACTTTTATTCATTTCATCAACTGCATGAAATGTAAGTTATTTACATCTAATGTGCTAAATTTCTACATTCTAAATCTGAGTCACATACAATAATCCCTTGCCATTCGTGGTTGCTTTTTCCTATTGCTAAAATCTTTGAAAAGTGTAGAACATAAATATCATTGATTTCCCAGTTTTTATTCAACACAATATTCAATTGGTTGTTTTACGTAAATATATTGCTACGAGAAATATAAAATGTTCGTATATGAATTTTAGTTACAGCTTGTGCCTTCAAACATAAGTGAAGAGTTACAAAATATCGAGAAAAATTGTATACTAATAAGTATTCGCGAGACTATCGAGGGTAAAAAAATGTAAAATACACATATACACACATACAAAACAACTGCGTGAGACAGCAAATCCAAAACAACTAACGTATACGTACATAGAACATGGAGGTGCAGTAGGCTGGTCAACCCACCACTATCTCTTCACTATTCGGGGACGGGTGGGGATAGCTAAACGTGCATATTTGTTGCTGATATTCCATTGTCATTGCAACCCGCTCGCTTAGGAAAAGAAGCGGCGGCCACCCGTCTAACTAATGTGCTTTTTTACACGATACTTCTTTTTTTTGTAAAACAAAAAATAATTATAACAGAAATTATACTTATTTTGTGAGAGAAATAAATCTCGATACTATCCAGAAAATAGGTGAAGAGGCTCTTCACCTTCTTCACCTTCTTCGCCTGATAGCCGCTGCAGATGAAATGTATACGTAAAATACATAATGTTACTAAATGATGGAATTTAGAGAAGTTAAATAAATAAAACTTAGGCCAAACGCTAGTTACAAAACGTGGACTAACTCAGTTAAAAAATTAATTTATGAGCGCATCTTGCAAGTAAACTTATTCATATGAGTTAATGAGTGACTTACTGTCTGTCTACAACTTGATGGCCTCCCGCAGAGAGGAGTAGAATCAGCCCACTACTAGCCTTCTTAATAACACTTCATTATGTATCAAGTTCAGTGTACTAGTTAGTAATAGTATATAATGAAATGTTATTGAGAAGGTTAGTAGCGAAGATATTCTGCTCCTCTCGGCGGGAGGCCATCAAGTTATAGACAGACAGTAGTAGGGATGGAGTTTTAATTCTCAATATTAAAACTGCGGCAATGGCAAGGGTTTTAGAGTAAGCCAGTTAAAAGTTCGATAAAATATATATAAAAAAAAATTAAGAAAACATTTGGAGAAGCGTACAAGAAAGCCTATTCCGGTCGGCAAAAATTACACCTGTTTGTAACACTCTTTGTGATTTACTGAAAAAGAGAGGAAAATTTGGCTTGATCTCAAACAGGATACTTCACAGTTCTGTTTTGATTCAAGAGATATCACGGATTTTATACGATAATTTTGCTCGTAGATAGTAAAAGTAGCGTCACAAACAGACCTGCGGTTTCTGTAAATTAATCAAAGCGTACGAAAACGATCAAAAATTTTTTTATTTTGCTATTTTCATGAACATAACCCCTATATTCCCGTATAGGTTTGGTTTGGTTATTCGCGGCAAGTTTTTGAACTGTAATCCCCACGAATAGCGCAGAATAATCGTGTTTAAAAATTGTGGATTCTTGAATATTTTTATTCACTCTTAAAACTAAACTATACTTAGATTGACTGTCTAAGAAACCTTAACACTTGTAATTAATCATAAAAAGAATCTTCTGGGGTACTTTTATACCTTTGATGTTATTTATAATTATAGTTCGGAAATCTACAAATTAAAGTAGTAATATCTCGTTTATCCGGACTATTGGGACCGGAAGCGATCCGGAAAATCTATAATCCGGATAAAACGGAAAAATATGAAATAAATGAAAACAAAATACAATGGGGAAAACACACAATATGTTTATATACAAATGTTTATTAGTATTTAAGTTTTCATTACAGAGATGTTTTTGCTTTATTTTAGTATAGCTTTTAAAGATAATACGATCGCGCAATCGTTTCATCAGTTTAGCTGGTTTGGGTAATGTTGTCCAGTGATGACTCAATGATGACGTGCGTATAATCTTTAGCTAGAGGTGCTTATACTTTAACAGTAGACACTGATCAGAGTTATCTTCTCTGAAAGTAATGAATTTCATTATACAGCCAGACCCTGTGGTGAATGAAGTGAAGGTGTCATTTGCAGAGTGGAAAATATGTGCTTTTCAGAGGGCCCAGCATGCTGATAAGCGTACTTTTCCACTCAGTGAGTGTTGGCAATGGTAAACCACCTCACTTCTTGTTTTACTTAGTAAAACCTCTACAGGTTCAAACCAGCCTTTTGGCTGGTGACCTAAACAACAACACTTTAACAGTACAGTATATGCTGTAACTGTACACTTTTAATATTTACACTTGGATAAGTAGCAATACTGTATAGGTTATACAATGTAAAATTTACTGTATTTAGATTGCAGTGTTGTTTAAGTAGGCTACTGTATGCGGGGATTTTATGAATAAAATTGTTTTCTCCGATCCAGGTTGGGTTGTATAATTTAGACACTTGGATCAACGGGATCCAGATAAACGAGATAGTACTGTACTAAATAAGTCACTCATGATTTTGACATACACTATATATTATATTAATCAAGTCAAGTTTCACTTACGTAAAACTTGAAATTTCTTAAAATACAGTTTTAAATTGTATTGTTAACTAGTTAACTTTTTTTTAAAATAAAAAGACTGCTTTTAATTTTAGTAAAATTAAAATCTAATAACGTAAAATAACTAACAAAAAAATAATTCTACAAAAGAGATTGCAAAAGTACAATAAGCAATATCATGAAAATAAGTACAACATCGAGATAAAAGGAAATATAATAAAATAACCTAAACTACTGTACATGGAAATAAAGAAAAATATTAATTAAGGTATAAAAAAGCAAATATATAAATGATTAAAAAAAATGAAAACATTTAACATTAAGTACGTATATTTACAATGAAAAGAAGATACAATTAAGCATGACAATTTTCAGTGTATTAAGACGGTATTTAAAATTCTATTATAAATAGGTATAAGTTTGTTAAGCGCAAAATATATTTCGAAGGCGCTCAGATTGGGTTAAGAACTCGGATAGAAACTACAAAACAAAGAAAATTACTTTTGCAGGAATATACATTTTTAAATTAAATTTGATTATACTTTAACCACTGTTTTTGATTGGTGATTTAAAGGTATATTACACGTTCGTTCTGCCAGTTGTAATACATGGTTCATGGTTCATAGTGTCGAACCCAGATTGCTCAGCAGATGTCACGAATAGAGGTTGTTAAGATGAGATGGTTATGATCTTTAGTAGAGTATCGGCTACTTGATCATGAAAGAAATGAAGAAATTAAATATGGACTTCATGTGCCAGAAGAAGCATCAACTTTTCAGAAATACAGGCAAGAATGGTATATCATTTGTTGTGATTACCACATGATCGAGCAACCAAAAAGGTGTTTTGTTACAAGCCAATCAGACAACGTGATATTGGAATACCTTGAAAGAGATTAGCATCCCAACTACTTAAGGGTATCATTAGTAAGGGAAACGAAGAAATGTTTTAAAGGCAGACTCCTTAGGTGATTTCTTCAACTAAGCAAAAGAAAACATCCTGAAATATTTATATACCCCGTATAATAGGAGGTCAATGTGATGTTAGTTTTACGTGTCACTTGGACATAATGGATGAGAAATAATGTAAAATCATATCATATCATTTGATTAGAATTAAGGAAACTTATACACTATATTTTATAATTTAAGATGTATTATTACTACAAAAAATAATGTATTAATATACAGATAATAAATTAATAAAATAAATTTAGTTAATTTAAATTAAAGGTGATTAAAAATTTAAAAGGGTGAAGGTGGTTATATTTTATTAGGTATGTTTCTAATAATTGATTAGTAATATAATCATGTAAGTTGTATCGCACATAATTAGTCATTAATTATGTTGCTGATAAATTAATGTATTTTTATATTAGCAAAGGAAATAGTTTATTTAAACACCGTTAAAAGTAATCGTTCTAAAAAATAAAGAGAACAATCAATTAAATGTAACCGCTAGCTCATAAATATATATTAATATTTTCGACATAATAGTGATACATTTTTATGTATGTTTGTGTCGGCAAAAATTTGGTAAATATTGGTGTGGGGAGAAGTTCGTTACTTGTCTAAATAACCCATTAAAAGTAAAATTAATGTGTCGATGTTTAAGTAAGCAATCACTACACCATAATATTAATTTGTATTGTATGTAGTAATTGCTTACACGTGTCTTGTAAATTTTTAACGGAAAATGAGACCTTCGAAACTTAAAAGAAGCGTTCTCATTGGTCCAACGTCATACTTAGAGGGGGTTGTACCGAGTTTATTTATAGAGGGCAATTGTAATTTTTCAGGGAGTTCATTGATTTCAATAGAGGGAGTTCATCGTTAAATTTAACAAGTAGATTATGGCTTGAGTTAAAGAGTTCACTAATTTCAATGGATCAGAGTTCACTAATTTCAATAGATCAGAGTTCGTCGTTAATCTTAATAGTTTGATAGTTTGGCGTGAAGTGAAACAGTTTTTAAATCATTATTGTTTTATTATTTATTTTAAAGTTAATTAAAGGCGGTTTGTTAATAATTTATATTGTGAGCTGCGGGAACATCAATGTTACATCAGGTTTTTATAGAATAATCATATAAAGTTTGAATTGTTAATATTTTTCTATCTTGTCCTTATCATTGTTTATGTAATTAAAATATTTATGTATCGTAAAATTAATATGTTATTTTTATTTTATTCTACATTGCATGAATTTTCCATTCCTTTCAATTATTCGACCGAAGTCACGTCTTTGGAACAGTATTGTTTTCTTAAGTTTAAATTTTGTTTTTAATTGTATGTTACCATACAGATTTTATAATGGTACAAAGTTTAAATATTACAATAAACATTGTAGGAACAATTAGTTATATAAATTTAAAAGTAAAATTGATAAAAATATCAAAACTCAAAATTCAACGGAAATCTCATGGGAGAGAATTTTATAGCTAAAAATAAGAAATTGTTCTGTATAAACATAAGTCCGGAAAAGTTATATTCCAAGAGATTTAGTGGTAGTGTTTGTTGATTTTAAGAAAGCTTAACTTTCAATTGACTGAGAAACGCCACTGAATATTTTAGAAGAATTTGGAGTGGACATCAAAACAATGATAATAATTAAGGAAATATTAACACAAACACGATTAACAAAAAATTCTATGAGAAATCTCCGAAGAATTTAAAATTGAAACAGGCGTTAGGCAAGGTGATGTACTGTCACTTAAGTTATTTCTCTTTCATCTTCATATTTTTGAAGAGTACAATTCCACCTTTGATAATAAAATGTGAGTAGGTGAAGCAAATGATAATAATATAAAAAGCTACATATAAATTAAGCAAATATAATGAACTTAAAAATAACATGAACTTAAAAATTTAATTTAAAATTAAATCTACAATACACGAATAATAAATAAATATAATAGTTATATATATATATAATTTTCTACGACATCTAGATGATATAAAAAAGAGAATGAAAAATATTAATTGTATAAAAAAAATGTATAAAAAGACATTTAAATTTCCACAGTTTGAAATCAAACCTCAACACGTTCAAAATGATGAAGAACAGGCCAGTCTGGAATAATATCAGCTAAAGAGTTTCTCCTGACCAAAGGTGGTGGCAAAGAAACTTTTTCAGTTGTCTAGAAACATACACATACTTCGGACAAGTTCCAGCATTTACCATAAATTCACACATTCACACCTTCATAAACAGTTTAAGAAAAGTTGGTTTCAATAACCTATCATTTTTTGGTAATCTAAAAAAGAAACCTATACTACAATGCTTTACTAGAAAAGTAAAATAATTAAAAGATCAAAATTGTTGCTGAGTATTTAAAAATAAAAGAACTTATTTCTTTGTTCAGAATAGGAATATGTTCTTTAAGAGGTTAAAAAAAACAGCACAAAAATGTTTTAAAGTCTAAAAATACAACACCAGTAGTTAACATTTTCATTATTTAAAGATTTATTTTAAAATAATTTTGAAAACATACACTTGCACAAAACTATAATAGAGAAAAATAGAAAGAGTAATTTAAATATCTAAGAGATATCATCCAAAATACAGGCTTATAAAAGAGTGTACTGAGAAAAGGAAAGAAATTGGAGGAAATCTTCATGAACAGCAAAAACGACTTGCAAAACCATTGATCAAAATAAACTTTTTGAGAATATAGAAAATTGAATGAAGAATTCTTAGGAAGATTACAGAAGGTAATAGAATGAAAAGAGAAAGTGAAGATTGAAACCAGTCAAGAAACTAAACGCATATCAGGAGACTCTCGTGATATTCCTCCTGTAAGGGGAAAAGAACACTTAAGTTTTTGGATGCATTTCAAGAATGAATGTTAGGAGACTCACCAAAAGGGTTAAAACTTCTTGATAAAGAAGTAAAACCGAAATGTATGGTTGAAAACCCACAAAAAGATTCGGCTGAAAAGTCGATATGAAGATGAAACTCAGGATAGAAATAAATTTAGAAGTACATAGTTTAAATAAAGGAATCCCAGGTAACAAAAACATCTAAAAAATTTGGAAAAAATGAATGGTAGACAAAAAGATGGAACGCTGAAAGATTGATTTTTTAAACAAAGGATTAAGAAACGTCATGCGAAGGAATTTGTAATGTAATCCATAGTGGCCATTTTGTAGGAAAAACCTTGCGCAATTAGTGTAGAATACCGTTGATCACTAGTAATATATAAAAGCCATAATCATGAATATTTTCAAACTCAGTGAGAGGTAATAATATAAAAAAATAATGTCTTAAAAGTGAAGATGGAACAAAATTGGACTCATTGTAAGAATAAAATGCATTTGATAATTATATAAATTCTTTCTCAGCTTTCTTTAAGTCAGTTCTAATAAGATATGGAAAGAAATGTAGTAAATTTGTAATTTTAATTTTATAAAATTTTTCATTATTCTTTTGCCAAGTAGAATCAAGAAAATATATACCTTGGAATTTTTTATTTGGAAAGTAATATGACATTTATTTTTGTGCTTGGAGGTCGCTTAAATTTTCAAATGGTAAAAATACCTAAACCAGCAACTACCAATGTATCCATGGTAATATTTCTTCAAGAAAATATTTACTGCCGTAAAAGTATGCAGAAAGTTAATTTAACGTTCTCTGAATCCCTGAAATATTGACTGACATGTTATTTATTGGCTAGAAATAAGTATAATCTTTCATAAACTCTACATCCGACATAATTTTACGTAATGTAACATAAATCATACAAGATGATAACAAAATATTATGACTTACCTTCTCAACTTTCTTGAGAGCAGGACCCGGTTTTTCAGTTTCTTTAAGATCTCCCCATTCTGGATCTTTTTCATCTTTGCCCCATTTAGCATATTTCCTCTTTTTCAACATGGCGCGGAAGTCCATACCACTGGAATCTGCGATAACAAAAATTTATATATTAATAGTTTTCTGATATATACATTTTGATAGATTTTACTTTTTTTAAAATTTTTAAGTTGTACCTGTAATTTATTTTAATTAAAAAAACACATGAAATAGTTGGTGTAGCCAGAATATCACAATAATTAAGTGTCATTATCTTGATATGACAATTTACCTGAAATTTAACTGAAAGTCATCTCTATTTGTTTCTAGTAAGAGAGTTATACTTTAAGAAACATCTACCAAAGAAAATATTATAAATTTTCTATAAAAATGTATTACTCACCCGATACATAAAGTTGCATTTCAGCAGAATCTTCACCGTGAATGTTGCTAATAACAACCTTGTACTTTCCTTCATCATTTGGTTTAACTTTACGAATACACAATGTAACCAAGTTGGTTTCACCATCGGTTAAGTATTTAAAACGACCTCCATCAATAATTTCAGTCATGCCCTGAAAAATTAATTAAAAATTAAAGTCAAAGCTGTTTCGTCAAGTAATTTGAAACAGTAGAATAATAACAGAAAATGAAGTGTGAAGAGTGTATTTTATGGATACACTAGCTAACCAGTGACTAAATTTATTCTTAGCAACCAATTTCAGAATATTAGATTAACATAATATGCTCGTAGTTTTATTTCGTGATAATTTGTATCAGTGTTTATGAAATAATTATATTCCCGTAAACAAACAATTCTCGCCCTTATAATAACTGTCAAGAAAACTAAACTTAAAGTAGTGTCTATCGAAAAGTAGTACCATCGAAAGTTTTATTTAATTCTTTTGTTATTTATTTCGAAAAAGTACTTCAGGGAGATAATGCAACCGAAGACCAGCGAAAGGGAAGCGAACAACAGCAGAATAGGAAAAATGATCGGTGCACTCCGAGATTCTTTTTTTTGGTTTAACGTCCGACTGTTCTGCAATTAATGCTAATGCAGACGGTGAAGGATGAAATGATTTTTTTGTAATGTATGAAAATATGCCGTGCCTGAATGGGATTCGAACCCAAGACCGCATGATGAGAGGCGAGCACGTTACCAACTACGCCAACGCGACCGGCACTCCGAGATTCACTAATTGTATAAGAAGATTGTACTCTCAAGACAAACCAAGATTAGACATTATAATACTGTGATTAAACCAATGTGTCTGTATGCGATTATGTGCCTTAGAATGATCAAGAAGGCTGGTCAAAAAACGCAGAGAAATTTCAGAGAAAGATCTTCCGCAAAATAATGGATCTGAAGATAGAAGACGGACAATATAGGTTACGAGGCCGAGGAACTGTACAAGGTAAATGGATGATTAGAGAAAACGATTAGAAAAAGAAGTCTAAAATTTTACGGAAACCTGTGTAGAATGGACTACAAACGGTTGACAAACCAAAGTTTTAAGACACTAAACAGTAGACCTAAGGTGAAGTATAAATGGTTCAAGGATGTCATGAAGAATCTTGAGAAAACCGGAATAAACCGATAAAATATAATGAACCAAACCATATTTAGACAATTGATTACGGACTTAAAGGGCTTTCTTGAAGAGCAAAAATAGAACACGGGGTGGACAGAAGAAAAGAAAAAAGCGTAGCAGCGAACGAATGCTGAGAATGTGGGATGCAAAAAGAGCTTCCAGAAACGTCTAAAATCATCACTCAAGTAGTCTAAAATCGGACTTTTTGAAAATAATTTTGGATTTTAACAGAATCCCGAAAGGTCTCTTTTCAAATATGGGTAAAGAAAATCTCCATATAAAATATAATGGACAAGATTTCGGGTTTTAAATATATTATAATTATAAATGTTCATTTAGCTTTTTATATTTCCTGTGTTTTAGGCAGTCTCCCATATAAAAATACCATCATAAGGTTATCTGCGCTTAGGCTTTTTCACCATGTTTGCCTATCCTATTTGTTTTTAACAGCGTTTTAATTTCTTGATAACCTATACCGCCTTTTAAACCACCTGTAACATTTATTCTTCGACGTCATATTTACCTTTACCCTATTACTGGTCCTTCTAACATATTTTCATTAGACTTTCTCTTTACATTATGTGTCTTAACCAATTAGCTTACCTTTATCGAATAATTTCCATCAGATCCCTCCACTCTTCCCCTCATCTTAATACTTCTGCAACCCTCACATAGTCGGTATATTTCATTTTACCTAATCATTTCCATACACACATTTCAAAAACTTTGTCTTTCTTTTCCTTAAATGTCCATGTTTCGCATCCGTAAGGAAGTACACTCCAAACAAATATCTTACAAAACGTTTCCTCAGGTTTAATTTCAATTTAATACTTCTTTCGTAATTCCAACTATTGTCTAAATTCTATACCAGTCGGTTATTCTAGGATTTTTCCAGTTATCGTTTTGTTAAAAGATACCCCAATTTTACTGTCAAAACCAATTTTTTACCATTTTTTTCAATATACGAATTACTACATACGAATCCAAACTTCTAAAGTGGAATTCAAACTCATTGCGAAACCTTCTCAATCGTTCAGTCCACATACATTATTTTTTAAATTCATCATTTTGGACATGATAGAACCTTGAAGAATATTTACATTAAAAAACTATACTGAAGAAACTAACTTATGAAACTTCAAAATTATATTATGAATCTTACCAATAAAACCGTGTTAAAATATAAATAAATTAACAAAAGTTCATAACGTGTAATGTCTAATTACCTTGTAGAATTTAATGTCTGGAGCAGGATTACCTTCAACTTGAATGGTAATATAACCAGTCTGATCTGTAAAGAAGAAAAAAAACAATATGATAAAATATCAACGTAAAAAATATACTTACAAATTTTCATTGTCTCTATGATAAGTTAAGTGAATTAGATGTTCTGTAATTTTTATATTATTTCAATATCTACTTTCAGGATATTTTGTAACTCACTGGGATTTAAATAATCTAAGATCGACGGTAAATATCTATCTAAAAATTTAACATTATAAATGTAAGATTTAATGATGTATAGTACATTTGTTTTAGGAAGAAGCTTGTAAGGGGAGGGCTAGTAGGTAGAGTAGGGATAGTTTCAAGGGGCAAGTGTTGTCTCCTTCTCACTTAATGATCATTCTCTCTCTTTCTAACTGTATACTACTGTTACAACTACGAGGTGCTTCCCCCACCACTAAACAGAACAGCTCAGCGGCACAGAGCGTTGGAGGGAGAGCTTCTAGCTAGAACAAATGACCTATACATCACAGCACTGCATTACGTAGAATTTCGTGAAGTAAGGTGATTCGATCTACAGGTGTGGACCATCTCTAACAGGATGTGATTCTTTCCAGTACAAAAGACAATATGATGCATGCGAACAGCCGTACAACCGTAGGCTACAACTAACACTACAACCAACAAACTTAATATAACCTAAGCTAATAGTAGGCCTATAGGCTTTTCGTATGTCGAGCCAAATACTATCTCTGAAATCGGGAGAAATCCATCTTAGGAAAAATTTATGACTGTCGAATTTTTCAAATTTTTTATTATTTTGAAGATAACCCACCGGATTGGTCTAGTGGTAAAGTTTTCGCCGTGAGTCAGCTGTTAACAGCTGATTTTTGAAGAAGAGGGTTCCGTGGTTCAAATCGTAGTAAAGGTTTTATACAGATTTGAATACTAGAAAGTAGTTACCGTTGTATTTTGATGGTTGGGGTTCAATTAACCATAATTTTTCAGGAATGGTCGGC
This sequence comes from Catonia carolina, assembly GCA_035578175.1. Classification (NCBI taxonomy): domain Eukaryota; kingdom Metazoa; phylum Arthropoda; class Insecta; order Hemiptera; family Achilidae; genus Catonia; species Catonia carolina. Next base: position 2,994,098 of record JAQMRL010000001.1, read on the forward strand.
TTCTGTCTGTACATCTCATTTTCATGTCATACTCTAATATGTTAAGTCAGGTAGAGTTAATTGGATACCATTCTCATCTCACTGGGTCACGGAGTTTCTTATTGTTCTTAAATTGAACAGATTGCAATGTGCACACATTTGGGAGAATATTTGAAGATGGAATTTCAGATTTTAAGTTAATACTAAAACTTAATTTATGATTTTAATTTTGTCATAAACCGGTGCCTTCAACTAGTATTTAGCCTAATGTTCATTTTATCTTTATCTAATAATTTATTTATTTATCAATAGAAATAAGGTATACCCGACATATTATAAAATTAATATCCCAATTCCCGTATAGGTCTAGCTTGTGTGTGGGACTGAGTTTGATACTATTGTAATCTTATTGTATTTACATAAGAACAGAAAAAATATAATTTACAGTGAGATTCTAACATTATATGGAAGTAACTTAAATATTATTATTTACAGTTAACAATGATATAATTTTTAAGTTTCTTCAAAAGTAACATATTTAAGGAGAGACTGTACTTTGTATCCCGCCAATGTTAAATTTGCTATATTTAGGTACATTTTTCATAGGAATGGTAAAAGTTAGGGAAATTAAACTTTACACACTATAGGTGTCGGATTTCTTCTCGAGCTACTAACATTTTTTCAATTTAATCTTTGAACCATACCATTTATTTTTACTAATTTTTGGAGCACCTGAGGAAGTCATAAAAATGTTGATATATGCGGCTATACAAGATATTTAACTGATAAAAATTTCAGCCCGGTAGGTTTATTGGTTTCTGAGAAAAATGTACCTTAGTGTTAAAAATCTAAATTTACAGGAAAAGATAAGAAACAAGAAGGCACAAATCAAAAACAGTATGTACACAAACAAGTAAATTTCCCATCAACAGTTATTTAGAAAGCTGAACCAACAGCTGAGAATATTAAAAACTATGATGCAGCTATTTTAAAAACTAAAATTCTCTTTGCACTAAAACGAGCAGTATAAAATTATGAAAAAATATTCATTTTTCGTAACATGATAATTTTTCTGTGTAAACCTAACAAAAACTTAATTTTTTCATAAAAAAAATATTTTTTTGACGTAATTTAATGTTTTTCTGGTAGATTTAGGCCTAAACTATTGAAAAACATAAAAAACCAGAAATCGAAATTTTGAGTTAAAACCATCGTGCAATCCCCCTTAAAATATGTCACGATTGGATATTAAATAAAACAAATATATTAAATATCATCCTGATGTTACACTAATCTACCAATAAGCCTATGTATTATTACTACAGTTGCCAATAATAATCATAGTAATAACAAAAAAATCTGGTGTGAAACACTCACACAACTTTCTCTTGCCAATGCAAATAATTAATAATAAACCTAACATTAGTAATAAAACATAAGAAATAAACAAAAAACTAACCTCAACAAACATAACCTTATTTTAATCATGAGTGAATGATGCAAAATGAAAATCAACCTCAGTTTGGCTTAGAAATACGGAAAATCACTCTTTCTCTCTAAACTAGGCTCTGTAGAGAAAAATGCTTTAAATAAAAGTTGTAGATCTTTTAATTTTCTATAAATTTAATTATATACATGTTTGTCGTAAAATGCATACTAAGGCCGAAATCTTAAAAAAATCAATTTTTCACACATTTTCGTGAGAAAAAAAACAGAAAATCGCAAATTACCGCTAAACTAAGCGTTATACAAAAAATTGTTGGAAATAAAAGTTGTAGAATTTTCAATTCTCTACAACTTTTATTATATAAAGTTTTGCGCTTAAATGCATATTAAAGCTGTAATCTTAAAAAAACAACGTTTTTACGTGAAAACAGCCTCACCCAGAATTTCAGCAAACATGACGCCTACCCTATCTTGTAGAGAATAAAAAATTGAGTAAACCAGGCGATTTTAAAAAAAATCGTAGGACCAGTTTTTGAGAAAATCGCAAAAAAGTGAAAAATTACACGAATAAACTACCACTTCCGGTTGACCGATTTTGATGAAAATGTTCGTGTCGAGTCCGGTAGTGGTATGTAACTTAAGTTTCAAGTTTCAAGTTCGTACGATGTTCCGTTCTTGAGATATTCTGTTCACATACACACACACACACACAGACACACACACACACACACACACACACAGACACACACACAGACCAATCGCTAAAAACATGTTTTTTGGGTTCAGGGGGTCTGAAAACGTATAGATCCGGTGAAAACTCGATTTCGAAAAATCGACATGAAAACAATACTTTCCTTCCTATATATTTATATAGGCAAGAGAAAGTAAAAACATACATTAGTTTAAACGAATAATAAGTCATGTAGTAGCAGAGGATAAAGCGGGCTTTTGGTAACAATATAATGACATAATTAAAAATACGACCGAATCAAGAGAAATTAGATGCGAAAGCTCATTTAACCCTCTTCGTGGACGAAATTAGTTTCATGTCATAGATGCATTTAATTATTAGTTGGGGGTAATTAACTTTTTTTAGATAAATTTATGTTTTCCTGGATAAAATTATTGTTTATAATGGCTCGTAATCCAAGCAAATTTAATCACATATTTTACTTTTGCTCAATAATAATGGTTTCATATATAACCGTCTTTAGTCTTGAGTGGCGTGACGCATGCAAATACTATATCCGTAAATATAATTGACTAAAAAAATATTTGTACGTTGAGTTGCAGAATGAAAGAGAAAACAAATCTACAAGTTTTGTTTATCCCTTTATAGGGCAGTACTACGGGAGAAAATATACATGTTGTAAAATGTTAAATTTTGTTTTATAGGGACTTGAATAATATATTTCAAGTGCCAGAACAGTAAGATATTTCTTTTTTTATGTCAAGCCCTGGTAAGTATACTTACCAAGGAAAGTATATTGAAATGGGAATCACATAATAATGTTCAGTGGTAAGAATACTTATTAAAACAATTTGTTACTACAAATTGTTTGCTATGTAGCAGAAAAATATGTAGAATAACTTATCTTATCTTTATATCAGCATGATTGCTTGCTTTCCCGTAAAAAACTCGAATTTTCTAAGCACTGTTCAAAAGTAACAAAAAAACAACACGGTTGGGTACGCTGGTATGAATCCTTACCACATTCGTGTAACTCATGAAAAAAATTGTCGCTGCGCACTAATTTCAAAATGTGGATAGCTTACTTACCAGAGAACATCTATAAAACCATAAAATGCCAATAGGGTTAAACTGCATAGCTTATTCTTTAAAAAATCGATCTTATTGCTTGTGGTAAGTATACTTACCAAAGACCTATAAAGGGTTAAAGAAATATTATTATTATTATATTGGATGAATGTAACACACATCACTAGTAAACGAACATAGGAAACGCGACTTATATGCAACACCGACCTCGTGGCAGCTAAGAAACATTGGCGAGCAGTGCTATTTTTTTTTTTTTTATTTCTAATGTGTGTACGTTGCAATCTGTTCAATTCAGAACATTAAGCAACCCCATGACCCAATGATATGAGGATGATGTGTATGAAGTGTAAATGAGGTGTAGTCTTGTACAGACTCAGGTCGACCATTCCTGAGAAAGTATGGTAAATTGAACCCCAACCATCAAAGTACACCGGTACAACTGTCTAGCATTCAAATCCGTATAAAAGTAACTACCTTTACTACCTTTACTAGGATTTGAACCAGGAACCTTCGTCTCCGAAAATCAGCTGTTAAACAGCTGATTTTGGCGCCGACTTTACCTCTAGACCAACCCGGTGGGTTGCAGTGCTATTAACCCAATTTTAACAGTTGCAAATTTTCTGGAAATTTAGGTAATTTGGCATAAATTTCATGACTATTACGATCAATTTTAATCAAAGTCTTTTTACTTTCTCTTGCCTATATGAATATATAGGAAGGAAAGTATTGTTTTCATGTCGATTTTTCGAAATCGAGTTTTCACCGGATCTATACGTTTTCAGACCCCCTGAATCCAAAAAACATGTTTTTAGCGATTGGTCTGTGTGTGTGTCTGTGTGTCTGTGTGTCTGTGTGTGTGTCTGTGTGTGTGTGTGTGTGAACAGAATATCTCAAGAACGGAACATCGTACGAACTTGAAACTTGAAACTTAAGTTACATACCACTACCGGACTCGACACGAACATTTTCATCAAAATCGGTCAACCGGAAGTGGTAGTTTATTCGTATAATTTTTCAGTTTTTTGCGATTTTCTCAAAAACTGGTCCTACGATTTTTTTTAAAATCGCCTATTTTACTCAATTTTTTATTCTCTACAAGATAGGGTAGGCGCCATGTCTGCTGAAATTCTCGGTGAGGCTCTTTTCACGTAAAAACGTTGTTTTTTTAAGATTACGGCTTTAATATAAATTTTAGCGCAAAAACTTATATAATAAAAGTTGTAGAGAATTTAAAAACCTACAACTTATGTTTCAAACATTTTTTTGTATGACGCTTAGTTTAGCGGTAATTTGCGATTTTCTGTTTTTTTCTCACGAAAACGTGAGAAAAATCGATTTTTTTAACATTTCGGTCTTAGTATGCATTTTACGACAAAAGTGTATATAATAAAAGTTATAGAAAATTAAAAGATCTACAACTTTTGTTTAGAGAATTTTTCTCTACAGAGCCTAGTTTAGCGTGAAAGTGTGATTTTCCGTTTTTTTAAGCCAAATTGAGTTCGATTTTCATTTTGCGTCTTCCACTCATGATTAAAATAAGGTTATGTTTTTGAGGTTAGTTTTTGTTCATTTCTAATGTTTTAATACTAATGTTAGGTTTATTGTTAATTATTTGCATTGGCAAGAGAAAGTTGTGTGAGTGTTTCACACCAGATTTTTTAGTTTAATTTGTAAATGTGCGGATATATCCACAAAACAATCAGTGGGAAAGATTTTTTTGTAACTATATCCGTCAATATAGTCCGTGAAGGGTTAAATTAGCTGGAATGGCGTTATATCGAGCTGATTAAATCCTTGAACTGCCGTGTCCCTAAATTTATCAGCCATGTAGCACTTTTATACATTTAAGGAATTACATCAGTATCTTGGATAAATTTTGGTATACTGAGGGACTATGTGAAATTTATTTACTGTGATTTTTTATCAAGGTGTTTTTTCATTGTTTACATAGTGTTTTAATTGTAGTTTATTCATGTAGCGTATAAGATTTATTTTAGTTATTACAAACGAATATATTAGGTAGTTATAAATATGTGTAGTTTTAGGAAATATGCTATGTATATGCTCCAGTATATTATTTTTGAACGAAAATAAACACATTATTGTGATTGAAGTAATCAATTAGAATACACACCTTCAACAGCTGAATAACTTTCTTGAACATCAACAATAGCAGGTGGACCTGGATCTCCAATTGCTTTCAATGGAGTAGATGGTTTCTCAATGAGATTTTCCATATCTTGTAAACTAGGACGACGCATGTCAGCACTTGGCCTGCGACGCTAATTATTAATCAAACATAACAATTTGCTATAATATCTTCCAAATAATTATTTTAGTAAAATATATATATCAAAGAACTTAAAATATATTTAAATTAAATTACTGTAAATAATACAGATTCTACAAATACTAGTAATAATTTATAATTTCAAAGTATCCAAAAAATGAATAACGTTTGAAATATCAATTAAATTTCTATTTTAATTTAATTAAATTAAAATGAGAAATTTTTGTAAATTATTTTTAATTTCAAATGTAAACATTAAAATATAAGATAAATAATAAAATATACACATAAATCATAATATTAAGGATGGGATGTTTCCATGAAAAACGATCATAAGAAATTATTTCTGCTCCAGTTGAAGATGACAGCGTTACGTTTAATTTGTTGTATCTCCATATATCACTGTTAACAATAAATGATTATTAAACAAATTATATAATGATTTACAAAATTACCTGTTACATATTTTGAAAAAAAAATACAATTTTTTTTGTCTATTTACAAGAATATATAGATATCTGCTGACAAATCGAAAGGATACGACATTATACAATTATTTACAACCAATGTATCACTAACAATGATTTAAAAAAATAGAACAACAACAACGAATTCAAAATAGATGATCAACAGGATGGGAGACAAATGAATTTGAAATTTAATACGTACGTCTACAATTCAAGTGGCTGTCAAAATATATTCCAATACGTAACCAAGACAAAACAAAATACTGCGTAAGAAATTATTTACAAGATAAATGTATAAAAATCAATTTTAAGAAAATGTTTTACCTGTTTTTCTTTTTTGTTAGTTGGTGTTAATAGAGTTCCAGTGAATTGTAGTGCAAAATAATCATAAGTTATTCAGTTTTTATTGGTAAATTTTTTTAATTATGTACAAAAATATTAATTTTTGACTGAATATAAAAAATATTTGAGTTTCAAGATTTATCGAGCTAAACATCTGAAAAAAAGGAATATATGCGTTTTGGTTAAAGAAATGTTTCACTTATATAAATAAAATAGAACTTAAAATGTGTTTGACTGTTTCTTAAGCAAAAGTTATTATTTATACGACAAATTGAAATGTTTAACAACTTTTATCCTACATAATATTTGTAGGACACTTGGGGAAATAGTATAAGTCACAAAATGGTTAAAATGGGAAAATTCATTACTCTGAAATGCAATTTTTTTCTTAAATGTAATATAGATGTGATCTTTTCCCGATGTGAAAATAGTTTGAAGCGATTAGAGTTGGCAAAAGCTGCTATCGAGGATGGTTGGTAAGATCTAGATTTTGAGGTGCACCTCCATGTGGTAGCCTTGAATAGGTGGAAAGTCTGTTTTACTGAAATGAGAAGCTGACAGAGAAATCTGTCCCAACTTTTTACTTTGAAGTAACATAAGCATGTATGATAGAATGTGTCTTAAATAGAACTATCTCAAGTGGTAACCAGCTTCATAGATGGAAATCAACCATCGCTTCTTGAGATGCACACAGGCCGTCAGATTTTTGGGAGCCTGTACCAAAATGCATAAAAGAATCGGAAACTTCTAAAAATCCCTAACAATTATATAATGAGAACGAACACCAAATGGACGGAAGAAAGGTGAAGACCCAACAAGTTAAGAATGCTAAGAGTGTGGATTGTAAAAAGAGTTTTCAGAAATGTCTTAAGTTATTTTTTGTGGTCTAAAATGGTGATAAATTAAAAAGTAACGTAATAATATAGATTTTTGTATCAAAACTAGAAAAAAGTTTACAACTTTTATTGTTTAAAATTTCAAGATTATTTTAAAATAAATAAAATGAATACATGCAATATTTTTTCGTTCGTTAATTAAATTTTGTGACGTACTCATTTCCCAGAACATTCTAGATTTTATATAATGACGTTTGATCAAATGAGCTCATATCCGTGACAGAAACTATGAATAATATTTTACAGTTTTCTTTGAACATTGAAGAAAATTAAATGGTAACACTTGTTTTCAGAGTAATAATTTTAATAGTCTGATAATTTAAGTCAATTCAAAATGTTTATATTCAATCAAAAATGTATTTTGTGATGTAGAAAAATAATATAGTAAATTTGATATTTACCTATCTGAAATTGTTTTTCCACATTAGATAGACAATAATCTTTCCAATGATAATTACCTATTTAACCGCTGACGAAGTTATATTTTACAAAATTTTACAAACTATGAACTAATGAAAATTCCAAGAGAAACATTTTAAGGTAAAATATGTGAAAATAGTAATTACAGATTTTTATATGTACTGCATACAATGTACATTCATGCTATTTATGCAAAAAATTAAATATATTTATCTTTTCTCCTTATTTTACAATTTCATATAAATATTTACATTTTTACAATTTGCTGGTATGTGTAAGGATTATGACTAAGTGTAAGTGCATATCTACAAAAAAAACAAAAACAAAATAGTTAAATTATGTTACAACGATACAAAAAACAATGTATCCAATGTTTTTTCCGTTAAATTATGTAATGATAATTTTTCTTTTAAACTACTAAGAAGAAGTTATAAGGGAACATTTAACCAAAATTTGAAAAATATTGTTTTACTACCTAAAATATCTACCCTTTATTTCTTCAAGATCTTCACTTTTAGCACAGGATTTCAAACATTTTCACCGTTTATTTTTGTAATGATATTTTAAAAGTAGGTGTAGGTATACAGACTTTAAAACAATAGAATCAAAGCGATAAATTTTAATATCATAACATGTTAATATCTTTTAACGAAAAATGAAAAGAAGGTAATAAATACAATTGAAGAGATAAAATATAAAGACAAAAGTATAAACTGCAGTTAAAACAAAGATATCACTTCTTAATGGATTGAGAATTTCAAATAATTTTAAATTGTTTTCCGTTTTGTATCTGACTGTTTTGAAGATTAATGCTTAAGCGCAGGTTGAGAGGGGAAAATGAATGTCCAATTAATATTAAATCTACCGCGAATTGAACCTGAAATCTCTAACATACAAGTTACATTGATCTCTACACTAAAAGTTTCGAATGAAGAATGCCGTACTTAATTAACATACGTTATTTGAGACAACAAAAGGAGAAAAGTTAATTTTTTTATTTTAGGCCTTACTATTTTGCGTTACTAATAAAGAAAATTAAGGGTGATAGATGAAAATGAATGATAAAAAAATTCCAGAACTGCTGGGAATCCCTGGTGTAGAAGCCACTTTTGCAGACCACTACACAACGGGCTGGTCGATGAACGTGAATTTATTTTGATAAAGCTTATTAAAATCTAAAGGAGAGAGATATTTTGATATCCTGAAAGAGGATTTAAGGTCGTAAGGTGTTAAAGGGTAAATGAAATATATATATATATTTACAAAGGATACTTACTCAGAAGAATCTACTGAAATTATGGATAGATATTTTTTATCAGGCAATTTTTTTAAAACTAAATAAATAATAACTAAAAATTTAAGTTTTTTTAAATTATAAAACAAGTGGATACATAATTTTCAATTCATTCATACGTTTTGTGTATAAATGTAAAAGTGATGAATATGTACACAGTTTGTAAGATGCAAAATAACCAGTGAATGTATGTGTAAAAATAAAACAGGCAAAACATCACATAAACCATAATTACATTATAGTACTTGGAACAGATTTCTTACAAAGGTCAAAAGGTAGGATTTAATTACATGTTTCGTTTATGTAGTTTTGTATACTTTTTACAATATTACTCATATTTTACAGAAAAGTAGGTATAAATTATGCGTAGTCTTAGATCTATTTTATCTACATCATGAAATAATTTTGAAATTAAATCTAAATCTGAAATTAAAGATTGATTTTTAGGTTCTATCGTGAAATTCAATAACATTGTATTTACTGATGGATTTAATATAAATTTTTATGAAAATTGTTTTTTAACTCTTCAGACTAAAATTTGAAGGTGATAGTAGCAATGAAACATGAAATTCATAAAATTAGGCACTAATTCTTAAATTATAGTTTTTTAATTTTTAAGAAACCATGAAAAATTTAATGAAAAGCAACAAAAAATTTACATTTTAAGTTAAAGAATATCTTTATCAAAAGTCCCGTGTTTTACTAATATGATTTTCTAAATTTATTTTATTTTAATGTTGAATTGACAGCTCGGTCATTAGCGAATACTTTGTGTTAAAAAACAGTGGGTTATAACGTGTAATACTTTTCCAGAGCCTAGCCGGGAATTGAACCCAAGATCTTCCGCTTTGCAACGTAGTACACTAACCATTGTGCAACGGAGGTGGTCATATATAGACTGTAATCTATACAAATTTTTTATTTACCACAATTGGTTTAATATGCTTCAACAGGCTTCAGGCTTTATTTAAAAGGCTTCAGAAAATAATTGGTAACAAAAAGATGGGGCAAACGACATTTTTTCAGAATTAAAAAAATTAAGCCACTTTTCTGGCTTTTGATTTATAGTGAGTAAGTATGACAACAGAATTTTTTAAAATAAATAGGAAAAAAAATCGAATTAAAATTTTAAATTTTCATTACTATTAACATTATCTTTAAACTTTTAATGAAGAAACTTAAAAAATGATATTGATTAAAATTCAAAAGATGTCGTCTAATCTTTAAACCAAACAACCTATTTACAACAATTAGAGATGGAATAACGTAATTACTTGCACTATCTAAACATACAGTTACGATTGTGATTTTTTTTGGATCCCTCACCATTATTACCAAATAAAAATCAATACAACACATGCTCATAACAATAATTTTTACAAGAAAATGAATATATGAAAGATGAATCAGAAGAATGTTATCACATTAAAAACTAACACGATTAAGTGCAATACAGATTTATGATGATCAAAATACAATAAAAACGATCGCAGAATCCAGTAAATGAAAATTATGAATGAATCTTCAGTGACTGAAATTGAACAACCATTTTAAGAAGTCCATTATTAATCTTGAGGGTTCACACCAAAAATGATTGATTTAGAGATTTTCACATTTTTCAAAATCCCTCAAATTTTCTGTTTAAAATTATGTATAGCTAATATTTATGATGTTATTAAAATGATGTGTATTTTTTAATATTTAAAATTATATTGTTCCAAGATACTGCATGAGAAAATCCCTTCACGACATATTATTTTGACATTTGTTTCTATTAGACCTTATGCAAGTTAAAATTTCAACTAGTGGAGAATGAACGTATACATCTAATGAGATTATAATGGTAATGAAAAATATCTTCCAATATTTAGCAAAACCTTTGCTGCTAAAACAATGTATTCACGGTAGAATACAAAATGCAAGCGAGTCTATCAATAATATTATTTGAACTAGGATCCGAAAAGAATTGTAATATTAGAACAGTGATAATATAGAAATAGTGATGGGAATAAATGGTTTATTGTTAAAAATTGTGTATTGTATGACGTGGAGTGTATTGAACAAGGGTAATGGATTACGATGAATGAAATGTTTTTAATAAGAATTCTTGGAAATCGAAACTAGTAGAAAGGTTTTTTTATTTTGATTCTTTCTACTATAGTCTGGTAAAGAAGAAAGTGTTAGAAGGGTAAACTGTTTTGATAATTAAGTGACAGTATCATTTATAGTCGAGTTTAATTTTTAAGTTTACATTTTATAATTTTGAAGTAATGTAATTGTAATTTGTTAGTAGTCTAAGTTAAGGAATTGTAATTAATCGTGTCAATAAATACTATTATACGTTTAAAGGAAGATTGTTTATTATTTATTGTACCCAGACTCCAACGAACATAGGCTTAAGTGTTACAATGTTTTTGTGGCAAAGAATTCACTAGATTTGGATGTCTATGGGGCTTTGTATTCATATTTTAAGAGGAGTAATACAAAATTATTTTATATTAGAAACATTGGAATTGTCTCCGAGGACCAACTTAATCACAGCATTAAAATCATTTGATGAGGTACGGATCAAGAAAGCAGATATTGGAGTCTATAAGATAAAAAAATGTAGACAGAATGCTCAACTAGCAAGACAGAGACTAGTAAATAAATCTGAAAAAGAAGATGAAGGTAATTCATCTTACAGTGCTAGTGGTCACTGAATTTGGTGATCAGGTACATTGAAAACTTTAACATATATTTCACCTCTTAAAAATATCAAAAATTAACCCCATAACAATATAGATAACAATACTTGGAATAAAGTATAAAAAAATCATGTTATATAATCACTTGAGTCACGAGTTTGCCCTTGTTTGCAACGAGAGGTAAAAGGGAAAAAGCATCAGTGCGCATGACCGACTGCTTTAATTTCAGTACGACAAACGTAACAGTTTATACTATACCCAGAGCATATACAGTAGATTACGGAACTTTTTGTAGGTTAACTGTTTGTCACAGAAATGTCGGTTTTTTGAAAACGTGGTTGAACTATTCACAGTGTTGAACGAAATCTAATATGCAATGTAATAAAATTTTACGAAGTTGAAGCTAAACAAAAATGCCTATCCGTACCTCTTAACAAAAGCCGTGAGCGAGCGGCTTACTACTGTGATTTTTCTCTTTCCACAGTTCGAAAAATAAAGAAGGAACTTAAGGACGTGAAGAAGCTATTTTTTAACAGTTTTGTTGACACCTGGTAAAAAAAGAAAACGGTTAGGTATATGCTAGAGAGACTGATAATGAAAACGCCGGTGACAGCAATAGTAAAGAAGGCGATTCATTCGTAATAACAGTGAATCTAACATTTCTAGTCGTGTAATTAAGCTGTAGGCAATATTACAGGTAATATTTATTTCTTATTAGGTTTATGAGAAAACATTTTCTTTGAATAAACCACAGCTTACAAAATGTATGTAGAAACTGCACGGTAGTGAAATGTACGAGTAGTGTTTCACTATTGAGGTTGGCAGCACTGCAAATATTTCACTTCCCTTCCTCACAGCCCATACATACGCAAAAGGCAATCTCGTGACTTTAGTATCTATACGTACTGTAGCACCAGCATTTCAGAAAATTAAACGTTAGGTGGATAGGACGGTGCAAACCCTCATTAATAAAAGAGCACATACCTAAATCCGACTCAAAAGTCAACATCAGATTTTACAACCGAACAAATAACTCAAAACTTTTACCACCATACGATTATTAATAATTTTTATGAACAAAAATTATTAAAATTGTGATGATTCCTACCAGCATTACATAAAAATTTTAGTTCAATCTATTGGAATGCTATATGAAGACAACAATAAGTTATGTAAATAGATAATCAAAACTTCCGACAACCATTCTGACCTATGAAATCAAACCAGATAATAAAATGCCTAAACAGAAAACTTTCATTACATTTGGGCTGAAATAACAGAAAATTGTAAGTTGAAAATATTCAGTTAATTTAAATAATTCGAATTAAACGACAAATAAACAATTAAAAAAACAAAAGTCAATACTTTGATGATTTGTATGAATAGTGACGCACGAATAAAAATTTTCCTACTCTAAAATCCAAAATCATACAGGTTCCTAACGATAATTATAAATATAAATAAATTTTATTGAAATTATTAGATGAGATTTGAACTGATTTGAATAAAAAAAATCAAAATGGAAACCAAATATAATTTGGCATAGGAAAAATTATAAAAAAGAAAATATTTGAAAAATAAACGAATGAAGGGAACTGAATGAGTAGCCAATATAAAACAAAAACAAAAAACTAAATCTACAAAATTATTCTTTTAAAAATCTAATCTATTTTACAAAAAACTAATTTATTATTACTTTTAAAAACCCAATAAACAGTCCTACCTAATACAAATTTAGCAATACATACTAAATCACTAATCGACTAACTAAAAACTACATTTCTATTTAATCTAAAATTCTAAACGTTAACTATTTTGCAAAATTTGTCTATAAATTTCTACTTACTAATAAACTTAGTGACAAAATTTACATAAGTTAATGTAATATACTAAAAATAGTAACATAACAATATTTTACAGAACGATTCATGATGGAATCAAAGTGTGAAATCCCTCACATTTCATTCGATTCCAATTAATGTTAATTAACCACAAAAAATTCTACGTTTATTTACTAATCAGGAATATATCCCATCCCTAATAATACTAAAGAACAAAATAAAAACACAAATTAACATACATGTAATTGGTCCATCAGTTCAAAATTTGGGAATGGTAAACTGTGGTAAATCAGTTAGATATTATACAAAAAAAATAATTAGTTGGTTTATATTAGTATGTAATTGAAAAGTAATTGAAGGGTTCTGATATGAGAATTGACGGACTCTGGGGTAGGAGAAAGTTGCTCTGACCACTACACCAAGGCCCGGCCATCAGTATATCAGTAGTTATACATTACTAAATATATATATATATACTTCTGTAATAATATTACATGATATAACAAAGAAGTAATGCTTGTTTTTTGTACGAGGTAACCTCAGAAACTACTTATACCATTTAAAAAATTCTATCACATTTGGAAAGCTCAGAGCTTTCTGAGTAACACAATAAGGCATTACGTAATTTTGAAATTGGTAAAATGAAGTCATCTTTTAGTCTTTTAATTTGTTTGGAGTAAAATCGTTTGGGAGGGTTAGTTTTTTACCTATCAGTATTATAACACGTATTGTATAAAATGTATTGTATTATTCAGCAAGGTATCAGGTACAGTAAAGTACCGACCTACAATACGACATTATCCCTCACTCTTTTCATTTTTTAAAATTTATGAAAAATATTTTTACAGGACAGATATCCAGAAAATAATTTTAGATATGATTTCTACATAGAAAGTTAGTAAACTTTCAAAAAATAAAAATGAGATCGTATTTGGTTTTTAAGAAAAGATTTTATCTACTTTCTCATATAACATTATATAGTATTCAGATTATTCTCAGATTTTAGTTCTCCCTTTCTACTGATGATACATAGCTATGACAACAGAATATCTGTTTGAAGTAGGGGTTGCTAAAGAAGTAATCACAGTAATGCGAGCTTCCTGCAAATGCGGGGATGTCAGATTTGTACTTTACCCGATTTATTACTTTAGAATTGCAACTCTGTTCGATTATCAATGTCGCTTTATTAATTTATTAATAATGTGTATAAGAAGTCCAGATTTATAAATTCCCTTTCGTTGATTGTACTTTTCCCCGCCAGTACTACTACAACCACCGTTTGTTCTTGTAATTTTTTTTTTGTTCAGGAAAAGCAATTAAACAATATTTAACAAATATTAGAAAATAATGACATAAGTTTAGGTTAACTATTTATTTAATATGAATTTAATTATATTAATAATAAAATCACAGCATCTCAAAACAATAATTACGAAAAATGAAACAAATTGGATCTTTACATATAAAGATAACCTTTAAAATAATGCATAACTTCCACCTTTTATGAGTTGCAGTTAGGAAATACAACTAAATAATTGAATTTATAATTAAATGCTGTGAAATATAAGAGAAAAATAATATCGATGAAGTAATATTTTTATTGGTGAATTTCCCATTGAGCAATAATAGGAAACACTTCTACTATAATGTGTGGCAACAATGGCTGCTACGTGGAAGCTCGTATTTCTGTGAATCTAGTTTTAGCATAAAATATAATAATAGTTTCAACTATACTACACAGTCAAAACATCATCTTCTTCTAAATGGGGATTTTAAATTTAGTTTTTGAGAATGTAATAAATAATTTGAACATCTGGACCACAATAATAAAACTAATACATAACCTAAACACACTAATGTTAATACAAATTTACAACAAATGATCAAAAACAAACTCACTCAATTATCACTAAATTGTTAAACAAGACAGTTAAAACTTGCTACTACGTTAACAAAATAACTACTGAAAAAAATCATGCATCTAAATTTCTAAAAAAAAGTACTAACAGAAAGCACAATAATACAATAACAACATTAATAACATTTAAAAACATATGCAAATGGCTCACAGAGGAAAGGAATATCTAGTGATGAAAAATAACAATTAAGGGATGCAAACATTCTACAGGAAAATGAAAAAGGTGAAAGAAATTAGAAAAATTAATAAATATAATAAAAAGAAGGAAGAAATTTTAAACAGATTTAAAGAAAATAAATAATATATTTGCTACCTCGTACTGCTTGGGCTTCAAAAAAAATATCACACTATATAATTGTTGAAATCAAGCAATATCTATAAAAAATTTTAACATTTTCAAAAATCTACAGTAAAAAAATTTTATGCTTTATTCCATAGTCATAAATTATGTATAAAAATGTTCGGATGGTACTAATACATTTAAGAATATTTTTGTTGATTTACATATAGGTTAAGTTTTTAATTATTTTCATTTTGTTTACAAAAGAAACAGAAAATTAATAAAATTAAAAAATCATCTGTTTTTGAAATTAATTCCATTACTTTCATTTTAAGAAATTTGCAATTTCTTTATTATGCAACAAATATTTTTTAGGCGGGTCAATATATAAGAAAAACGAACCAAGGTGTTAAAAAATTATTGATCCTTAATGTAAGGATAGTTATGAGAAAAAACAAAACTAGGGTAAATTTATTTACTGATACAAAGACCTTACATGCAAGGAAAACATTTCGAATTTTCCTTCGTACATAAAAAATTACTTTATGTATATTTAAACTTATTACAATTACTGCGTACAGAAATTAATAATGCTAATCTAAAAACAACAGATTAAGATAGGACTACATTTAATAAAGATCTACCAGAAAGAGTTATCTCCAATTAAAAAAAAAAAAAATTTTCCATTGGGTGATCAAGCCTACATAAGCCTTAATCTACATGGGTAGAGTAGATACAAAGATGAAAATTTCTAGACCTGAACGGGAATCGAATGTGGCATGTAATTTAGTTACTACTATAACAACAAGTTGGCCAAAGGAAATGCACTGAGTTAGTTCAAACTAACCAATCCTACTATTGAAGATACTAAATTTAAGTTTTATACGTGTAATTGGGTTAAGGATAATTCCTAATCATTTATACCTCGGTGGCTCGTTTTTGAATCTTTGCTGAAAGATACATAGTTGACTAGAATCTCTGTTTGAGGCTAAAAATGTGAGGCTAGATTATACATAATGATGTAAAGGTGGGAGAAACTAATACATTTAATAGAGGGGTTAATTTAAATTCTTTTCGCTTGTTTGCAGCTCAAGAACGCCCACCAGAGATGTTTAGTTTGTTGTTTAATTCTCAAATGAAATTGTCATTTGCTAAAGTGATCCTAATAAATACTAAATTTAAAAGGAAGTGTAATTTAATTACAGTATGTTATTTACAGATCAATAATCTTCCCTGAGTTATCCTATCCTATTACTTTGAAATTAAAAAATGGAAAACAACTTAGTTAATTTTAAAATTAAATTTTAAAAACTAATAATTCATACAAAAGCCTACAAAAATACCTCTTTTAACAAACACTAAGTTGTAACTGATAACATTTTTAATTATTATTTCAACCACTTAACCTATTTTGAAAAATATAAGAGCATTAGAATTTTGAAAAGTTGAAATTAATCCTGTTTTGTCCACTCGGAAAAAATGAATACAACATTCATGATAAGCATTAAAATTAATGTAAATCAACAACAGTATTCTAAATGTTACTCATCTCATAATTTTATTACTAGATAGATAAAAATAAGAGAAACTATGTAATTTTCTAAGAATAGGCTTCAAATTGTGTCGCATGCACAATGTAGTTCTTCAAATTGAATAATGAACTTTTGTATTGTAAAATATTATGTACTGTGATGTAGGGAAAACATAGCTGGTTTCCTAAACACTTATAGGCTATATACCAATGTTAAAAAAGGTTTATTAACCTCCCTTAATCTTTAAATGGTTTAAAATAAAAAAAATATATAATTTTTGTGAAATATTTGGCAATAAGAGTTATAATTTTTTAATAGAGACTGTGCTGACTTGAAGGTGACTGAAGGGTAAATATTTAAAAAAATATAAGATGCAAGTTGATTTGGTATCAAAATTAAACAAAAGGTTTATAAATTTTACTTGTGTATACTACCCAAAGACACACTATAGGCAATATATAAACATACTAGATAATAAAGAGTCCAAAAGCTCGACGATTTAGATAATTTTCAGTACAAAATCAAAATATATAATACACTTTTCAGGCTGTCTGTCATCCACGGAGGTGAAACATGAAAAATCGCTAAAAAGGAACCGGAAACACTGCGAAAATTTAAAAAAAGCATTGTCTGGCGAGTCTATGGACCGGTTCAGAAGAATGATTATGACGAATCGATCGTAATCGAGAAATAGACGAGATTTTTTAGAAGAGGAGGATGAACTTAAATTTCTTCAAGTCTCAGCGAATACGATGAATAGGAGCACATCGAGCGAATGGACGAATAATTTATGGTGAAGATTTTTTTTTTTTTTTTTGGTTTAACGTCCGACTGTTTTGCAAATTGCTGCTAATGCAGAAGGTGAAAGATGAAATGAATTTTTTGTAACGTATGAAAAAATGCCATGCCCGAGTGGGATTTGAACCCAAGACCGCGTGATGAGAGGCGAGCACGTTACCAACATCGCCAACGCAGCCGGCATGGTGAAGAAGATACTGAAGGCGCAGATTTATGGTACCAGAATCAGTCGTCCTCGAATTAGATAGCTTGATGACGTAAAAAAGAACCTTTAAAAAATAGTGGTTAGGGGATAGGTGGGGATGGCTAAACGAATTGAAGGGGGATCAGTGTTGGAGGCCAAGCCTCACATCGGGCTGAAGCGTTGGAGGAAGAAGGAGTAGTTGGTATACATTTAAAGTACAGTAACTTTGTTTTCAATGATTGTAAAAAGCAAAAACGCGATAAATGACTAAGTAATCCATAGACTAATTGAAATTTTAAACATTTCGGGATGCTCTGATCGTATGTCAAGAATGAAGTCTACGTATTCATTCATCCAGAGATGACAGTAATGCATGAGGCGTTAGAGCGAGATTTCCATTTCACAGACAGCTGTCTTTAATAAACAATCAATTTGTAGCGTATAACTTAAACTTGATGGGTAACAATTATAAAAAAATAATTTACTGAATTTGTCCATATCAATTTGTTTGTTTTTGAAAGTCTGAAATGTATAACAGTGTAACACATTGTTATATTTAACCTCTTTCTATACTGAAACAGTTATTCAGACATTTCACTAAGTGATCAAAATAACCTTTTATTTTAAAACACTTGACATTCAAGGAAATGCTGAAACCAATCTGGGTTTATGATGCAGCAAAGTTGTCAGTCATTTCACGAACAAAGCGTTCACAAAGTAAATATTGCGACTCATTAATAATTCCACGAATTAAATATCTAATAAAACATTACAAGACTATTTACGCGTCTCTTACGTCAATGACAAATCGCTAAAATTGTACTGCAGGTTCATTGATAGATTTTTAAAATAAAAAAAAATTATTCCTATTATGCAACGTAAATTCTCCCAATCGACCAGGAATTTCCCAAATATGACTGAAACGCCGGTGGAGTACAGACATGATACATTACGAATAGCAGAAGTAAAAAATTGATTTAATACAATTTTAATTTTTTGCAGCACTGTCAGTGGGTGGTGTCTGCCTCTGAGCAACTAACGCCAATTTGTTTTACTATTTTTTTTTCTCTATTTAGGAAATTTACAATCGCTGGAAACAATCAGTGAATGTGATAACACAAAATTTAGAAAAAAATAACATGATAAATAAACGTGAGTGGAGACACAGTCCAGTGACAGAACTCCGACGTGATAAGTGTAGCATTAAGTGCAGCAATTAGAACACTGGAATGGATAGTCAATTACAGTACTACGTTAATTGATGAGGTCCCGGGTTCATCGACGTTTTAGACGTCTTATTGGATTGTTTGGGAGAGTCTGCGTAGCCAGATTTGAGATCAATGGGTTATGGTGGTTCTCGAGTTTCTTCCTTAATTTTGTTTTACTATTACCATTAAAATTTTGATTAATTTTATTTGTTATCGTATGCATAGTTACAAAATTCAATTAAAAGAGTAAAGAAAAATTTTTTCTGTAAAGCCTCTTAAACTGGGGGAATATGTTATTATGATAAACATACTCTTATTGCCTAATAATGACTCAAAAATTATAGATATTTTAATATCTTAAACTAATTGAAAGTTAGTAAAGGTGAAAGGCTTTTTAACAACTGGTAAAACCCACGGCATATCTTATTATACATATACATAAATATTTTGTAAATAAATACACAATCTATACAAAAATACAGATATAACATATAACTGATTTTTAATAAATTATTAGGGAGATAGATTATTTATCTCTTAAAACACAAATTTTAAAACGAATGCTAAATTTTAATTTTGTGACAACACTATGTTACGATGATAACATAATGTCAAGATTAGTGTACATTTAAATTAAACTTTTTGACTTCACATATGAGTAACAGATACCATGAAAACTCTAAATAATGAAACATCTAACTCACGTTACAATGAAAATCACAAGAAATCATAATGTCATTTTTAATGAACACAAACATATAAATGCATGTTATGTGTAACAGTATTTACTTTCTCTCAGCTAATGAAGTATCAGTAAAAAGAATATTGTGTTTATATCAGATCTCTTATTGAATTTTCAACAGAATTTTAAAATGTATGCACTTTTCCTTTAAGGAAAATATTTTGCAAGGGCGAATTTAGGTTTTTGCACGTAAGCTTGAGTTCATTTGGTACCCCATGGCTGTATATGCATGCTGACAATGCATGCTGAAAAAATACTGTTGTATTTTTGTTTAAATTAACAAAATAAATTCAAGATTGTTTAGACTATAATAAGGTACAAGAATAACAGAATGAAAATATACATTTTTCTATAATGAATAATTTCAATAATAAAACTAGAAATAATAAAACTAGTGGTATTTCGTTCACTAGACTAAACTATCAAGTCCACATCAAATAAACTTGTATGTTCTAATAACTTTCTTAGTTTTTGTAATGAAAAGTAGGCTACATTTTTATCTTTGTTGACCGTTTTTGTAGCTATGTGCCAAGGAATCAATGTTTGTGTTTTTTACTATAGTTTTGAATTCATTTAGAGAAGTTTATTGCGTTTCTGTGCTCCATTACAATATTAGTTCTCGAGAATAAAGTTGACAAAGTACTCAAAAATCCTTAAACAATTGCCCAGAAGGCAAAAGCGGATGGTTTTCGTTGTTTTGCGCATAATGAACTTTTGAACTTTCTCCAGAGGGAAGATTGAATATACGATAAACGAACTTTAAATTGAAACCTACTAGAATTTGAAATAATGTGTATACACATATCAAAATTATAATTGAATTCGAATAAAAGAATGATTGTAAATATGGGAAATTTTTAAATTACAAAATATTCAAAAATAAAAACGGGGTTTTCAACTGATTTTGAATCAGAACCACTGTAAATAAATTTAATTTCTTGTCAAAAATTGTGAAATCGAAATTTAATTTGTTTACACATAATTGAACACATGTTCTTAATGAAAACACAATTTTAAAAGCTGATAAACACACAAAAAATTTTTTTTACTAATATTTTGTGAAGCAATTGAGAGAAAGTAATAATTATGGAGAAAAATAATTATGTAAATGAAAAATGTGTTTTATGATTGTATAATGAATGTATAGTTTTGAAAACTGTATTTGCAAACAAATAAACTACCTACGTAATTTTATGACAAAAACATCTCCCAAAATGCCAAGATGCAATTAAAACTAATAATGAATAAACATCATTATTATACATTTCTACAATAATTACACCCAGCGTAAAAGTTACACAGAGATAATACAAATGCAGGTTAAAAACCGAACTACGATATTTTTATTGTGACAAAAAAACATGATTGCGCTACGTAAAAATACTATAAAAAATGTGTGTTGGGAATCGAACAATGCATAATAATTCCTATGATAAAAAAAATTAAAACAAGTTAACATAATGACATAAAAATAGCTTTTTACAATATCAGATTCATCAATTTAATCAGTAATAATGAAGTAGGTAACACAAATTAAGCTAAAGCTCGATTCCCTCTTAAGTAAAAAATAAAAACATATTTTTGAAACACCAATCAGGCACCAGACTTTTTCAATAACCAACTACTTTTTGTATAATTGAATAAAAAAAAATATATATTTGCCGTTGCTATCATTATATACATATAAAATACAATGTAACAAAAAGGCTAAATCTTCTCCTAGCTAACCTGTTTGTCTGGTTCCTTTTCCCCTGGACGTCCTCTTTTCTGTTAAGTTAGAAAAGAAAAGCATAACAATGAAAATGAAATTAAAAGAAAACTAAAGTTCAGGAGAATCAAAAGGAGATAAACAAAAAGGTAGAGAAGTGCATAACAATCACAAGAGAGAAAATGAACGAGACAGGACAAAGCGAGTTGGAATCAAGCAACAGAATGTATTTTCTTATTCTTTGGCATTCTGTAGGCATTAGTTTTTATCCACACAATGGGCATAGGTAGTTGTTAAATATTCAATGCGATTTTTGTTTTTTAAAAATGCTTTTAATAATTTGCCTGGATGTCTTGCAGCAATTTAATTTATGCACTGTACTCCTGAACAAAATTATTTATTTTTATATATTTTTATTTTAAATGATTTCCTTGAAAAAAGTAAAACTGCAAGTATAGATCTACGTTTAGTTTTCAGTTAACCAGAACAATATTGCAATAATAAAATTTAATTTTTTCACTTTTTGTGAAAACAGATATTATTAGAGATTTTAAATAAATACATTCACATTCAGACACCCAATTATAAAATTTTTAATGAGGGACCGTTATTCGATTTTAAAGGTAACACCTTTTTATATGTTTGAAATGTTGTTTAATTAAGTAAATAAAATAGTAGGATATAATGATGTAAATGTTACGTTTCATCGAGTATAGTTCGTACACGAAATAGCGAGCTTTCCAGGTCGACGATCTATCGACTCCTCTTATGTCGCAACCAAGCGCAGTTGCCAGTTATATTTACAGAGAGCTGTAGTAAGATTCCTCCACACAGTTGCGACTGCAACGTCAACACCGCATGGTATTATGATGACCTTGAAGTTCATAAAATTATGCTTTTAATTAAAGAACGGAGTAAATAATAAATTGTAAATAATTTAGGGATTAACTCTTATTAACTTTGTTAAATACAATTATTATATTTGGACTTATTTATATATTTTTTATAAACGCACAAATTTTACAAAGTGATAGTGGTATTTGTTTTTCTACATTTCAGCGTATTAAAAAGAGAATAAGGGTGGTGCTATAGTGTGTGGTCTAACATACAGAACGTGGATAGCACACAAATGCCAGTTTTCTTAGCAATGGTATTCTTGTTTTTTGCAGAAACAAGTCTCAAATGTATTAAATTAGATCATTACGCAGTATAAAACACTAAATGCACCATAAGCAGAACGAGAGGTCCCGCAACCTTTCCGTGGGAAGCGTAGACGTGGCCGGTATAGGCCTACTCCACCATTATCACGCTTACATTTTCTTTTCATGATACTGCCAAATCGGTGGCGATGGTACCAAGAAGGTCTGATCCCTTAAAAATGAAAGTGCAGATTGTTCAGATAAAATAATATTTATTCAAAAATTACACGTAACTTGTAGTTGAAGAATAAAAATAAATCACAGAAAACAATGAATACTGGATCACAGTGACTTCCTTATCATTGTAATCCCGTGTTAATGTTTTACTATGATTCAGAACTTTCCATTCTGGATATTTTAAAAATGTATCTAACCTTTTTATACCAGTGCACCTTAAACAGATGTTTGTGCACTGCCCACGTTCTATAAGGTTATAGTAGCACTTAAATAAGATTTATTATTCTGGTTAACAGGGGTTCTTATACAAACATTTTACTAATGTAACAGAACTATAACAAAATTACATTGATATCGTAGCTAACTTAACAAATTTAATTTTAAAGTAAGTTTGAATTAATAAAATTTAATGAATTGTTTAAAAAGGAAATAAAAGCTGATATTCTTAGTTAGAGACATTCATAAATTGGATTTATTTTGTACAGAACCAACAGTGCGTTGACGATTAGTGCATAAAAGGTAAAATAACAAAGGAATGCCAAAGAAGAAGGTCAGTTTTGTGTTTACAACACAAATCTCACCTTGGGATCAAAAACCTCACCAGGCCGCAATTTTCCAACCTGTAGAAAAATAAATTGAGAAAAGCAAATTAACAAGAGCAAAGCGAAACACATGTGAATGAGATGAGTACGAAGATAAACGATGAATATAATTAAGACGAATAAGTGAGAAACTCGTAGCGGTAGCGGCTGCAGGGCAGATGTGCTGCACAGGACAGGTGAACAAAAGAACAAAACAAGAACAATACAAAAGAGGTGTGACAAGACGCAAGTAGACAGGTAGACTCATGACGACTTCTACCGACTTAGCACGCATCTGAAGAGATGAAGAGCTGTGGATAAGGAAATACAACAGGGTCACAAGAACAGTACATCACACTGCCCTCACCAACCACTGGATCAATAGACTGGTAAAGGGTTCAACGTAGGACAACACAATAACAGTACAAATACAAGTACATGGTTACTGAAACTGAAAAAAATATGGTAATTAATTTATTAATCTTAGCGTGCGATGAAAAGTAATAATGTGAAATTAATAAATAAAATAAAAAATAACATAATCAAAGAAAATTATTAATGATTAAATTTGCTGATATATTTATTTCATTTAAATATAGATGGATAAAAAAATATATTATTATTAAATATGATGCAGAGGCAGATCGAGGCGAGATGTGAGGCTATGAGAAGGCATAGAGAGAGACTATTCAATTTCTCACCCTTTTCTCTTCAATAATTTCTCCGGGGCGTAACTGCCTACGTTCCTAAAAATATAGAATTCATTGCAATTAACTGACACAAATTAATTTTAAAATATTGATTGACCACGGTACATCGTCTTTCAAAGTATAAATTAAATACATGATTTATATAATAATAAACAATATATAATAACATCATCTAAACTATAAAAAGAAAGAAAATAATGTACTGACGCAGCTGTACACCATTTTAAATAAATCACAAGCAACTCAAAACTATAACTAAATGATGATAATAAAAATCAAAAAGAAATTTTAAAGAAAAAAGAAACATACTAAATTTTAAACTATTTAGATAACTGCCTATTCAAGAAAAACTTAAATTTTAAAAAATTATATAATAAAATATTTACAAAAAATCTAAACTAACACTGAATTTCAAAAAGAGAGCTACACAGAAATATACGTGATTATATAAAAAATATAAAGTGAACTGATTTTGAGAGGAAAACAGAATAAATTTAACGAAATTAAGAAAATATAAAAAATTGAGTTTGGAAAAATGAAATCTAGAAAGGAAGACAAAAAAGCAGAATATTCAAAGACAAAACAGCAGCAATCTACATTTTTAAATACCAGTTATAATACAGTGTTATGTAAAGTAAACTATAAATAGCATTATATCAACAAAAAATTAAAATGTGTTTATGTAATAACATACTAAAATAATTACGATTTTATAAATAAAAATAAATGAAACTGACTCTTTAGGCCAAGCAGTTGTGTATTTTGTAAAAAATAACATACATTTTGCATATTCAGAAAATTTCTTAAGGGTTGTAAAGCAATAAATAAAACGATAAATTACACTAAACATCATATTATCTATTTCACTGTTATAGATCATACACCCCATAACAATTCTGAGATTTGTGGTGGGGCGGTCGAACGAGCCTAAGGATTAATGCAGCAGGGAAATCCATTTAGCTCTGCGCTTACTGTATGCGCGGCAATCATGATACACATAGAATTCTAACGAATATGACGGATAATATCCGTATTTAATATTGTTTTACTCTATTTCAGCCATTAATAACCGGTTCTATCGTTGTTTCTGAAGTGAAATGTTTTAATATACGAGATGTGGCTATTAAATAGCGAGACTGATGTAAAAAAAAAAAATTTTAATTTTATACATAATCACTTACGCTCCATGCGAATTTTCCATTGTTGGAAACAGTGCTGGAAGTCATCTTTTGTCTGCTCCTTCAGGACACGTGCCGCTTTCTCTTTTACAGCTTCCACAGACTCAAATCTTGTCCCTTTTAATGCAGATTTCACCTTAGAGAACAGGTAGAAACCACATGGTGCAAGTACTGGTGAATAAGGTGGATGTTCTAACACTGAGGTGCTGTACTTGGCTAGGAACCTCTTGACAGATAACGCGGAATGAGCTAGCGCATTGTCTTGGTGGAGAAACCATGATTTGTCCTTCCAAATTTCGGGGCGTTTTTTCCTTACTCTTTGACGTAGGTTAGAAAGTACCTCAAGGTTGTAATATTGATTAGTTGTTTGACCTTCAGGAACCTAGTGAAGGTACACAATCCCATGGATATCAAAAAAATTATCATCATTGCTTTAAATTGTGACTTGCTCATTCGAGCTTTTTTGGCTCTCGGTGAAGTTCGGCTCTTCCAGTGCATGGATTGACGCTTCGTTTCCGGATCATAAGTAAAAAACCACGTTTCATCACATGTTACTATCGTTTCTAAAAAATTCAGGTCATTTTCATTCGCGTACAAAGTGTCAGTACAAACATTTTTGCGAGCTTCATTTCAAACATTTTTGAGCGGCACGTGTCCTGAAGGAGCTGACAGAAGATGCCTTCTAGCACTGTTTCCAACAATGGAAAATTTGCATGGAGCGTTGTAGGGAAAGAGACGGAGTATATATTGAAGGTGACAATAACTGTTAATGTATATAAAAAAATTTTTTTTTACATTGTCAGTCTCGTTATTTAATAGCCACACCTCGTATATAAGTAAACGGTATAATATAGGTATACACTTTTATAGTTTAACTAGGTATTTTAATATACTATTAATAGAAAATGAACGTTAACTCGAAAGAGGTGGAGCAGGAAAGTAAATAGTAGAGTAGAAGTGGACGGTGACAAGGAGTGGTGCTATATTCTCCTAACTCGTCATATTGCGAGTACTACAGACACGCTTTCATTCTACATGTACTTATTTACTTGTTTCAGAGTTGTTATGGAAATGTACTACCTATAAAATTAAATTAAAAAAAAACACATTCAATACGGTGCATAGAAGTAGAAAGGGAAAATAATTTTAAAATAGTCAACTGTATTACATTAATTATCCTATGACGAATGTTATGTAATATGAATTGTTGGATTGGCCAGTATAACATATTGAACATCTGTGCTCGTAGCTTTACCTGAAAGTAAAGGTGTTGTCCATGATTATCGTTAATTTTCTGTATTATCAAAGAAAGATAAAAAAATTAACTTTTATTTATCCATAGTAGTTCTTCTTATGTACAGTGATATTATTTCTTGGGAATTCCACAGCTAAATAATGCATGTATTTTCCTTTTGCCTATTTGTACCTGGGGATTATATCCGATGTATATCCGATTATATCTGTTACACTCTAGGGTTTGTTCACTAACCGTTTAAAATTAAACACGCTTCTTTATTTATACAGTAGACCTTCGATTGACTGCGGTGGGAATGTGATGAGCCTCCATAAACTAGTGGTTGTTTGTTCACTCTGGACTCTGATTGGATACTATGGCAACGTTTGGTTGCCATAGAAAGGTGGAATGCCCAAAACGGGCAGGTGGAGTGTTATTTTAATTGCACTCTATCTGTTTGGTCCAGGGCTAAAAAAATAGTTCTGTTTCTTATCACATAGTCAGCCACTTATATGACTGAACTATTTAAGAACAGAAGAGGTAGAGGCGTAAAAGACACTAGTCAGAGTTATCTCCTCTGAGAGTAATGAATTTCACTATGCAGCCAGACCCTGTGGTGAATGAAGTGAAGTTGTCATTTGCAGGGTGGAAAGTGAGTGCTTTTCGGAGGGCCTGGCATGCTGATAAGCATACTTTTTCAACTTAGTGAGGAAGGCAATGGTAAACCAACTCACTCCTCGTTTTTACTTAGTAAAACCTCTAGAGGTTCAAACCAGCCTTTCGGCTGTTGACCTAAACAACAACAGAAAGGTGGAGTCAAAGAAAGAAATTTTAACACTGGATGGCCAGCAATCGTTACTTGCTTATGTTCCATTTCTCTCTCTCGCATTCATTCATCCCTTTCACCGCTATCTATTTTATGAATTCTTATTTTAGGAACTTTTCCTTCAATGAATCACAACTTCTGTCAGTCTGTTGTTGTTCTTTACATCAGTTTTTGTATTGTTTCTCATGTGTATAGCATGTAATGTGCCACATGAGCTATGGAATGAAGAAACACTGGTACTAGAAGGACGTAAACTAAACCAGACGGAAGCAAAGCTTCTCTATTATTATTAATTCAATCCCCAAGTACTGTTTTATTTAAAGAAACATTGGATCATATATCTGAACGGGACTAGTTTAACAACTACATTAAAAACTATACATAACTGTAAATAAATGAAAACAGTACTGGAATGTAAAATGTTAATTATAAAAATTAATATCTAACTGTTGAAATCTAGAAAATTTAAAGAAACCAAAAAACAGAACTTTGTAAAAATACTGACTAAAGTTTTCATAAATTACGATATATGTAAGAACATACATAAGATTAGCTAATTATTTGTTTATAAATTTTATTTTTAAGCAGAAACAAAAATAATTGTTTTATGAGTAACAAAACTTGGTGGTTATACTTTTCTAATGTAATTTTTATTTTTAATATTTTGAAGGCTTAGAGTAGTAAAAAGAAAGATATTAACAATTTTTTTACATTTTGTAAAATTTTCGTGTGCACTTAATTTCCACTTCATCGGTAATTTACGAAATTATATCTAACAAAATTTATTCAATCACTGGCTGACTACTGCACAAGAAAAGTAGTAGGCCTAATTACCTCCATCTTCCATTTTTGTGAGGTAGTTGCGTAGAAGTGGACTAAATTGATCAGTAGGATGAGCAAATCAGCTGTCTAGTCTTTCTGTCACAGTAGTTTTCAGTTATCCGTAGAACCCTTTTATCTCGATACCCCGGATAATCGAGAAATGACTTATTTTACAAATTATACATACATAACAACAAAAACATTTTAAACAGTTTAAATAATAATTTGACATATTGATTGATTCAGATAATATGATCAGATAATTTTGCTTTAAAACCCAATAGAAATTATGAACATACCTTAGTTAAACTCATCTCAAAAAAAAAACAAAACAAATATAGTACATTTTATGTCTTCATAAAATAATAATAAACAAAATTGTATGTTTATCAATCATAAATATGTAATAAAATTACATATTTATTTTATTAAATATATTTTGTTTCAAAAATCTTCATGAAATTTTTTAAAATAAATAAATAAAGATATAAAATAAAAAAAAAATAAAAAAATAAATAATGTATGAACAAGATACTGATATATTATCAGTATTTTTTTATTTGGTAAAAATATATAGACATAATTTCATTAGTCTATACGTATTACGTGTATATACTGTATATATACAACATTATATAAAATTAATAAATTAATTAAATAATAAACTCAAAGCATATTATTAACTAAACAATAAAAATGTATTAAAAATATATAAATACATAAATAGTATATATAAAATATTAACTAAATATAAAACATAAATACATTACATAAATCTTAAAAAATACTAAGAATTATTAACAGCATCTAAAATCAAATACTTTATTTGTTATTCTGAAATGAATAAAAAACTGCGAAAAATCTTCTGCTTGAAAACAAAACTAAAAAAATTACTATTATCTACACTACCGTCAGAATACATATTAACAGCCCTAGAGGCAATATAAATCATCAGTTTTACCTCATCGCTGATGATAAGACTTGGGCGTCTTCCTCGCCCATCGTCTGCAGGTGGGATTAAAGATCCTCTTCGACTAGACTGACCCGATCCGGGTACTAAAGAACTCTTTCTGCTATCGGTTGGTGTTTTCTCCCTAATAACTTCAATCTTTGGAGCATCAGGAGCTTTAATTTCTGGAACTCTAGCCTGATAACAATATACGATCAAAATCATGTGTCAAGATGTGTATTTTAACGAGAAAATAAACATTCTTTATAATTTAAACTTAAATAAATATGATAAAATAAATTTACCTCCGTGTCAACAAAGATGTTGATAAAAACATTTTCAGTTCTCTAGCTTATTATTTAAATTTATTCTAAAATTATAACCTAGATAATAAATCATTAACTACAAGACAATAATGAAAAATGCAACATGCAAAAAATGTTTTGTATCAAGAAATTATTAAACGATAAATACGTTTTAAATTTTTTACATAAAGTTATCATTTTATTATACTGTAATTAATATTGTAAAACAATAACTTCATATATTATACGTAATATAAATAAACCATTCATTCAGAAATTCATTATAACAGTTAATAAGATAAAAAAATTATTAGGTTAATTTGTAACACCATCATTTATTTACAGGTTTGAATTTTTCAAAAATAAAATTTTTGAATTTCTGAAAGAAGGAATAATAAAAAAAAATTATAATAATTTTATTCTCGAATCAAATACTACTGAAAAAGTTGCACAACTATAAAAAAAATTAGTAACTTACTTTAATTATGGTGAATAAACTAAAAATTATTTCTTCATAGTAAAATGCAAACAAGAGAAATCTATAACATACATACCATATTGCTGTAGTAATGAAAATGATAAAGAGAGATCTAAATGGTTTTTTTTTAGAAAATCTACTAAAAAAATTAAATTAAATTGAAGCTATGGTAAGAAGAACGTAAATATTAAATGACTGGGAATAAATTTAATTTAATATTAAATTGTAAAATTCATGATTACTATAAAGGTACTATAACTCATTCAGTGCGGAGTTCATTGTAACTAACTGTGGTCTAGATCTTACGAAGCGTCTGAAACACAATTCATACTGATGCTCTTAATCTGAATTCTATCGGCTGCTATATTCTGTCTGCAAGGACAGTCAGTTAATTTTTGAGTCCATCATGTAAGAGAAAAATATTTTTAACATTTTCATTAAGCTTATGCTTTTGCAGTTTCCTTGTGTGACTCTTCAGTCATTTTTCTAAATTATTTGAAAATGATACTACAAAGTTTGGTACCTAAGTGTAATATATTTTATTGCTAAATTTCTCTAAAATTGAATTTGTTAATAAATATATAAAATTGTAAAAAAAATATTAAAGATAAAAATTTAATACTTTATTCATAGTTAGAGGCAGAATGCTATTTAGTTTTTATATTTTTCTTGAGAGTTTATCTCTGAATTGCTTACATCACAGGGTTAACTATTGAATTTTAATCTTTGTGATGACAGTTGTGATTCTATATTGTAAATTTAATCTTGAAACAAATATAGTAATATAAATAAATAAATTTTATCAATGTTTTTAAAACAATTTTCAAAATTATCGAAAATGATTGGAGAGCCACACAAAGAGAGCTCAAAAAATGTTGTTAAATGTTTCTAACATACAAGGGACACAAAAGTGAATCGAGCTGCCATGCGGACAGACTGTAGCAGACAGTAGAATTGAGAATTGAAGACAATATGCACTATGCTCCGCACTAAATGTGTTAATACAAAAATTTAAAACATTTTATAATGGATAAAATTTATGTAATTATCATGTATGAATGTGTAATTAAGTGTGCCACAGTGTTTTGTATATTTAATAAGCTGTTACAAAATAGTTATAATTTAAACAGCATATTCTACAGAAACGCTCAGAAAATTATTGCTACGCTTGGACATAACAGTAGGCAAAGCCGTAATCTTCTTTAAGCTAAAATTAGCAAAGATTTCCAAAAAACTACATTTACAGATAATTAAACGAAATAATTAACAGTAAAATAATTAAAATTTATAATTTGGAAATCTCAGCTAGTAATAAAATCTGGCTCAATTTTTATTTATTTTAAAGATCTATAAAGAAAACAATATGATTACAAAATTTCATTGAAAATACCGATTTGGTTAACCTATTAATATACTTTATTAAAAAACACTAGACCTCATGATACTAAGAGAAAATTAAATAATTTATAAATAGAATATATCTAAAAAATTAGAATCAATGCCTGTTTTAAAATGTCTGAACAGGTTAAAATATTAACGACAATCTTAATCTTTAAAAAAGTACAACTAAAAACTCTTATTTAAACCTGCCTGTTAAAAGTGTGAGTTAAAAGAACTGAAATTGTCTTGGTCCAACAGAATTTTTCTGTTTCTAGTACAACTTGGTACGGATACTGAAAGGGAAGTAATAAAAAATGCTTGATCCTTTTTGATCCTAATACTACCTAATGTACAAATACTAAATAAGCGAAGAAAGATATTATTCTCGCAGTACCTGGTTCTATTGGAATTAGTGATAAACTAGTTTATAAAATTCAGAGGTGTCAATAGCGCTAGTTGATGCGAACGATGTTGAGTAACGTGGAACATTTGTTTGCCGGCGTCAAATTTCCGAATTTAACTCTAGTTATTCTTTTACTTATTTGTGCTTTGTTTGGCGCCCTTAGACTACTTAAGGCGAGACTGTATGATGGTTTTAACGGAAAATTTTGAATTTCGGTTCTTTATATTTTGCAATAGTTCAGACCGAGATCAACCACAAAAACATTAAATTACGTGAAAAAATTGTTTTAATGAAAAAATTAAGTTTTCAGGAGGTTTACCAAGAAAAATTGCCGTGTCATCAATAACAAATATTTTCCATAATTTTATACCGATCGTTTTAGAGCAAAGGGAATTTTAGTTTTTAAAATATATGCATTACTGTTTTTAATACTCACAGCTGATGGTTCAGTTTTCTAACCAAATGTTGATAGGAAATTTACTTGTTTGTGTACATTTTGTTTTTGATTTGTACCTTTTTGTGTTTTTGCCCATTCCCGTAAATTTAGATTTTTAACATTTAGGTACATTTTTCTCGGAAACCATTAAACATACAAGGCTGAAATTTTTACCAGTTATTTACCTTCTACATTCATATATTCCGGTACTTTTATGATTTTCTGAAAAGCTACAAAAATTATTAATATTTAAAATACCGTAAAAGAATTTGTAAAAGTTTTGTGTTATTCCTTATTCTGTTTTTAACTTTATGGTTTAACGGATTAAGTTGCGAAAATGTCAGTAGCTCGAGCAATCCGACAACTACCAGTAAGTAAAGTTTCATTTCCTTATCGTTTACCAATCTTGTGAAAATGTACCTAAAAATAACAAATTTATCATTGGCGGGATACCAAGTACAGTCTTTCCTTAAGTAATCCATGATCCCTAAGCACTGATTTGCTCTTGCGAGTTTCCTAGTACTTTTTCATACGTTCCTACCCCTGTTTTCTAATAGAGTCTTTTATCCTGATATTTTCCTGGCGTTTTCTAGTATATCGTTTGTATCATCAGGTACGAAGTATTAGTTTCCTATAAATCACCTTATTAGTAAACTAAACATTCAGTTATGAGTCTAATCTATGATCGTTACAAGTAAACGGTTATAATTTTTTTAACAACAGTTTGGAACACTTGGGGTTTCTCCTGTAAATGCCAGGGGGTAAATACACAAATCTTTTAGTAATCCATATTGTTTTCTTTGTTTTATAAAAATAAATACAGCAACTCCCAAACATTCATGCTCACAAAGAAACCGATTAGAAATAACCAAAAACAATTTTTAGGTTATCAAAAACAATGAAATGAAATGATATAAATTTAATTTTAATTTGAATAATACCGGTAATTACATATTTTCTTTTCCAAAATAAAAAAAAAACACCAGAAAAATATATTTAAAAAAATATTCATAATTATACTAATCAATTATTTCTAAAAACAATAATGTAAGTTACTTCTTTAAATCAATATTACACTCAAAAATTTAACTTTTTTAAATGGAAAATAAAAAATTATGCCTTTTCATTGTAAAGTCATATAAAATATATGTATTAAAAATTGACAAAATTATATAACTGCAATAATAAAAAAATATAATCTATTTTACACATAAGAAAGTATTAAAAATATCAGTAAAAGAAAACTATGACTGGTGTTTTTCTCTGTCAAACCGACAACATTATTATTTGAAATAGGTATCATCCTAAAATTGGCTAATGACAATGTTTGTGAATGGAACTATGTTAATTAAACATACATCTGATGGTTGATGACAATGAAATTATATGAATAATAATGTACTTATAATCATGATTGTTATTTCATAACCACTCTTATAAATTTATGAAACACCCCAACGTATGGTAAATTCCTAAAAATCAATGATACAAACATTTGTCGCTAAACGTCAGAATTCACAGTTTTACTTAATATAGTAGATTTTAATTTTTTATTAAAAGAATATTGCTGTAAAAATTATTCAATTAAGGATTATAACTTCTAAAAATATCTTTAAACATTGTGATAAAAAATTTAAATCAGTGTAAATATATTGTATTTCACATCTAAAACACTTTCAGGTTCAAATATTTAATAAAATAAAAAATAAGATGTGAAAAAGGAATATAAACTATTTAATTAACGTAAATGTTTGAAATGTTTCTGAATTTAATTTAATTGTTTTACTGCTCATTGGTAATGTGCTTGACTTGTTGAGAGTCTTAAATAGAGTCCTCATCAAAATGACACGAAAAGTGATCTGACAATGACATGATTGCATAATGATTATAATGTAACGTACTTATTACTTAAAGCCTATCAAATTTATTTTTGGTGATTTGTATCTGTGAACAAGAATGTTATCGTCGTTTTTCTTTTGGTGATGAAGAAACACCAGTAAACCTTATAAAATCAATAAAAATTTTTGCCGAATTTTTTTGGGTACACCCGTATTGGAGAAAACACATGAGTGAAATTGCGTTTAGTGCGTTTAGCGTTTTTAATGCGCTGAAAATTTATCCTGAAAGATCAGTCTCTTTACCGATGCTTAGAGAAAAAATTTACTAATTTATTGGTGAAAATTTGATTTTACTATTTAAAAACGATAATAACTATCTCTACAATATCCGCATAACATTTTTTAAAATTTCATTTGTAACTTTCTTCCGTGCATTATCTACTACTTACTCTTACTGTATCCTGTACATGTATAATCATAAAAATATAAAAAAAATTGAACCACAGATATAAATATCATATTTAATTATGGATAGTCTTTCATTAGGTTATATAGTACAGCTCAAAATTAATTAAGTTTAAAAAATAACACAGTGATTAAATGTATTTTTCTTCAGTACCGTACAAAAAACGCCCAAGTGATAAGCAACAAAAAGTAAAGCATGATGCCCTTGTACGACCATTGTATAATTTTCACAAATCATTATCGTGTTTTATCTTGTTGGTGAGGAGTGACTCATATGCCAACCTTTGCCTATAATCTATTCCAGGTTAATTTTCAGTGACATCATTGCTCCGTAATGTGGTCGGGCGAAAGCTATTGGTTACTGATAATTTTTTGTTCGACCGTTTTACTTTTATACTGCTTATTCACACAGTTTTAATAGTTGAAAATTAGTATTTTGATATTCGACACTGCGTGTATTTATATTGCCAGTTGTCAGGGGCGGTTCCAGGGCTGATTTTCGGAGGGGGGGCTATCTTGTTTTTATGTAGCTCTTACTACTTAATTTGTAATACATAGTTTGTAATTGAGTCATTGAAAAGTCCTCTTTTATGCTGTATTGCTGTAACCACAATTTTAATTCATAGAGAAATTTTCAAGGTGCTGACTGGATGCGAGTGGCTTTTGACTACTGACACTGATTGTTATCTTAATACTATTTAAAAATAGATACTTTCTGTTTGACTCATTTTTATACTACAATAATTATTGTTAATTGATAGGTACGAGTATTGGGATTCAGTTTTGTTAGAAATAATAGCTTATAGAAAATATTAAACTAAGTTTTCCTAGTATTTCGGGGGAGGGGGGCATGGCCCCCATGGCCCCTTCCCTGAAACCGCCCCTGCCAGTTGTACCGTATCAGTTTGTTTGAATCATTCTCTTCTTTCTCATAGGCTATATTTAATTTTAACGGTTTCTTTATTTACGTAGATTTTTGTCATTAGAA
This sequence comes from Catonia carolina, assembly GCA_035578175.1. NCBI lineage: Eukaryota > Metazoa > Arthropoda > Insecta > Hemiptera > Achilidae > Catonia > Catonia carolina. The sequence continues at coordinate 3,029,879 of JAQMRL010000001.1, forward strand.
TATTAATTATAAGTGTAACGCTTTCAGTCCAAGAAGAAACACTTTAGTGTTATGTGAACGGTGTGTATTTGTGCTTTGGAGTTATTTATTACTGATTTTTCTTGTAATATTCCTGTCATTATATTTTCTATATTGATACTGCTGTTGAAATGGATTCTCCAGTTAAAAAAAATTAACAAGACCTGCGCATTAATTCAAAACAAATAATCTTGATTGTAAGTATGTATAGAAATTGTAAAAGTTTAATTCCCGTCAAGAATATTTTATTACTAACAGCTTAAATGTTTGCTTTACGTCACTGAAAATTAATCTGGAATAGAATATAACTTGGAAATGGCATCACGTCACTATTAAAGGATTATCATTTTGGTGAGGTCTCTGGCTTAGATTTGATTTCAAGCTAGAATTTGAATACTCCAATATTATCATAGTTTGGAGATGTAGGAGACTTCATACTTAACCTAATTACAATTTCTTTTAAACTCATACGTTAATGATAAATGATTTTGTACAAGGAATCTGTAAAAAAATTGTTCCGTATTTAAATTTACAATTTTATATCAATAAACAATACTTTGTGATTTAAAACAAATATTTAAATAAATATTATAATAAAAGATGTAAAATATGAAAAACTGTGAATATTGACTGAATAAATTGCAGCACTACGGACGGACGAAGCTATCAGCAGACATCAAAAATCGATAAAAACAACAAAATAAAACAGCAGCAGCGACAACGGCGTCAAAATTTCACCGTCGGTACAATTGAATCATACCTTCCCGATACTTTGTAACTCATCGAGTGTATCATCCATTTCATCTTCTTCTTCATCTTCCTCTTCAGAACTACTCGGAATAAACGCCATTGGATCATAACGTCTGATCTACTTAAACCAACCCACATCTATCGTTATTATAATTCGTTCCATAATAAAATACTTTTCATAAAAACATATAATTTCCTTATTAATTAAATAATCTTATAATAATAATAATAATAATAATAATAATAATAATAATAATAATAATAATAATAATAATAATAATAATAATAATAATAATAATAATAATAATAATAATAATAATAATAATAATAACAATATAATTAATAATTAAACATTAATTGTTTTTATACCATTCAGAATAATTAGTGTTTAAGTGCTGCACATAGCAAATCGAATAATTATTTGAATCAGGACTGGTTTATTCTTATATATTTATTTTGTTTTTGTTGCACAACATGCATATCCTCTTTGTACCTTATATATGTTTTAAAATTTCTGACGTTTGACGGAGTTTGTTTACAAACTCAAATATATATATATTTTTTAAAATATTGTCTTGGACACCTTTGGCAGTAAAATAATTGTTAAAGTTACATTTTTACTAATAAATATTAAACAGTAATAATTTGAATGAGGTTGACAGGACCGGTTTAGCAGTAAGTTTTCTTTGATGAGTTTTTAACAGAATTTTACGAAGGCTAATGACCATGGTAAACCCTAAATAACAATTAAAAACACGATCGGCTGATATATTTTTATAACTTTTAAGTGTCAGAGAAAACAATTATTTTCACACTCATATTTTATTGTCGTATTTGGCCTAGATTCTCCTGACACCTACTGTCCTTCTAAAAGTACAAAAAGTTTTACCGCGTCAAAACCTGACCTATTCATTACAATCATTTGCTAAGAAAATATATAATTAGCTAATATATTTTAAACCGGTATATATAGCATGGATTTTATGATTAAATCCCCTTTTGACTAATGAAGCAAAAATTTGTTTTTATAATCAAATAACTTTGCTCGTTACAACAAAATTTTAGCTGTCTTATACAATAGTTATGATTGTTAAGTAGTTTGGTAATCCAAAAAAAATATTATAATGAATTTTATTATTAGTTGTTTTTATATACTGCTTTCAAAGAAAAATTGAGCTATTATAAATTTTTGAATGTTTTTTGTTTAGGCTAATGAAAATTTCGATCATTCGTGTGTTTGTTCATTTATTGGACAATACAAGCAAGGGCTAATGTTTTTCATATTTTAATAACGAAACTAAAAATTATGAAATATGCTATTACTCATTTATATATCTGATACTTAATATTCCTAGCCCTGATCAAATTATTATCATATATATTTCTCATCCATAATTGGGAATTTTCAAAGTTTGCAAGTGTTTTTCAACCCTGTTTTTAAACTTTGAAAATACACCTTATGATGTTTATGAAAAATATATTTAGTAATAAATTTGAAAATTATTTCAATTTGCTATGTAGTATGATGTGCGTACAATACATATGTACAAGTACATTTATAAGTTACAACAATACACAAAAATGTTTAGTTTTTGTTTATAAACAAGTAGGAAATAAAATCTTTAAATAAAAAAAGTATTAATTATAAGAAAGAAAGAGAAGGAATTATGATAATAATAGTAAATACAGTGCTCTCCAGTATGTTTTGGATATTTAAATTAAAGATTCTTATAAGTAAAAATCACAGGAAGTATTGAAATTTATTGGCAAGTTGACTATGAAGAAAAAAAATTCGTTTACTTTGAAATGAAAGTCCTTTACGTACAGACCAATGAATCTACAGGAAGACCTCTGTTTTCTATTAGAAATAACATAAATACATAGAACTATACCTGTAAATAATACGAAATTATTAAACAATAGTTATAGAATCTTTAAGAAATGTCTGATATATAAGAGGAACATCATGGAAATAAATTCGAAGAGGTTTCATGTAATTATAGTAGCCATATTCAGTATGAAAATTTTACAGTTCTATGGGGAGATTTAAAGACTCTAGGTTAGCAAGCTAATAATGAACGAACTTTATGACAATATGATAGAATTTAGAAAGTTGGTAATATATAGCAATTACACTAAAATTTCTACCTTATTTAAAAGAATAGATTGAATAAATTATAATTCAAGTCTTGTAAATGCTTAAATATAATAAAAGGTTACTTTGGAAACAGCATGAGCTAAGTACAGTGTAACCAATCTGTTTAAAAACAATTTTAAGAATTTAGGAAAGTAGTTTTTTTAGTTTTTCCTAACAGTTTCGATAGGCAAGCACTGTTATTCATAAAAAATACAACAATTAATAAAAAGCTTCATTTTAAAAGTTAATGGAAAGCTTTTGTGTATATACAAATATTATCAAAATAAGGTATCAAATATCAACTAATTTACTTTACGAGAGGTAATAAAAAAAAAAAAAAAATTAAATGGTTCATATAGCCTCTTTTTAAAGTAATACTAAATTGGGGTAAAATATTAAAAAAAATAATTGTCCATTATAAAAAATCTGGAAAAGGGTAATGATTTTAATTCATAACCTCTCAATTAAATAAAAATTTAAATAATGAAAAAACTAGTATTACTTAAAATTTAAATTTCATTTGAAAAATTTACCTAAATTTCAAATACGAGTACATCAAATTATAACTTCATCAGTATACAACCACAAACAGCAGTTGAAATAAAAATATAATAAAATATTTAAAAAATACATCAAAAAGCAATAAATAAAAATTTAAAAAGTTTTATTCAATAAATGAAATAAACTATAATGATAATATACAAAATTAAACACATAGAAATTAAAAAAGCAAACAAATATAAAAAGTAATACAGTAAATGCTCTGATATTAATTAGAAATTGGTCATAATGTACGTATTAATAAAAAAATCTTAGTTTTTAATGGTTGCTTAAATTGAAAAGTATTATCTCTTGTTTATAATTATTTTAAAAATAATTGTATTATTGATCATTTATTCTTCAAAAAAAAAGTTCTAAAAATTTTACTTCATAATTATAAAAATAATAAAGTAAGATTGAATTTACCTAGAAATGTTATTTTTTACCGAAAAAATTGAGATAAAAATATTATACAATAAATTAAAAAGGCATCACGATCAATTCCAGGTAAATATTTTAAAAAGATACTACTGTATCGCACTACTTTTTAACAAGGTTAAGTTTGTTAAATTAAACACATTGTTTTTAGTATGAAAATTTAATCATTTAACTAACGGGTGTTTCAAAAAGGACGGAACCGTATCATTAAGAAGGTAAAAGGTAACACATACGTAAAGTCATGTCTCTTTTATGTCAGTTGGCAACACTGTATCCAACGTTAACAGCTTGCAACAATTGAAATATTGGTCTTGTGCACCAGTACTATTCCAATATCTATTAGTCTCTTTTGTGCCAACGATATCGTTTTTCAAAAATTTCGTGTTTATTCTTGACACGTATTTCGCTAATAATCTTACGAATGAGTAAAAGATAAGTGTCAGTTAACTTACTCGTTTGTTAAATCAATTTCGTGAAATTGGGAGTGTACAAAATCACAAAAGCACAGGTCGACCATTAGTGACAACTGTGGAAGTTCTAAAGGATTTAAAATAACGTTCAACGCGTTCTCCTAGAAAATTGCTCAGAAAGGAATTTTTATAGTATTAGATTTACACGAACCAGCAGGATAACGTACTTCTCCACACTGCCATGTACATTTTTGTCATGGTTTGATATGGAGGGTTGATACAGAGGGTTGTGACCTCCAGGATTCCCAGATCTTACTAGCACACTTTTCGATTTAAAGGTATTAAAAAAGTATCGTTTTTAAAAACAATTTTTATACACCTGATGAATTGAAGGCGAACATTGAAGATGAGATTTTTAACATTAATGAGCAGACATTATGAAAAAAGGCTACAATTATGTGGGAACCTACATTAGGGTTCAAGGAAATCATTTTTAACATCTATTATAAAGTTATTAGTAGTAAGTTTCACTATAATTTGAATATTGTTCCATAAATATATGATAAATATTTTCATTTTTTAATATTTTTTTTACTAGGCTATATTCATGTCGCCTGAAAACGAGTTCGTCCTTTTTGAAATATTTTATATTAAGTCAATCTTCAAAAACGCGACAGAATTCACTTTACGGAAAGTTTTTAATTGTTAAAGTTTTTCAAAAATATCGGAACTTTTACTGCAATACATTTAAACATAAAACAATATATTGTAAATTTTTTAAAATAATAAAAGCAAAAAACTTAATAAACAAAAACAACTGTGCTGTTGAAGTATACAAATGCTACAGGAGTCACAGTGATATATACGAACGATTATATTAATGATAAATTGTGCTATGTGTTACAACACTGAAATGTACAATTAACATTAATCTTGTATAAACTAAAGGTCAGATATTGATTTACATTTATTTGATCGAAATTATTTATAAAAAACATTTTTTAAAACAATAATACCGATCAGATAATTCATGGAATTAATTTCTTTCTACTGACATAAGTTGAAAATTATGAAGAATAGAGATACCATATCTAAAGGTTTTATAAGAAAATGGAACGACAAGCAAGACATATGTTCTCGTAGTAAATCAGGGTATAAAAGAGTAGTTCATGGTTGACGATATAAATCGAGTACCATGCAATTACATTTTTGGAGATAAAACATTTTTATTAAGTTAAGGAATTACAGTACGCGTAATAAACAACAAAAACCTAATGAGTGACTGGGAAAAAAATTTTCTTTGCCATTATTAAATTGTTTATGAATAAATTAATAAGTAGGGACAGAAAAATTATAATATAGGCCTATTTGCTAGGTGTGCCAAATTGTCATCTACGGCTGTGAAATGGAGTGTTGTAGATAAGGAAGGGTCTGGAGTATCCAGACACCCCCCGAAAAGTGGAAAAAGAAATAATTATTATAAAGATTAGTAAATTTTACCAATAGTAGGAACCCAACCCAGTCAAATCAAATAAATAGGTCTAACTAAAATGATTTAAACTAGCGTTACTTAAGCTTCTTTAATATTAATTAATTATTCAGATCATTGTAAAACCCATTGTTTTAAGGTCGTTTAGGTTCAGCTGCGCTCGTATTTTTAGGTCATGTGTAAAAACACTCACCACTGTATATTGGGTGGAAGAGGCTCGTTCTCCTGCACCGAAAAGAGTTTGGAGCGATTAAAACCAGAAAATGCTTCTGCCAGGGATAATCGGTAAGGTCCGTCAGGGAATGGAAGACATCCGGTTCACAAAACAAATTTTGAAGACACTAAACAGTAGACCTAAGGTGTCAGATAATGTCGGATAAATGGTTTAAAGAAGTTAGAAAGGATATTGAAAAAAACCCGAGAAAACTTAGTGAACTGAACCAAATTTAGACAACTAATTACGGACTTAAAGAGTCCCGAAAAATTTTGTTATCTACACCACTGGTGAAATGTGAACTAACTTATGTCAGAAACAGATCAGAAGGTTTGAAGGAAGTATAACTAAGCAGAACTTTTAGACAATAACCTGTCTAAAACCTGTCTAAGAAGGATACAATTTGAGAGTTCGTAAAAATAAAGAACTGAATACGCAATAATGATAATCTCTCTGGCCAAATAAAAGCGTTGACCAGAGGAGTCATAAAAAATAAAGTATTTACACAGGTTTAAAAATTTATATAAAATAAACAAATGATCAAATTAATAAAACGTTACCCCACTTTATAAACTATTTATCTCGAGGTAAAATCTCGTAGAAGGCAATGACATAGTCCATTTTATAAAGACCGAAAAATGGAGATGGCTGGGACTCGTTGAGAAAAAGGAGTCAACGAGGTTGGTTAAAGTGTTGTGAAAGAAAAAACTGTAAAAGAGAAACAGAAAGAGTAATCCTAAAAGTATTTTGTTGTTTACGTCCGACTGTTTTAGAATTGGTACAAAAATGAAAGGTGATAGTTAAAAATGAGTGATAAAAAAGTGTATACCTGACCGGAAATCAACCCTGGGACCCCTGGGACAGAAACCAGTTGTGCTGACCACTCCATCACGAATTAGCTAATGAAAGAGTCCTAGAAGTGGCGGTTGAACGATTTTGTGAATGATTAATTTTTGATAGTCATGAGAGGATGGTGGGCGCTAGTAACTAACAGAGAGAATTGAAGGAAGATTGTACTGAAGGCCCAAGTCCACCAAGAGTTGTAGAGCTACAAGATAATAGTGATAATGAAGAACGAGGAAATATTAGGGAGATACTAAATTATATTTCGAAACAAAAGACAAAAATTTAATCAATATTTAACCAGTCTCAAAACAAGATTAATGTTATCAATAACTTAAGTTAGATAATTAATCCATCTAATAGAAACTGAGTGATTAAATAAATTTTATACAATAGAGAACAATAATTGTTATAGTAGTAGATTTTGTGTTATTAAAAAATGTGATGATTTTTAATGACAAACAAGCGTGAATTAGCGAACCTCCAGTGAATGACAAATATGTTGTATGTATTTAAATATTTTTTTTGTAAAACGTATACCTTTGGTGTAGGAGGCTTTTCTTTTACTTCACGTCTCAAATCATTCTTGATCTAAAAATCAATAGATTGTATTAATAAATAATGTAACGAAATTATTTATTTTAAAACACAAATGAAATTAACTTAAATACAAAAATATCAAATGTATAATCCAAACATGAGTTTATTTCGACAAAAACTAATACTTTTAAACAAACACAAATAAAATTAGTTATAAAATCGGCTTGAAAAAAACCTCTAAAATTATTAAATAACATACTACACAAATTTATAAAAAATCCAAAATTAGGTAGTATATATCTTAAAATTTAAAAAGTTATCGATTAATCTTATACTGTTTTCGTCAGATGTTAACATAAAATTTTTCAAATTTCTGTAAAAATAAATAAGGTTTTAAAATGACCCAGTAAATACCGTTAGATCTGTAAAAATAACTTCGCACTGTATGTTTTTTTAAATAAAGAAAAATAATAACAAAATTATAAAAAATATGAAAATAAAAATAAAATTGCAAAATTAATAAAATAAAAGATAAAAATAAAATTGCACTATAAAAGTAGAGTAAAAATGAAATAAAATTTTTAAAACTAATACATAGTAAAAGAATTACTCGTACATAAAAATTAACAAACAACTTTTATAAACACATAGCGTCCACTCTTTTGTCTGGATAATTTTAACTAAAAATAAATAATTTAATATGTTACTTTCATTGGGTTCAGTATTAAAAAAATACACGATAAACAAAAATTTGTAAAAGATTTTATATTACCCAGACAAGAAAGATTTGAACACAACTTAAAACTAAAAATAATCTATGACGAACAAAATACAGAGAATCTCCATTTCCAAAGTGTAGAACACGTATTTCTACCTAGGTTTACTAAAACGCAAATATACACACAAGAAAAATTTATAATTTACTCTGAGCTGTTCATAACTTCATATTTGACACGATTCTATTATCCATTTATTTGAAATTACAAAATTTTCAATTTTTATCCTAACATTTATATTCCTAGATTTGATAATATAGGAATATTTTTATGCTAGAAATTGTATGAAGAAAAACTTATTCAAAATTTTAATTGAATGAATAACAAACATTAGTATTAATAATCTAATATCGTTCCCACTTTTTTATCTTAAAAATCTAAATTCAATTATGTTTTTTTGTTACTGTGAGATAAAAATCTACATACTTTTAAAAGTTGAAAAATTAGGAAATGCTTACTAAAAGCAATGTTTGCTTTATTAATTAAATTTCTCTCCTCATATAAGTTCTACGAAGGTAACAAAATCAAAATTTTTTAATATAAAAACTTTGTTTTAATTTTTAAAACAACTTTCTAGCACTAAATAGAATGTTTTCGAAAACATAAAAACAAAATCTTGGAATGTTAATAATTTTAATCAAAAGTAACTTTTGACTAGTAAGACAATCTGCTTTTAACAAGATGGAATTTTTGGGCAATTTAATGTATTGCTCCAAACTTTTAGATAAAAAGTATTCAGATCATAATTTTTCATTATTTTAAACATTAAACTGGGAAAAATGATGTGAATTTTAACAAAATAATTGATCGAAGGTTTTAATTTTCTTTGCTAATAAAACATTTAAAACCTTTTATCAATTATTGCTTTTAAGTTTACCTTAACTTTTTCAGGTTAGTTTTTAAATCAAGGAAAAGTTCTTATCTGAACGATGAAATCTAAAGATTTTTTAATCAACATTAAATTGCCTAAAAATTTCATTTTGGAGAAAGGTAAATTGTTTTACATTCAAAAATGCCTGGATTAAAGATTTATATATTTTCTCTGAATCAGAAATTAATAGAATGTTTTTTGAACAAGAAAACACTCTATAAAACATTAATAATTTAAAAAAATACTTAATATTTTTCTAAATTAAATGTGAACGCGTTTAATAAAAGTTACTTTAAGGTTTGATGTAAGAAGTTGAAATGTTTTCACCCTAATCATTAATAATTTAATTACCTTAGATATATTTACGTGAAAAACCTCAAATCTAAATAATAATGACTTACCCATAAACATAATAATATACATATGACTATATGGCATATTTAAATAAATAATATGAAATAAATTAAAACAATTATTTACCTCTTCTTGTATTTTTTCTTGTTCCGCAACATAACGAGAAGTTTCGCTAACACTCTCCTATAGATACATATACATACAAACATAAATATGTACATTCAGCCACAAAAAAATTAGGTTGGGTTAGTACACAGAAATAGAATTACATATATAATTATATTATGTACACATTACATGTACATAATAAATACACACACACATATACATACCGGGTGTTCCACGGAATTTTAATCATATGGAAATTGCATTGATTTTCATTAGTTTGTTAATATTTTCTTCTTACGAGTAAATGAAGACTTAATGAATCAGGAATTATTGAAAATGTTTATACCTATAAAAGTATTAATTTTGATACATTTTAAGCTGAATTTTAGTTTAAAATACGTAAATTTGTAAACTTTTTTTAAATTTAATACATTATTAATTTTATGATGTTTGCGTGTTTGGAGAAATGCTTAGCACTGTAGTGTGGGATAGTAATATTGGTGGTTCAAATTCATCTGAGGTAAAAACATTTTATTGTTAAAAAATTATTGGAATATTCAAAAAATTAATTATTTACTTTTTAAACTTTGAAAATTGTTTTCTCATCTAAAATTATAGCAACAATCAACTTTCTCCGATAATTAAATGTTTCTAAAAAAATATATTTATTATTAAAAAAAAAATACTGAATTAGCTTACAAAAAACAAATTTCTAAGTAATAAACATTTTATTAAATAATTGACAATTATTGCCAAAATTAAAAAATAAATTAATATTTCCAATACTAATTTTTTAACAATAAAAATTTTTTCCTCAGATGGATTCGAATCATCAATAATACTATTACACACTACAACGCTACGTATTACTCCAAACGCCCAAGTCAAACTACATCATAAAATGTACTATACTTTAATAGAAAACGGTTTACAAATTTATGTATTTATGTATTTTACGCTAAAATACAGCTTAAAATATATTAAAATTGATATTTTTAAAGGTTTAAATATTTCCTAATGATTCCTGATTATAACAATCTTCATTTTATTCGTGGGAAGAAAATATTAAAAAACTAACGAAAATTAATTCGCTATGGTTCAAACTCCGTGGGTACCCGGTATACATATATATGTACGTACACATAGGCTATATACACACACACACATATATATATGCGCATTACATTTGTGTATATATGTTCATATTTTAAGCACATACACATAGCAATAAAAACTGCTGATTTGCTAAAAATAGCAAAACACAGCTGTAAAATTTGTTACACAATTACTATCACACCTATATTAGATTGATTCTAATTTAATCAGCTCAAAGTGATGTTTATATTTTTAACAAAGTTAAATACTACGTTACAACATAAATGTAAAATGCATGCTTTTGAGTATGCATGTACCGTTTACTAATGTAATCATTTGTATGAATGTTGTCGACAACGATATTTAAATAACTTGAAAAATAAGCGATTTCGTTAAAAATAATAAAATAATACATACTAGAAAATGGGCACCAATTGATATTCATAGAACGGATTTAAAAAATATAAATACTATTTTGTCAGTGGAGTGATTTATTTTTTACATGGAAGTGAAACAAGTGTACAGAAAGCAGGGTAAAGTTGTATTCATACAACACGCAGAATTATGTACTAACTGTGTCATTTCGAAAGGAGTTAAATACAGTCATTTGAAGGGTTATAAAGAAAAATGATCAGAGTCCACTTTTTTGAAAAATTAGCTTATAACACATAAAAGCTTATGTGTATTAGCTGTAACGAAGGTGACATGGAAGGTTTGAATCCAATTTGAAGGTGACATAAAAGGTTTGACTCCAATTTGAAGGTACATGAAAGGTTTGACTCTAATTCGTTAAAATAGTTAATATCTCTCAAACCTAGTCAAAAAAAGACGGCTGTAAAGATATAATGAGAAGGAAAATAATGATCAGAGTCTACAGGGACTGATAAGGACTGAGCAACGACCTTATTGTCTCCTTTCATTTGGAAAGTAATAGGCTTTGTAAAAAAAACTTCAGGTGTTTTTATTTTCTGAACTGTAAGGATACGAAATATTCAAGATTGAATTAACAGAAGTGAATTAATTACAGAGCTCATTTTCATGATCTATATAACCTATTATTTCACACATTTCTTAACAGTAAAAAATTTTACATGAAGTTACTAAAAACATATACAAGAAGATAAGAAATATTTAAAATTCAACTCTGTACGATATTAGAGTTGAAACATTTATCACTTGAAATCATTTACACAGCGCCGCCAATGTCCAATCTTAAAGATATAGGTGTACTGTGCTTATTTAATTAAAAAATTGGAATATTTTTGCAGACGGATCACTAAAAGCAATGAATTGATAAATTCACTTTACAAAAACAACATAAAATAAGCTCTGTAATAAATTACAAGTGTTGATAAAATTCTGTAAATAACTTAAATATAATATACAGACTCTCTCTGAAATTTACGAAAACTTGGTGTGCTGGATTCGGAAAATCGCATTATAAATATTCATATGACATCACTATTGTCTTTTGAAAGCCAATAATTTCTAATTCAACAAATTATTTAGGCCATTGAAGTCAACCGTAATCTGTTATGGATGTTGAAGAGGGTATGTCGCTGATTAACTATTGTATACCGTTCATAACTTTGCCCTGCGGAGTGAAGCGGAAGGACGAGTCATTTACATGCCGCCATTGTAGTAAGTTAGCTTACTATAGTATATCATGTAATGTTGCTCGTAAGATATGAAGGGCTCAAAAATTGGTACTACGAGGAAGTTAACCGAAACGGAGAAGAACCACAGCGTCTTCTTGTCTGTTTCTATTATGCTCAATTCATAAAAATACTATTCTAGTTAAAAAACTTTGGTTCATATACTTGAACTAGACGAAGTAACAAGTGCAAAAATAATTAGAGCTATAGAAAGAGAAGGAGTACTGAAATTAGAAATTTATATCTCTTGATATAGAAAATTTATTGTAACTAAAAATCACTTCTTCATTGAAAAACTGAGTAATGTTTTCATGAATTACTATAGCGCACAATGTGTATGCCTACTCTTTTGCGTTCGATTCCAAAGAGGTTGCTGTCTTATTTCCACAAGTCGAAAGCCAATAGAAAAACCACTAGAAAACGAAGTACATCTCGCCCAAAAAAGCTTACTGAAATTTATTCCATAGGAAATATTTTCATAAAATTTATAATATAATGAGATATTGAAGATTAAAAGATTTTAATGGTGTCAAACTTTAAATTTTGTAAGTAAATTTTTGATGAAAACTACGGTCTTATGTCCTACATTTAAAAAAATTACGATATCAATTGTTTTCCGAAACAAAACAATAAATTGTGGCCAGACAAAACTCGAATCGTTTCTGAACATATGTTTATCAAAATGTTTTACCTTATTTTTATGTAAAAAATCACACTTGAAGTTTTTCCATTTATCTCACAGACAGTCTGTATACGCAGTGTATAAAAACAAATTTTAATAACTGTTTAGTTTTTCTTATAGTATTTTAATATTATAAGAACAATAACTGAACATTAAACGCATTACCATAGTTTCCAATAATATTAAAAACAATCTGATCAAGTTTTTAGTTACACAAGAAAGTTTAAAATATATGGGAACATCAATAATGTGTGTAATTGAAAGTTATTGTTCTTTGTAAAATGTTTGAACATGCATAAGTGTGAGTAATCAGTAAAGTAATTAAGACAGTATTTAACAGAAGAAATATTAATTCCAAATTATGTTAATTAAAAATAAAAACCCGAAATAGATAATTTATATGACTTGACATCGAATAAAATTTATTCATAACATGATAATATAAATGAAGAATTTAAGTATCAATTAGGAAAAGAATCATAGGAACAAGAGTGGTTGAAAACATATCAATATTTTCATAATCAGTGTAATTAGGCTTAATAACAAAAACGGAAAAGAATTTCTAAAAATTTAGAAGGTAAATCCAGTACTACATCGTTTATCCGGACTATTTGGGAGCGGAAGCAATCCGGACAAACTGGAAACAATAGGAAATCAATAAAAACATTACGTGATGGGAAATTTTTACCGTTTAATTATAATTCGTTGGATAGATTCACACTACAATATGTTTATATATATATAATGTTTACATGGTTAGTTTTATTTACAAATAAATAATTTATTTAACTAAGATTTACTTTTGTATGGCGTTTAAAGGCAGTACGATCACAAAATCATTTCACCATCACAAGTTCAGCCGGTGTAATGTCGGGCTGTTGCTCTAAGTACGCCAAATATTGTCTAATGATGACTCACCGAGCAAATACAGTTGGCTAATGTACGACAAATTGTAATGTCGAGGTTATAATGTTTTACCGGTTACAGTACATACGGCAACTGCACTCTTGGAGAATTTAAACTTTGATAAGTTTACAATATTGCACTGTATGATATACAGTTAGGCTCTATTGCAGTGTTGTTCAAATTCTATATGCAGAATATCACAATTTTATAAATAAAAATATTACTCCGATTCAGATTAGGCCGAATATCCGGACACACGGATCTACGAGGTAGTACTGTATAACCTTTCTTTATCTTTTGTAAATTTTCCAAATAATTTGGTCTTTATCAACTGTTATGTAACCATAAAATCCGATTTAAGGTAATGAGAATTTTTTTATCGGAATCTACCTGGAAATTTTATCTAGAACCAAATAGTTGAGTACATCAGCGGTAATGCCAGAAGTGGTTTTAATACTTCTATGGAAATGCCGTAGAAGTGGTCAAACAATATTTTAAAACGAAATTAAGATTTACGAACAAATAATTTCATAATAAGAAATTTGAAAGAAGGTTGTGGGTAAACTTTTTCCAATTTGTGATATAATTTCATGAGAAAAATTATTCTTTTGAAATAAAATTTCTAAGTTACACCGATGTAGTTTAGGGCATATATTGAAGATATTTAAGCACATTACTCAACAAAGTTAATGTACTGCGTAACGAGAGTTAGATGCAAGGAAACCCCTATAGTATTCATAATTATATCTAAAATACTTTGCGACTACAATATAATTATTAAAAACACAACTTTTTTAATAGTAAACACGTTATTAACTCATGTAAGTTTCACATTAAAAAAACTAATTAATTGATACAAACGATTTTAAACATTAACATAAAAACCAAAGTCAAATATGTAAGAATGTTCACAAATGTTATAGTCATTAGTTACAAAAACAATGAATACTATTAACATTAAAATAATAATATGTAACATAAAAATAAAATATGAATACATATAGTATGTCACGATACGCACATTACAAATTATGTATAAAATGTTAGATTTTTAGGAATGTCCAATGTAATTAAATATGTGTAATAAGAAATTTTTCTTATGGTATTATGTAAATGGAAAAACGAAATGAACATTGGTACGATGAATGTAAAAAAAATCTGTCGATTAATGCATTTTTGTATTTTTCATGTATTTAGCCTACTATTTAAATTTTTTAATCAGAAAGAATATCCTCATTTTAAGATTCAGCAATTTTAAGAAACATTGTTAAGTGCAATAAGTTACAATATAAATTTGATTCGTTAAAACTTGTAATTGTTTTTAAAATATAGTATTTACGCGTCCTCTTATCCGACCAGTTTGAAGTACTAATTTAAATAATACATTAGGTAACATTTTAAACCTATCTAAAAAATAAAGATATTAACTGCAATTGATGTATAACTCATTTTCGTTAATAAACTCAGTTGATGCGAACATTGGGGCCAGGTGGGAAGGTACAATGTGGCCTGGTAAAAGACATAGCCAATCAGATATCCCCTCTTCGTACTACTAGCAGTGACTTCACAGAAGCGTGGACTACTGAAAATCTAAGTGTTCTCGCTTTATTTTAACATTGATAAGTTATGTAGGCTATACATATTTGTACCGATTAAATGTAATAAAAACGTTTACAGCATTAAATGTTCGCATAATACTTTAAAATATAGCATTTACATATCCTATAACTTAAATTTTTTTATCCTACTACGATAGGGTAAAAAGTTCCAAAAAGAAATTGATGGATGCAGCCAAGCTGGGTAACAGCGGTAAGGAAATTCCATCTCGTTAGGTTGGCAACACTATTAGAAAAAACGTGGAAATTATTTCATTCCGTATTTTCATTTTTCCGTATTTTTCATTCTTTGGATTTTAATATGTTTTCTTTATATTTAGGCCTACATACGCATTCTAACATTGAATTATTTTGCGTTTTGCTGGAGAAATAATTATTTAAGATCCTAGATATACTACACAAAGCGTACAAAATTAAAGAGATGAAAAATCAGCTGTATATGCATGTCACAAACCTTTACGCGAGGATTGCACATGTACTGAAAAAAAATTCGTTTTGACAAAGCAAGAAAAATGTGACCTTGTGGGTGATTTTAACTAAAAGGACATGATTCTGTAAGACCAAACTGTAAAGGATGATTACGTGGAGGTTCTTCGACTCTTATGAACGAAATAAGATAAAAACATTCTGAAAGATAGTTGAATAACTTTTGGATTTTGCTGCATGTTAACGCATCGGTTTCTGATAGTAGAAAATTACCTTGCTAAGCAGATTTTACTTGTTCCCACGGCTAAAAATTAAATTGAAACAACCTTTCATGTAGAAACACGTCAGTCTTTAGCGATACATAAATCTTAAATTTCTACTAACATAAAATACACTTTTATTTGCGAGAAGAAAAATTTGGGAAACGAATTAAAAGACTATGACAAATATATCAAAATATTCCAGAATTTGCTTGAAAAAAAACATAAGAAAAACTACGGAAGAAGTTTTTTTATCTTACAGCAACGTGAGTGGTAAAACCGATGGTTAAGAAAATATCAGCTATATTAAAAAAATCAGTTATTTCTTTGTAGTCAATTGTTGCGTAATGTGGGCCAATAAATGTTCCTCAACATCGTTAAAAGTTGACATAAATCACCGGTAATTATTAAAAAACAAATTGAAGCAATTAAGGTCTAAAAGTTGATAAGAACATTAAAGAGAATATTAACTTTAAATAGCTCATAGATTTAAAAAATAGAATGGAGCGGAGCAAGCGTTTTGTTAAAAACGTTGAGTTGTAAATTTTACAAATATTTAAAAAATAAGTACTAAAATAAAAGAAATACAGATTAATGTCGCGCGATGTATCTTGCATTAAAAAGAAATCGAAAAAAGTTTATAAACTATTTTTACTGACGTAGATAATAAAGGATATCAAAGAGAAGGTTAAAAGACACGTTATTAGAAATACAAGTAGCAGAGTAACAGAATGATGTATTTAATGCCCAATACTATAACAGTACTTCTGCAGGAGAATGAAACGTTCTAGGGAAGAAATTAAATTATTTCATGAGCATAAACATCACTAAAATCTGTGGAAAAATCTGTGATCATATGCTACGTGGGACGTTCAATAACAGCTAACAAGACAAATTAATGTAGAGAGAAAAAACGGTTCATTCAATGACAAAAAAAATGTTGAGTTGCAAACTTTGGAAACACTGATAATTAGCTGTTACTGCCTTGGGAACACAATTAATGTAAACATAACCTCTTTCGGTCATTTCAAAATATCAGCTTCACTTGAACGTGTATGCCGTTCAGTGATAAGATTTTGCTATCCGAAGGTTTAAAACCGGCGGGAATTTACTCAAGAGTGATAAAACAGTACGATGAAAAGTTTCCACCCACTTACGATGTAAGTGGGCGGAAAAGTTTCGAGCAGAACCAACATTGATTCAAAAAAAATCAAAACTTACGCTTCAAGCGGTAAAGTGATTTTGACGGTCTTCCAAGAGTTGTAAGGCCCAATTTTTTGTGACTATTTAGAGTAACAACGTACCGCAAACAGTGAGTACTACTCTAATAGAAACTAGAACCCGGAGCACCACAAAAATGTAAAAGAGCTTTCTTAAAAAGTGTGCTTTTTCGAGCAGATAACGCGCGACTTCACACCACTAACAGAACGAGACAAACGCGATGTAATAGTAATTAGATTGTATTTTATTTTCGTTCTATATACAACTTCTCGACAGAAGTTTGATTGAAAGGTGTTACCACATTTTTCTTACAGCTCATGTCTAACGTTCATTTGTTCAGCCCGCTCAAAAACCTTTTACGCTGCAAGAAGTCGGTGACAACGATACGGTAAAATAAGCGGAGAACGAATGATTCAAACAGCACGATAAAGATTTCTATGCTTCGGTAATAAGGAAACTCACAGAACAGTAAAATACGTTCTAAGTGTTGCTAGAGATTATGTTGAGAAGTACAGTACGTATCATTGTCATTGAATAATTTTTTCTACAGTTCAGCCGTTCTTAGTGTGCTCCTACTGTCAACAAACAAAAGCCACCTACTACAGGGTGCACGCTAGAGTCTGCCACTTTACGGATGTTGTATTTCTATTAAGTTAACTATTTTTTAAATTATAAGTACTTAAAGTACTAAAACCATCAGTCATGATATGATGTAGGCCTAACAATTTCATTTAAAAAAATACTTTTAAAAGTATTTTGTATTTAAAT
This sequence comes from Catonia carolina, assembly GCA_035578175.1. NCBI lineage: Eukaryota > Metazoa > Arthropoda > Insecta > Hemiptera > Achilidae > Catonia > Catonia carolina. Next base: position 3,047,996 of record JAQMRL010000001.1, read on the forward strand.
ACTTTTGAAAGTATTTTGTTGTTACTTTTTAATCAGCGTGTACACATTTTGATACAATGCGCATGCTCAGTGACGTCATTATTTGTTTACATTAGGAGCAAACTAAGAGAGGCTGGACTATACATTAGTTTGTCTCGTTAATTATTAAATGTCTTTCGTAAATATTGAAATGTTCACCAACGTCCATTAAACTTGAATCAGACCATTTTTATTTTTGTTAAAATTGTAACGCGAAACAATTTAATTTTTTAAAACTAACATTTCAAGGAAATCATGAGAAAAAATGGATTGTATTTATTTAAATTTTAAGAAAAGAGAACTTACAAGTTATTTAATATTTTATAAGTTGAATTTAAAAGAACAAAAACGCATAGCTCCGCACCTAAGAATAAATTAATTAAACAATTTAAAGAACAGAGTTTGAAGAGAGTTAGCATATGTATTTACTACATACATTACAATTTTTTCTATATACAGACACATACTACAAAGACACATACCCTACTTTTTGGTTCCTTAATAGACGGCTTTCTTCCAGGTGCTACAGTATTATTCATCTAAAATTAATTAATAACTAATTAGATAACTTATTTTAAATGAACCTACCTTGTAATACTTGCACAACTTTTTAAATGAAAGTTAACCAATAGTTAATTGTAAACAACCAATTTGATTAAAGTAAATTGAATGTTTTATATGATTTCTATACTGAAAATATGTGAATAAATCTTTTCAATCTCTAAAAATTTCTTAACATTAAATCTTTTTGTAAAATTATGTACGTTCAAGATTTTCTTAAGCATTTCAATTCCAACTAATGTTTTAGTAAATATTTGTTTACCCTGAATGTATTATAATAGAAGTACTTACACGAAATAGAACCTTGTTTACCAAATGAAAAGGTTAACCCCTTAAAGGTTGATTTTTAAACCCAAAATAATGTTATTTTCCTTAATTTTTTCCCACTAAATAATTATTTTTATTATTTTTGATTATTTATTTATGTTTTTTATTTTATTATTTGACATTATTTTTTTAAGTAACTTACATTTAAGAAAACAAACCGTTAAAAAACTACTATTGTAGGTTTTTTAACCCTAATAAAACAAAAAATGAAACTAATACAATATATTTAAAACTAATACGAGTACGCGACAAGCAGTGGACATCAGTTACGTTATACAACTGTAATAACAACTAGTTGCCCAGGAACTGCCACTTAAGATGGAAAAAAAAACATTAAACAAAATCGCTGCTTGGGTCCAACGGATGAAAACAGTACTTCAAAAAACTGGTACGCATTACCGGCTGTTAGCGACTAAATATTACGTTCTAAATCAAAATTAAGTTTGTGTTTTGACAGAAACGTAATATTACGTCACAGGCACTTTTCGTGTACAATGTTTCTGACGTAATATTTCGTCACAAACCTTTAAGGAGTTAAATATTACAATATCGCCATCGTTAAAACACATTTTTATCTTATGTAGTATAAATTTTCAAATAGATAAGTTTTTAAATTAATAAAATTTATTTGAATTTATTTTTATAATTAAATATTTTTTGGATGTGCTACTCAATTATACAGTGAAATCAAAGTATAAATTTGTATTTTACATTAACAAATTAAATATGCACAAAAGCTTTAAGATAAAAATGAACATACATAAAATAAAAATTTCAATAAAATTACATGACAACAGTATGCCCTACAAACAAATCCTAGAACCGCAGAACAACATACTCCTACTGATGCTTTCATTTTAGTTTATAACATCGTTTTACTTTTTACTGTGATTATTAACTAATATAATAAATATAATAAAATACTACAGGGTATCATGATCATTTTAAAACCAAAAAATGAAACTAAAAATATCCAGTGCAACTAAACCATTGGACAACTAAAACACAAAAATTTTCTATGTGAATATTCATTTGAATCGTAACGATGATGAACTATTTAACTTATTTAAACTAATATAATTTATTAATATACTGTAATTTTGAATAATCTCTGTGAATATTTTCTTTAAACTTTCCTTTATGATCATGTAAAAGGAATGAAATAAAGATGACCATACCAGTTTACACGTAGGCATCACCAGAATTTAAAACAGATAATAGTGACTTTAAAAATACTATTTTAATATTTACTATTCACATAATTTTTATATAAATGACTAATAATTGATAACTCAATTTAAAAAAAAAATCTTCAAAATTATGTTGATATTTTGAGACAGCAATGATAAAATTCTGTTTTCTCCTAGACTTTTGTTATCCAAAATTACAGTAAATTAAATAATAATAACTATTGTACTAGTACATGAACTAAATATATACAAATTTAAATAAAAATTCTTTAACCCCACAATAATAAAATAAATATTTATTTAAAAATAATAATGCAGTATAAAAATGAAACTGAAAAATTACTATCTAACAAGTAAAACAACATAAATATACTAGACTAAATTAAAGAAAATATATACAATATGGTAAAACTAAGAATAAGAATACATAGTGATACCAAAATAATTTTATAATTGAAGAAAGTGAAGATTAAGGCTAGGTATATAAAGATACAGAGAAATAAGAATAGATAAGAAATAGTTAAAGATAAAGAAGATTTGGGAGGATTCCGTAACTAACAAAGGGCTAAGTAGAAGAGGATAAATAATTTTTAAAAAAATTTACCAAATCATTTTTTTTTACTTTTTTAATATGTCGATGATTCTTTATAGGTATCACGTGGTGCCACGCGGGGGACATGCTACTCGTAGTTTATAGATAAAGACTAGAAGAAAATTGTTCTGTATATTTATGTAAGTAATAATTTAAAATTTAAATTTTTTTTAATATATTTCATTTGTAATCACCGTGTATATTTCATGATAATTTTAATAAATATTTGACGAAACTGTGAAATGTTATTAAACATTAAGGTATGGTTGAAAATATTGATTACCCTATAGTCTACAACTTATGAAGAATAAAATTTGAATTTTTTAAAAATATATAATTCTAACGATGTTATAAATCAAGTTAACATAAATATGTTTGAAAATTAATTTAACTTGCACTAAATATTTTTTGGGAAAAAGTTTGGGAAAGTTATTAATATCTATATAAATCATAAACTCTTTCAATTCCTGTTAGTATCCAGGATAAAACAAGACTTGATCCTAAGAAACTGTATGAAACATTAATCAATGAACAATCAAGTTTGAAAATTTAAACAAAATTAAGTAATTACATTCAGATTACATCAGTACAATACTAAAAGAATGTGAAAATTAATTTTAAAAATATTATCTACCGACACATTCTCAAAATACCTTTTCCCTAGAATAGATTTAATTAAACGACAGGAAATGTAAAGTGAAAGTTATGGATGAAAATGTTAATTTAGTCGATGAAAATGAATGTAAAAAAAATTCTTAAAAATTATCCATGAATTATAGTGAATTTACAATCAGATCAGTAACTTACTCAATGTTTAAGTAATTTCAAAAATAAATATTTATATAATAAAATAATTATTAAAAGCCTTGTTTTAAAGTTATAATTTTAGTTTGGAAATTTATGAATTTTGAAAACATCAAAATTGCAAATTTGAAACTTAGAAAATTAATAAATCCAAATAAGATAAAATTCTGTATTCAGTGTAATTAACAGATAGTAATTTTTAAATAAGTAAAATATGTACTGTAGTATATACGAGTATTACTGGACTCTTATATAAGTGTAATTATTATGAGAGGTAACCAAAATAAATAGATATTAAATTTTGGTAATATTTATTATCCAAGTTTAATGAGATGGTAATCAACAAATTGAAGAGCTAAGTGGATTTAAGTATTAGCCTACCTAACGTTTTTTTCAAAAACTTACTTTTTGTAAGCTTTTTGTTGCTCAAGAGTTAAAAAAATAATGTTCTCAAAATAATGGAAAGGGAGAAAGAGGTTTCAATAATCATGACAATACAAAAATTACAATTACAATAAAAATTACAATTTGGGTCGTGTGAAAAGAGGAAAGAAGTACAAGGTACCCATGTAATAACTCAGGGAAAATTATGGACAAACGAGGTTGTGGTAAAACGCATGTACTGTTTGAACAACTTGAGAAGCAGTACCGGTTCAGCACCACTGATTTGTTTAGAGATGTTGCATCTAAAGTAACTTTTGACAAGTCGATTGTCAACCTTCTTGGAGGAGACTGGACGTAATGAAGAAGTGAACAAAGGAGCCATTTTCTTTTTAATTTTATATTTGCAGTGAATAGAAGAGACAATATCTTATTAAAGTAATAATAGTTAACTTTGATGATAAACATTCATCTTCATCAGTGAAAGATGTTATGAATGGAAAACTTTGTCATGCAGTATGGAAATATCAATCATCTATTCTTAGAGAATAAAATACAGATTCGTCGTGAATATGTATTAGGAAGTTATAAAAATGATATTGAACAGTAAAAATAAAGTAAAATTTATAGAACTTTTAACAGCACGGTATTAATTTTCATGAAGGGGTAATATTTATATTCAAAACTGATGTAGCTCAAACTTGTTTGTTGAAAGTTTCTGTAGCTTCTATTATTCGATTCCTTAGATAGTTTTGTGTATTATACCGATTTAAATAACCAGTTGATATCATCCAATCCCACAGGAAGTTTGATGAAATGAGGTCAGGAGATCGTGTTGCGCCATTACTCGCTAATGAAGAATTTTCGGACCTATGCTTTTTTATAATAATTTGTTTTATTTTTAGCTAAAGAATTAGCTCTCAAATGATTCCCGTTCAGTTTTGAATCACCCTGTATATGGACGTAAATACATTAAGTATACAAATTAAAACAGACAATGAATAAAATTTTTTAATGTACTTAAATTAAACATAAAATATTGCAGTTTTTGTTTTGAGAAATAATATTATAGATGAACGCACTAAATTGAAAGACAATTCACAAAAAGTCTTAAATTTTGATCGCATTTTCTAAAAATTGTATTCTTGTTGCCTTTAACCACAAAGCTCTTCAATCGTAATCCCTAAAATTCTACTAAATCTTACTTTAAAGAAAACAGTTTTTTAGCATTCACATATTTTAAAATTTGTGAAAACATGATTATTATGAAAAATCGAGTTTAAATGATTAAAATTACACGGTATTGTTATGCAAGTTTAAAGTGAAAATGATAACAATGTAAGATATTACTTAAACATATCACAAGAACTGAAAATGAAAACGTATCAGAATGTTTTTGTATATTTACAATATGAAATACAGAAGAATGCGAAGGAAACGAAGATGAGAACAGACAAAACAAAGATAAAGAAATAAAAAAATGATAGTAAAGAAATATAGAAGTACAGAAAAGTAAGAAAGACAGTACACAAGAAACAGATAAAGCAACAGAAAAAGTAAGAAAAAGAAAAGAAAATGTTTGATAGGACAGAGGAAAAGGTAAGGAAAGGTATTAATATTATTCAAGATATTTTCATTGACAATAATATAATGAACTTTCTATGAAAGAAAATTCATAACAATCTTAAAACTTATTACTTATTTCAATTATCATCTATCAACTTATTTCAGTAATAAATTAATTAGTCTACTTATTTTTACAGAATAAGAAAAATAATTACAGATATATTTTTCTTCGAACCCTTTAAATTATTCTCTACAGTACGTACAATCCTACCTTATCACTATATCGGTAGGGATTATAAAATGTTTTTTAAGAAAAAGAAATTAAAAATACTTTTCAAAAATTATTTCTCCAGTTAACATTAGCAGACATTACGTAGAACATTTTTATTACTTCAGCTTTTGTTGTATGAGAGAGCCAACAGGTTGACCTACCCGGGATAATATTTCAAAACTGGGACGTAAATACAGCATTTAAAAGAAACAATGAACCGGTTTAAAGAATAAACATTAATAAATGACAGCTAAAAAATTGTGGGTGAAGTAAAATAGTTTATGTATTTTCGCAGAAGTGTTTTTCATAAAGTATTTTTTTTAGTTTGACATGTTTTTATTAAATATGGCACATTTACAAAAATACTTTTATTTTGTATACAAAAACGATCCACGGTAGTCTGTAGAGCGTGTCCATAGATTTCAGTACTGTTAATCAAAGCGAGTAAAAAAACAGATTTTGGAAAATTCAGGATCATACGGTTCCTAGTCGCTTAGTATCTAAACTAATATTACAAAAAAGTAAGGAGCGTTTTTGTTTTCCCAGAGAAATTATTATTATTATTATAAATATGTTATTAATATCTTAAAAAACTAAAATGTATTTTTATTCGAATATCTAAGTAGGTACCTAAAATAAAGTCTATGAATTCCCATCAAAAGAAATTTCAGAAACTAAAATCAATGAAAATATTTGAACAGTCTAACAGTAACGATTAGTTGGATAAAAGAGGTGAAATTTGAAACTTACAAATATTTATGAATAAATAACACTTCAAAAAACACCACTTAAAAATAAAACATCACCAAAATTTCAAGTTTATAACACATAAGTTTTTAAATATTTCAAATAAAACAAATTTTAACACCTTGTAAAACAAAAATAAAACGACAGAAAAACCAGTTGAAGTTTGTTATGATGATACACCAGTCCTTATGATGATACACTGAAGAAGCTTTGATTTATGTAAAAAAAAACATCAAACCCATGATGATCATAAAATGATGACAATGATGATGATAAAAATCTGTGATACTCGCATAGTATATACAATGCTGAAACAATGATCTCAACCAATGAATATGTAATTAAATCAATCAATCAATGATGAAATCCAATTGTTAACGGTTTTTATGAAATCGTCAATTTGTTAACGACACTTTTCAACAACTGTAATAAATACCTCACCTCATCTGTGGTACTAGTTTCAGATTCACTGAGTTCAAATTGAACACGAATGTTTTCGTCTTTCTTCTTTGGTCTAGTTTTTTTAACAGGTTCATCTTTACGTTTGGTCTCAGGCGGACTAAATTTGAGATCATCAACTGGAACTTCTTCTGGTTTTGGGTCTTCACCAACTTTTTCAATAACTCTGGTAACTTTTTTAGTTGGTTTTAATGATACTTTGAAAAATGCTTCGCCGCCAACATTATGTTTTTTCTCTACAACCTCCTGTCTTTTAACTCTTCTACCTCCCGGTAATGTATCTAGAACTTCTTCTGTAACCTCCTTCTTTTTCCCAGTTATTTCTACTCCAGGGCTCTGAATTAAGAGTTTTTAATACAATTTGTTAAAAAATATACAAATATATAATACTACATTCCTTAACATATAATTTATACATTAATACATTAATAATAACTCAATTTTATAAATTTCATTTACAAATTAATCAACGGTATAACTGTGACAAATATTATTAATAACTTATCAAGTAAACAGTGATTTCATACCTTAAATAATTTTATTTTTACTGTTATATCAGGGATTTCATTTCAAAATAATTTCTTTTGTTTAAAAAAAAATCAATTGTTAACTCTATGATTGCTACAAAAATAACATAACCAAACGAAAATAAACCGCTAAAAATAAAAAAATATAACGTATAAAAACAATTCAGGCCAATAAATACCAACTATTAAAAACCTTACACATGCAATTTTATATTTAAAATAAAAATATTTTCATGTTTATTCTTCCCTAATTTTATTCCTTCCCAATTTTATTTAAGAGGAGACTGCCTCAAAAAGTAAAAAGAAATAAAAAAAAATCAGATTTTAATACTTGTACACAGTTTAATTGCTCGTTTTCCAATGGTGAGATCATGTTTCTATTGCAAAAATGTCTTGTATTAAAAAAAGTATATCACGCAAATCTGTGAACAACTCAATTTAGAATTTTCTCGTTTTTCGAATATATTTTTTAAAGTTTTTATGGCAGGTTTCTCAGAATTGATAAAAATTTTAATCTGATTTTCAAGGGTTCTTTAAGATATTAAATTCTAGTTCCTTACGACGGGAAATATCAAATTACTATTTTAAAAATATGTGATTTTTTTCTAGTGGATTTTAGATACTTGAGAAATTTTCTTTTAAAGGCTTGGTTTAATTCCAATCAATAAAGACCCATGTAAGGAACAGAATGAAAAATAATAGATATATCATTTATAAAACATTTTTTTTAACATCTCTTGAGAAATATAGTTCTTGAGAAAGAAAAAAGTTAACATTAAGTTATATAGGAATCAGACTCCTCTTAATAAACGAATATTATATATTTTGTTAATAACTAAAACAAAATATAAATTGAAACATAATTTATTTTAAGCTGGAAATTGAAGCGAATTTATTTTATCTAATACATTAAAATATGTTTCTATACTTACCTTTCAAAAAAATAATTCTTGAGCATTCCTGAATTAAAAATAATTAATAAAAATTCCATCTGCTATAAATAATTAATTCAATGACGAACATATTGTATAAAACCCTCAATTAAATTGAATTACATACTAATTTGATTTAAATTTATATTGGTTGTAGATATCCGAACAATAATGAAAATTGAAATTTAATAATTAATTACCTCTTTTATTTGAAAAAGAAAAAATACATTAAACATTTGAAAACCAAGTTTACTCATTCGCATATTTGAATCACTAAATAAAAGAAACTCATGCGGACAATAATGAAATACAGTAGATCATATAAAATATAGAACTTTTTTTTATAAATTTACAACGCTTGTGGCATTTCTTCGGTTGTTAAAGGTACAGTGTGTTGTGTCTATTGTAATAAATTTCATTTTAGTGGTAACCCAACTGGGTTTTACGCTAGGGGCATGGGTTCAATTCCCGGTCAGGTCTGGCAGTTTTTCATCATTCATTTTCATCTCCCACCCTTCTCATCGTTTGCATTAGCAGTAATTGCAAAACAGTCGGATGATTAAACAAAAAAAAATATATTTATTTTAGATACAACACAGTTTGTCTTCAACGTTTGAAGAGGAATAGGCCCGCAAATTTACAAAATATGTAATAACTCTATTTTATGTAATGTATTTCATTCTCTACGAATTTTTCAATGCTTTTTGATTATCATTTAAGAGAAGAGTATACATTCAAAGAAAAATTTGCTATTTTTGTAAATAAAATTATTCCTAAAAACATGGTGTATTTATTTTATAATAATACTTTTTTTACAAATCTAAAATAAATTAATAAGAATGAACCCCGTGACTATAAAATCACGTAAAATCATAGTAAAATCAACATTTCATTTGTGAAAATTTTAATTTTTAATATGACGTTTAAAAATTAATTAAGGTATTGTACTACAATTTTTTCAGAAATCATAACTTCTAACTTACTAAACAGCTGATTTCGAAGAAATGTTTTTAATTATTTAGAATTTTATTTTCTAGATTTCCTTGTATACAAAAGGTAATATATGTTTTAAATTTGTTTAAAAATTATTTTGTTGATTTAAAAGTTTGATACTGTCAAAGAAATAAAAAATCTAAAGATTTATATAAAGGGAAGGAATACTGCAATCACATACATATAGAGTGAGACCATTTTTTCAATTTGACATAACGTCAGAAAATTGGCCAAAGTACACCCGAATTATGATTTCTGAAACTAGTCGCGACTTTTAATTAATTAAAAAAATGATTTTAAGGTATTTAAAGTAAAATGTGAAGTAATTTTTAGACATATTTAATTAAAATAATAATAGCGCACAAAATGTTTTCACTAATTTGTAGCACAAACACATTTTTTTGAAATTATACTTTCCTCTTAGATAAATAAGTAAAAAAAGTGCGTGATTCCTAATGATTTGGTTTTAATATAAAAATTCTTATTGAAGTATTTGAGAAAAGTAATAAATTTCAGTATTTCATTTTGTTACATTCTTAATATATAAAAACAATATAAATTTAAATTAATAATTTTTTTTAATAAATATTAATTATTCATTGTATATATTCAATATATATGTCAACAAAAGTACAATACAAGCAAAATATATTTTTAAAATAATAAAATATTGATACTACTTGTGAATTTACCTCTTCGTGTTTCGGTTCCTCTTTTGGTTTATCAGCTGGTTTTTTAGCATCCTGCATGCAAATGAATTAAAACAAAATATTTTAATATAATAAATTTACTACAATAAAACATATATAACAATGACACTAAAAATACATTTATACATTTATCAAATTACATACATGTAACGCTTAAAAATCATTCACGAAATAGAGGAATTATAATACAAGGAAATTCATGTTATTTTAAAAATTAATACTAAAACAAATTTTCAAAACCAAATGAAGGACCATTAGGATAAACGTATAGAGACCATTTTTTTGAGAAGATAATTTTTACCGTCATAATCTAGGTGATCTGAAAAGATCCGTTTTATTGATCATAGTCTAGAGAAAAACAGCTGTAAATATATGCTGAGATAATAAATAATGATCAATCACAACTATAATAAAGAAATACCTAATTAAACTAGTTGTAAGAAATCAGCTGATTGGTTTAACCTAAAATGAATGCGTATTATTGAATTCCCTATTTATTTAAAATTATCTATCTAAAAAACATTACAAATTGTGTTACGAATTGACTTATTAGAAAGGTTTCTATGAAGATTTCGTTACGACTTCAATTGACATAATGTGGTAAATAACGATCAGATGTAACTAAATTATCGTTTTTATTATTATTAAAAAGCTTTAATTTATTGAAAATAAAAACTAGTAAAAATAATAGTAATGTATAATTTGGAATACCAGGTGCAAAAATGTAAATCGAATATAATATAAATTCCATTACGACTTAATAAAATTTCTTTTTTGATTTCTGATAAAATAAGCCTACGCTATGTGGTTCTCTTATCGTTATTCCACATGACCTTCAAATATATTACTGTGAATAATACAAAAAATAATATAAGAAAGGGCATCTAAATTATTTAAATAGCGATTTTAACATTTGTTAATATTTTCTAGAGTTCTAACCGGTCAGTTTTTTACGATTCTTTTAGTGATAGAATCATTATACCGATCTGATATGTCAAAAAGTTTTCCTAGATGTTACTGTGCTAAAGAGTATTACAAATCTGCTAGATAATTGAATTTTTAATAATTGAATTAAGGTTTAATGTTGCTGCTGATCTAGTGGGCAGCGTCGCGAAGTTTGATCTCATAAGGAACCGGTTCCCCACTCCTACAAAATCATGAATTGTAAAGTTCTCATAACTACTATTATTATCTGATCAGGTGTAATTGCTTAAACAGGAAAATAATAACGGATGAACTTTTTATATCAACACTTTATATTATACATTTACGGGGAACAGTAAACGGAAATAAAAAAAAATCAATTTTTGTTTTGATTTAAATATTATGCACTTTCTTCTCCATAAGATGATTACGTACGTACGACTACTGATAATTTTTATAGGTTTTCGAAGTTAAGGTTGCGTAAATGTAAATTTCTCAAAAATTTACGAAAATATTCAACTTTCCTAAAAACTTTTATTTTTAATGAGAATTTTCATATTAGAAAAAGATTTTTTTCCTATTACGTTTTGCAGCAGTGTCACTTTTATTTATAAAAAAAAGTACTCAGAATGTACTGTGTTTTTGTTAAAATTAAAAACGTTGACACACGACTCCCAAAAATTAATCTTTTCCTAATAAATGATCTCACAAACTGTTCGAGATATCGAACTGAAATTTTGAAACCATAATAGTTACATTCATTTTAAATTTCTGTAAGAGAATTATTTAAAATGTTACAGTTTACTTGGTTAGTAAATATCGTATCGGTAAATTTGAGAAACATTTCTGAAAACTTTTTCAATTAATTTTATATATCTGACAACAAAAATGAGTAGTTTTACTGTCGCATTTCTAAATTATCACACTATGTATTGATAAGCTTACAAAGTTTCAGTTGCCGCCTTCAACGCTTTTAAAGAAAACGGGCCATGGGTAGGTTTGATTTTAACATGTGTTTAGATACCGGTTACTGGTTATTTTAAAATTATTCAAGCTTTACTACCAAATTTCATATAAGAATTTTTTTGTTTTTTTTTAGTTTATTTAAATATGTATCAACAGCTCGGTAATTAGCGACAACTGTGGGTTTTAAGTTTTAAAAATTTTCCGACCCTAACCGGAAATCGAACCCGGAACCTCCACGTTGTAAGCTAGCGCGCTACAACTATGCTACAGAGACGGCCTTCATACAAGAATTTCATTGACTTAAATATGTAAGTATTGTAATCATGCATGTAGATTATCGTGTTAGCACTACACTAGCTCCTCTTAGGTACATATCAATTAAAATTATTTACATTTAAAGAAAAAAAGAAATTTTATTTCAGGATCACAAAAAATATTACAATACATCTATCAAATGCATCAAACAACAAAATTATGCATTTTCCAAAAAACAAAAATATTTTTTTACAAAAAAAACTAATAGGCTACCAAAATCAAAGCTAGAGAACTTAGTGTTTCATTGATTATAATTTGAAAAACGATCGTAATTCTTCCTCAGTCAAATGTACTAAACTTACCTCATTAAACAAAATAATAATTATTTGATCTGATGATGAATTAAAATCAGAAGTGAATAAATTTTAAAAAATTCTTTGACTATTTTGCATTGCTCTTAACGCACATGATTTTGTATGATATATCTTTGGACAAGTATTATTAAGTAACGAACATTAAAGCTCCTGATCGCATACAATATAAATAGCTCAAATAATAAGAAACACTTCTGAATTGATTGTAAAATCTATAGCGTAGTATTTACTGTAATTATATTATGAGATTTAAAACAATAATTATTTTAAATTAAATTAAAAATTTAGAAAAGTATATTTTATAAGCATTATTTTTCCTAACAGTACTGTATTGTTTTGTTATTAAAATTTTTGTTTAAAAATTTTAAAAAAACATAAGAAAAATTTCTTTTAACACGATCAATGTAAAGCTCTAACAAAAGCATAAATAATTAAATAAAATTTCAAAGTTCTGTAAAACTTTAAACTCATTTTACTTTTTTGATGTTATAAAACTTAAAAAAAATACAATATGAATAACATTTTGTTTAGGTAGTTCAGTTGATGAAAATAAAGCAGAATCATTTAAAAAAAGTAGATAACTCTGGTTTTTCCGGTCAGTTTCTTTTTGGTCGGTTTTTAAAAATTTATTGTTTTTAAATAAATTTTGACTAGAGCATACCCGATACTCGATTTTGACGATGTCAGTTGATACCCGATAAACATAGGTAATAAAAAAAATTTGGTGTGAAATATTCAAACGACTTTTTCTTGACAATATAAATAATGAACATATGTTTAATTATGAGTGAAAGACGCAAAATTAAAATTAACCTCTGTAGAACTTTAAAATACGGAAAATCTCTAATTGACGGTCATATAAGCACCAAAAAAATTCTTGAAATAAAAGTTGTACGATTTTAAATTTCATGTAACTTTAATTTTAAAAGCCTTTGTCATAAAATGCAAACTAAGGCCACAATCTTAAAATCCAATTTTTTCACCAATTTTAATAAACAAAATATAGAAATCACTAATTGACGATAACTCAGCGTTTTAGAAAAATATATGAATCATAGGTTTTAGGTTTTTAATTTTTAAGATTTTTTAATTTTTTTAAATTTTTTTTCTTGCGCACGCAAGAACATACACACACATACACACACATCACTAATAACATGTTTTTTTGGGGGGGGGTTTGGAAAGGAAAGCAATACTTTCCTTTCTTATATATATTGAGGATTTATATTTCCTATATTTATATAGGGCAAGAGAAAGTAAAAAAAAATAATTTGGAAAGACAAGTTTACAAACACCACAGTCTGAACACAGGTAGGTATGAGAAAATGAAGAGACAAAACAATGGTTCAGAAAATGTCATACGTGATCACAATCAATAAAACAAATTTGGGAACAGGTGACATAGAGAAAATGGAAGTATTGTGATACAGTAGAAATATTTACAGTAGGAAAAATGGAAGATTGATAAAATATTTACATGACTGACGAAGTTCATAAGATTACACATAGTAGATTATGATTTTCCAAAATCATTAAATTTTTTAAAATTTGTTGAAAAACATATTATCTAATTAATATTATATACATAGATGACTGAAAAATATTGAACATAGATTAAATAATTTTAATGAAATAAATTAAACTGTTAAATGAACCTCACCTTAGGTGCTTCAGTTTTCTTCTTATCGACTGCGTTAAGTTGAACTTTAGATTCTTCAATCTGTATACCATGCAACAATCAAGAATACAAGTTTACAATCTACTACAAAAAAATACAGTACAGTATTTAAATAAATACATTTACAATAAAATTTGTCACTAGCCTATTTACAACACAATAGTGCAACAACTATAAAATAATTAGGCTGAAATAAATAATGAATAGTTTTTTCTAAGGATCTGTCAATCAATTATGATTGATTAACCTACTTAAAGAAAGAACAAAATAACTATCAACATATATATTTATTTTATATTTTTATTTGTTGTTGTAAACAACAATATTCAAAACCGATTAATTAGTCATGAAAATTAATATAACTGATCAAAATAATACTTGATGAACTTTAAAATAAAAAGACAAAGTAGAAGAGAGTTTTCTACAAAAGGATATGATAGGATTTTAGAAAATTAATGCTTGTATAATTATTTTTTGCAGAACTAAATATTATGCAGAATTGATAATTCCGGTTGGTTTTAACAGAGTTGAAGCACTATTGTTTAAACTTTTAATCTTTTAATGGCTATGAAATTTACTTGATTTTTGAAAAAAGAATTTAACATTTCATTACAAACTCAGTGGGGTTTTGCTCAACACAGAGAAACTATTTACTTCTAGTGTTATTTGATAAGTGCAGTAGTAGAAATAAAACGTTTTGCTTATACATATTTTTGCAACGTATCTAGCGTAATTTTATTAAGCGATGAAAAATATTTGTAATTTTATCCTAATTTTGCTGTATTTTACCACAAAGTTACACCAGTAGGCTGGGATTCCCCAAAAAGTATGAACATGTAGTACGTTTATTACTTTTTGCTAAATGTACTATTCAATGAAGTAAACACTGTATGAAACACTGACACGACTTTTTTTCCAATGTAAATAATGAAACATAATAACCTATGTTTAATTATAAGTAAACAATGTAAAATGAAAAAAAAACACAAATAAATTTTAATCATGAGTGAAATGCTAAATAAAAATCAAACTCTGTAGGGCTTAAAAGTCACTAATAGTCACTAAACTAGGTTCTATACAACAAAATGTTTTAAAATAACGTTGTAGGTTTTAAATTTTCTATAACTTTGATTATAATAATATACATTACACTTTTGTCGTAAAATGTATACTAAGATCACAATTTTTACCGATTTTGATGAGCAATAACATCACGATTTTTACCGATTTTGATGAGCAATAACAGAAGGTCACTAATTGATGCTAAACTAAGCGTTGTAGAAACAAATGTTCTGAATGAAAGCTGCAGGTTCTTTTATTTTCTAAAACTTTCTTTTATAAACGCTTTTGCTCTGAAATGCATAAATTAAGGCCAAAATCTTTAAAATAAAAAAAGTATCATGAAAGCACAGCCCCCAAGAATTTTAGCAGATGGCGCTTATTCTCTCTTGTACAGCATAAAATATTTAATAAATGAGGCGATTTAAAAAAATTATCGTTGCATTTAATGAGAAAATCGCACAAAAGAGAAAAATCTCTTGAAAAACTACTTTTCCGGTTCACTGATTTTGATGAAAATGTTTGTGTCGAGTCAGCTAGTAGTACCTAACTTAAGTTCCACGTCTTAGCTTTGTACAATTTTCCGCTCTTGAAATATTTTGTTTACATACATACAGACACGCAGACTAATCGCTAGAAATATGTTCTTTGGGTTCACGGGGCCTGAAAACGTTTATTTTCGGGGAAAACTCGATTTCAAAATTGACAAGAAAACAATCCATATATATTCCATATAATGTTCCATGTTCCATGTTCCATGGAACATTTACATGTTACATTAACATAATACATGTTTCCATGTAATGTATTCCATTAATCTTTCCATATATATTCTTACAGGGAACGAGAAAGTCAAAATAATTAAGAAAAACAATAACACTATAACACTTGTAGGTGGCAAATTCCCGCTTTTTTAAATAGGCAAATCAAGAAAATATTAACTTATTACACGTGTAGGCGTGGAACAGTGAATCCCCGCTTTAGACTAAAAAATGGATAACCGAACTATACTACGCTATGTATAAGGTCGTACGTGCATGATAACTATGTGATTGTACCGCGATTCTATGTGCAGAGCTACAGCCTCCGGTGGTTCACTGGAATAAAAATATTCCAAAAATTCAGCTATGGCCGGTATTCACCACCACGAGTGCAATTAAATGTTTAGTGAAAACATGAATTTCGATACCTTGTTTTTCATAAACATTCAATAAGACAGTGCGTAAGAATAAGGTTGGATATTAATTTTGTAATCAAGATTAATTACTGTTTACGTAAAGATAAATTATTGATAAGATTAATTACTGTGTTTTAAGTCTTAGTTTCAATTAAGAAGAAAACAATTGTTCAACAATAAAATGATATAGACTTTTTTTATAAATATACTTTAAATTTAGCCATTAAAAGATCAAAATAAAAATTTATTAATAAACATAAATGTACATGCCTACACATAAAAAATCATATTTACAAATTTGAAATTTTTATCGGTACATAAAACACATACATGTTCATAAACATGACACAAAAATCAAAAACTAATTTATTAAAATACCAAATTAAAAAATTTGTGCTTAAGTTTTATAATGAGTATAGGCCTACATATATACATAGATGAACATGTTATTTTATTTTTCCAAATTTTAGTTTTGGAAATGATTAATAAAATTTAAAAAAAATTAATGAAACACGTTTATGAAAATATTTAAAATTCAAAAATTCTGTTAATGCTTCAATTTAAAAATTTAATACCTATATAATATTACCAACTGGAATAAAAATATTATTAAGTAGGTCGTATTTTCTTTAAAATAAATGGTATTAATAAGTTAGGTAACATTAAAGTTAACACCAAATTAAATTTAGACGTAGTAGTTAAAAATGAAACATAAACTAAGACAGTATATAAGAAGTATAAATAAATAACAGATAAAAATGAACTTTTCAAAGTTTACGAAAAAACAAAATAACAGAAATAAATAATGCTAAACAAAGGTATTAGTTTGTAAATTACGTGGAACTACAGACTTAAGTGAGTTTTGTTCCTTTCTGTAGAATTGATGTTATAAATTTATTCCTACGAAGAAAAAAAACAGCAAGGGGTTAAAATAAGATCATTTATAGTTATTTCTTTGAGAATATTATTTTTTACTTGACTAGGTATCAAACCGGGGACCCCAGCCTGTGTGTAGTAGCCAGTCGGACTGACCACTACACTACATGTCAGCAATTTCTTTGAGAACATATTTCTTTAATTTTTAATATTTTTTCGGTTTAACATCTGACAATTCAGCTCATTAACGCTAATGCAAAAGTTATACAAACTTAAGACAAATTAATAACAGTTAAAAAATTTTAGATTATTAAATTCTTTAAAAAAGAAAAAATTAATTGACTATAAAAGGTCGAAAATAATAAAAAAATTAATGACTCAGTAAATAGGTACTTACTTTAAAAATGAGCTTATAATGAAAACGACTATTTTCAATATTACAAACGACCGAATGTTTAGCACAGGTATTTTAGTTAAGTAAAAAACTTGAAAACAGTAATTTAAGAAGTCAGCTACAATTGGAAAAAGAAGTCATTATTAGTACACAGATATCGTAAGTTATAAAGAAACTAACATGTCAAGTAAGTGATAGAATAAAATGAAGTAATTATTATTTTTTTAAGAAGCTGTATTTTGGTTTTAGATTAAATAAAGTTTACAAAAAAAAATCGTTATTTTGATTATATCATTTTAAATAACATGTTTTAATTTTTTGTTATTTTTTCTATAAAGTAACAATCGTGAAGATAATGAAGCAAAATAGAAATGACTTATTTATGAACAGTTTTAGTTGGACAAAGGAATATGGTAAATAAGTAATGAATCACATTTTAGAAATTTAAGAACATTGAAAGTCGAAACTAAGTGTGGATAAAAAAATATCTAAAGTAGGAAAGGATTAAAACACTTGAAAAATTCATAAGAATTGTAGAATATTGGAGTTGATAGAATTAAAATTGCTCAGAAAAAAAAAACTTGATAAACTTTCTCAAATTAATCTCATAACAAATAAAAAATTGAAAAGCAGGATCAAGAAATTAATAATTTGGGAGTGAAATAATGGAAGAATTCAAGATAACAAGAACATTGGGTTAAAATAACCTACATGAGATTCCAGTAATATTTTTTTGGAGTTATCCGCTTAATTTTCAGATGAACTTTATAATTATGTGAAAAAAATTGGGCTATGAATTTAATAGGTATTTTTGTTTATACTTTTAAGATATAGATAAAAGAAAAAAGTAAACAATATATTATATAAAATTTAAAAGTATGAAGTGTGGTTTTTATCGGGATTATCTTGTGTACAAGAAATAATGTAAATTCACAACACTAATTTTATACAATTATAAATAAACAAGAAACAATAAATAAATATTATTAAATAACTAAATAAAAAATACATACATAAATATATACAGTGGTATTACAGTCCAATAAAAACCAAATTAGTTGAAGATGCATTTACAACACAGAATACCATTACTAAATTACCTTTTTCTCTTCCACTTTTTTAACATCAGAAACTCTTCGCTTGGCTGGTTCATCTTTAAGTTTTGGTTCAACTTTCTACATGCAGAAAAATCAGACAAGGACAATGCAATCATAAAAACAGGATAACAGACAATAACAAATGAATAGCTATAATAAATAAATACGGACAAAACAATATGCAATACGTAACTGCTAATGTAGGGACATTTTAATGAAGGGATAGACGATCACAAATGGAAAATGGAAATGCGTTAACAAATAATACTTAACGATCCTGTTAGTAAAAAATACTGGAATTGATGTTATGACGTAATAACATTTATACTAATGGTTTTCAAACAAAATTACCATCGTGTAATGAAGCATGTAAAAAAATTGATGAAAAACATTTTTTCAATAGTTTTCTAGAAAAGTAGAAAAAAACATTTAAAAAACATGGCATCAAATAAAAAGTTAACGATCTACTACATACTAAAATATGGAATATGTTTATTTGAATAATTAATTATAAAAATGAAATCAAATATTTACCAAAATTACTGTAAAATACATACTCCAAAATTTAATTTAACAAATTAAAATCTAAAATGAGATGAAATACAAATTGACAAAATTATTTATATTTTGTTATAAATATTTTTTCAATGTTATAAATCTACCGTAGCTATTTGCATTGCACTGGATAAGAAATCATACCATAATTGGATCACATTGAAACTTTCCAAACCCACTTAAGTTTTTCAGATTTCTTTTAAAGTTCTTATAAAGTGCTTAAGTGAAATAAAACTCATCAATTTAATGCTAAATAATTACGTCTAATTTTTTATATGTAAACAAAAATACAAATAGGTATTTATATTTCAGGGTTCAAACAAGCGTAAAAATTCACGAAATATTAAAAAATTGTTTCAATTAGATAAAGATTTTAATAACAATTAAATTCAAAATTTTGAATCTGAAAAATTCATTTTAAATTTATAAAATTATGTCAATTCATCTGATTAAATCCGGTAGAATTGTTCCTTTAGACAACGAATACGAGAAAAAGCCTATGAGAGGCTGGGCTAATTTGGGAACAAAAAGAAATTAATTTTTTTTATTAACAACCTGATTTTTTAATTGCTGTTGAATTTACTTGTTATAGAAGGTTTATTTCAATGAAAACATTGAATAAACTGTGTTTCTGTATACCGCTTGTACCTTTGGATGGTAGCATATTTTTACTGTAATCTGTTTTTTAAAGGACTTCATGTGATTCCAAAAAAAAAAAATTGAAACTTATCTGAACCCTGGAACTAATATTTGCTTAAAATATATTAAAATTAATTTTTAAATTTTCAAAGGATTAAAATTATTATTGTCAATCCACCATATTTTTAGTAAATACAAGAAAGTAAAATGAACATTTAAAAAACTCGTAATAAATTTGGAGTAGAAAATTTAATTTAATTTAGAAAGCAATAAGCATAAGTTTACTAACATGGAAAAATATTTAGAAAAGTTTGATACAGTAGGTCAAAAATCGTGCAAGATTACGTGTTAAACGAAAATATCTTAAAACAATTTCAGTGAATTATTTAAGGTGAAAGTCACACCTAAATAAAGCTGAGAACATTCGTTTTGTATATTACTAAAAAATGAACATTTAATTCATACAGTGTATAATACAAAAAAAAAATATGATGGACTAACAAATCTGTGCAAAATGCACACGTACAGATAGATATACACAAACATAAATTAAAAATATATAAAAAATAAAAATAAAGCACATAAAGATATTTAAAAATTATGTACAATTTCTTTTGTTTTTAATTCATACTTTACAATGATGTTAAAACATTGAGAAAATAATTTTATTTTTTTAAGGAAAACAGATATTCAAGAAATTTTTATATTTAGGAACTTAAACATATATCATAAACATAGAATTAAGGTAAATTATCACATGACATAAAATATTGACTTGACACAGAATAAAAAATACACAGTTTTACAAAAAGGTAGTAAATTATAATTCACACTTTCATAAAAATAAAGTATCACAGAAGTTCAAAGGAAAAATTACACATTACTTACAGCATGTACATACATTACACATGAATACAGCTTGAAATATTTTTAAAAAACGAACAGGTATTTCAGTTCTGATTTGTTATCATAAAAGAATATATTAGTTACTCTATCGTAAAATTAATCATGGACATCAACAATAACGTTGAAGGAAGAAGTTGCCTTTCGGTAAGATGATTGTAGAAATATTTATATTAACATGAAAAGAAAAGCCACAACCACGAAAGAAGACTAGGTGTTTTTTTTTTGGAAAATAATCAATGAAAGCAAAAATTATCTTTAGAGACATTAGCGTTGAATATTTTGAATTTCAAACGTTAGGAAATGAGTACCCTCTATAAGAGAGAAAATCGTAGAAGATTAAAATTAAGTGATGTATTTAAAACCGATCAAATTACTCCTAAAAATGAATTAAGAAAGGAAAAGGTAAAATATTAGCTGTTTTAATGATTTCCTGGTATAGATACTGAAGTCACGAGATTTCCTTTTGCGTATGTCTGGGCTGTGAGGAAGGGAAGTGAAAATCTGAAGTGCAGCCAACCTCAACAGTGAGACACTATTCGTTCATTTCATTACCATACAATTTTTACGTACATTTTGTAAGCTGTGGTTTACTCCGAGAAAATGTTTACTTCATAAACCTTATAAGAAATAAATGTGACCTATAATATTGCTTACAGCTTAATTATATGACTAGAAATGTTTAATTTACTGTAATTACCAGCTACCGTATTCCATTGGAACAAAATTTTCTACGAATGAATCGCCTTCTTTACTACCGCTGTCACCGGCATCTTCACTATCAGTCTCACTAGTTACCCTAATCTACCTAACCGTTTCCTCTTTTTACCAGGTGTCAACAAAACTGTTGATGAAGAATAAGCTTCTTCACTGTCTTTAACTTCTTTCTTTATATTTCGAATTGTGGAAAGAGAAACACCACAGTAGTCAGCCGCTCGCTCACGGCTTTTGTTAAGAGGCACGGATAGGCATCTTTGTTTAGCTTCAACTTCACAACATTTTAATACATTGCATATTATATTTCGTTCAGGATTGTGAATAGTTCGACCACGTTTACGAGAAACCGACATTTCTGTTTACGGTAACAAACAGTTATATTCGTACAGTTAACCTACAAAAGGTTCCGCAATATACTGTACATTATGCTCTGGGTATAGTATAAGTTATGTTTGTCGTACTGAAATTAAAGCAGTCGCGCATCCGCACTGATGCTTTTCCCCCTTTACCCCTCGTTGCAAACAAGGGAAAACTCGTGACTCAAGTGACTATATATGTAAACCTGAATTAAAAAAAAGACATTGCTACATCACACAACATCGGCTGACAGAAAAAGTATAAAATATAGGAATTTTAGAACAAAATGGTAGAAGAAGGACAAATTTAGTCAAAAGAAACCGAAGGAAAAACGTAAATATAAAAAAATGACAAGAAAATAGACACAGAAGAAAAAAATCTTAACTCAGATGTAGAACAAAACATAAAAACATTGATACACATATCAAACCACATGAAATATTTACACGAGTTTTATAACATAAAAACTTAATAAAATACATACATTCATATTAAAATAACAAAACATTTAAGTTTCAAAAATTTAAAAAAAAGAATGCGTATACAGCAATCCAGTATAACGTGTGTAATTAAAAAAAAAAAAATACAAAATTACGATTCAATAAAATGTTTTTTTTTTATATCAGTTATATATTTTATTATGGTATACCATTATTAGTTTAGGTGTGATAATCGAAACTACTGCTAGTGAAAGTTTGGTTCACATTTACCACGGATGATCAGCATAGATTTCATTATTTCAAAAAACAAAGAGTTTTTCATTTTACTGTGTTAAGAAAGGTTCAACAACTATTTTAACATCAAAACAATAGATTTTAAGATAAAAATGTCTAATGATAGTTCCTTTTTCTTATGAGTAACTTGCTATAAGTTTTTATTAAAATTATGTTTACTAAACCTGATAAAGTGTGTAGGTGAAAATTGAAACTGTCAGATGATTTCATCAGAAAGGTGTTTATTTTTTAAAAAGAGTTTATGTACGAGTTTATGTACAATTTTTATTGCACATTAAACTGATCTGTTTCCGTAAAACATAAATAAAGTTTGTATTTATAATGTACATAACAACAAGGACAAAAAATATGGTTTTAAAATATTGTAACATTTTACAGAGATATTTTAGAAATGACTGAGAGAATACAGGGTGCGGTACGAAAATTGCTGATTATTTTATTTCATGCCAAGGGCGAGATAATGTAGGGAAAGGGTCGGGAGGATCATACGAAAGGCAAGGTTATGAAGTTTTGTTACCAGCCTAGTCAGTCGTCGCCATGCGTTGGACCAACGAGCAACATGCGTTTGACGTTGAGGCGTACATCTCTAATGGTGTGCGGTGACAAAAGTGGGCATAATTGGTCCTTATTTCTAGGAGGAAAATGAACGCGCAGTCACGGTGACTGCGGCTTGGTACACGGAATTGATTGAGGCCTTTTTTCTGTCTAACCTGGCAAAAATGGAGGTTTGGGATGTCTCGTTCCAGCAGGAGAGCCACGCGATGTTCAATGGATTTTTGAGATAAAACTTTGCAGAGCGCCTCATCTCCATGAGAGGTGACCTTCTTTGGCCGGCCCGTACCCCCGATTAGGCTTCGTGTGATTTTTGTTGGGGTTGTCAGAAATCAATTGTTTACAATTACCGACCAAGGACCTTACCTCTCCCGAAAAACAACATACGCCAAGCCATCGCCAACATACCAGTCAATATGCTTGAACGAGTTAAACAGAAGTTCAGAAATCGGGTAACTCAGTGCATTGACAATGAGAGCCGTCATTTGACCGATGTCATCTTTCAAAAAACATGTAATAAAAAAATTCTAGTGATGTATTTTACAATAATAATTACATTATAATGATATCTTAACTACTTTTTTTTATTGACATTTCAAATCTGTAAGTTTTCGCGCCGCACCATGTACATGGAAATGAAATACAAGGGTCATGCATTCTATAATAACTCTGAGATTTGTGTTGGGAAAGGCGAGCGAGCCTAAGATCGAATGGTGTACGCGGAATATGCGTAGTACGCGTATTCCGTACAAATATGCGCGACAGTCATATTTGTAGTTAAAACAGAATAAGACGAGAACAGATGTCCACATTTTATTTTTTTATCTACTTTATCTCTGCCTTTAATCACCCATTTTACTCGTATTTACAGTTTTTTTAGTGAAATATTTTAAATTTGTTCATTTTACAATATAGGAATTTACTTTTATAATTTAACTAGTTTTCTTTACTATTTAAACAAAGAGAAAACGAACGTTGGAAGAGTTGGAGCGGGAGAAACAGATAGAAAGGTAGGAGAAAGAGGTGGTCCTATGCTCCCTGATTCGTCAAGTGACAATCATAGACTCGCTTTCATGTACTGATTTAATTGTTACAGAGTTGTTATGAAAATAAACTACCTTTACCAATCAGTCACTTGCAGTAAAATTTCTATTTGAATGAGGAAACGTGTCAATACGTTACAAATTAAGGAGGTAACTTAATGTGTCTCCAGTGAACCTAAATTAAATATATAAAAAAATAAAATATTTCACATCCTAATGTGTTTTATTGAGAGTATTACAGTATAATTATACAGAGTGATTCACAATTGAACTACAATCTCTTGGGAACTAATTTTATAGCTTAAAACAAGAAGATATGTTCGTACTAATATAGGGCCGGAAACAATTCGTTAGCGAGTCATAGTTGGCGAAAGGTTGCTCCAGGAATCCAGTTAACTTGCTGAAATGAGGCCGTTAACTGAAATTCTTGAGACTTTAGATACGAAGAAAACGTGATGGCATCTTATGGGTTGTAACCTAAAAAGTTGAGTAACGTAGATTCTAGAGCATCTCTTAAAATTTTAACGATATCTGTTATAAAACATAAAAATTAGGAGTTGAAAATAAGACTTTCCTAAGTTTAATGAAAAATACCCTTGTTAATTTTTTTACTAAAACATTAATTATTAATTTAACACGTAGAAAAGTTATGGAAGAAATAAATAAAATGTCGACTGTCATTAATAAGAAAACCAGACAAAGTTGTTTATAAAAATCTTACTCTTTCAATAGAATGGAATAATTTTTTTATAAGTTAGAATGATCAGTTTATCAACTATTTAGCCTAATTCAATTATGTAAATTTGAAAAATTAGATTAAAATAATGAATGTGTTGCTCATTATTTTATAAAGTTGCTCGAAAGGCCCAATTCATAATTTTACTCGACAAAGCCGTTTTTTTTTCTAGTGCAAATCATAACGGCAACGACACATAGTCAAAGGGGCTTGAAGGCTTCAGGCTTCAGTCCCCTCGAACAAAAATTTAAATTTGATTCCAGACTAGTATGCCACGTTTCCCGCGTGTCCGATTCTCCAAACTCAGCCCCTTCGAACCATAATCCTGTCTCATGCCTTTAATGGCAAGATTATTCTTAACAGTTTCTGAAGTTTCTATTATTCGATTCATTAGATCTTTTTGTGTTAATGTATTTGAATAAACAATTTACTTCATCCAACCCCACAGAAAAAAATTTGATGGGTTGAAATCAGAAGAACGTATAAAATTATTAACTTATTAACGAGCCTTTCCCGAGTCTATGTTTTTATTAAGAGTTTTTCTTATTTTTAGCTGTAGAATTAGATCCCAAGAAATTGCAATTTATTTTTCAATCATCCTGTATATGGAGGGAAACACTAGTACTTCCAAAAGGAAGTACACAAGTTAAAACAGACAAAAATGTTGAATAAAGAATCATAAAATATAAAGTACATAAAATTATACACAAAAACATTGTAGAATTATTTAACAGAATACACTCAGAAAGGTATAGTATTTACAAAAATACATATATATAAACATAGAACATATTAGATCACATTTACCACAGCCTAATTTGAAGATGGAATCACATTCAAGTATAGATAAATATGTACAACAGGGTTCTTGATTAGTTACCACAATATCGAAACCGAAGCAATCACATTTTTATAGAGAAGATCCTGTGTGAAGAATATCCACACAGTTATGTACACAAATGAAGTCAAAATCTTCCAGCACCACAAAGTCTTACTAACATAAAACTGAAAGTTAACACCGTTTAATACTTTTACAAAGATAAACATTCATCACAACATAAATATTTACAAACATATAATAAATATTTATAAAATAGTCG
Source organism: Catonia carolina (assembly GCA_035578175.1). Taxonomy (NCBI): domain Eukaryota; kingdom Metazoa; phylum Arthropoda; class Insecta; order Hemiptera; family Achilidae; genus Catonia; species Catonia carolina. The sequence goes on from JAQMRL010000001.1 coordinate 3,074,210, forward strand.
CAAAAACAGTTCAATAGATGTACTTAGAAGAAAGAGTAATTTACACAAAGAAGAATGTTTTGAAAAGATAGTGTACACTTAAGAAAATAATTTTGTAAAGTTTTAAGAAGGCACACTTGAATAAAACGTTGGTGAAACGACTTGATTAAACATTTTCCACCACAAAGATATATATGTACAAACAGATAAATATTCTTTTTGTAAGAGAACAACATACAAGAAGGCACATCCAGAAAGCATTTTACCTTTTGTACTTTATTTAACTCTGGTTTTTCTTGTTCCTTGATAACGGTTTCTTTTACACGCTTAGTCGGTTTTAATTGTACGTTAAAGAACGATTCACCTCCTACACTGTGTCGTTTTTCCATAATTTCAACCTTTTTAATTTTTTTACCATCTTTTTCTTCGATAGGAGGTTTTGATAAACGCCTACCAAATCTATCAACTTTTTCTTCGGCAGGTTTGTCAGTGCCTTCTTTCTTTTGTTCTTTATCATCTTTAGGAACATCAGGTTTCTGTTCGTCTGAAATACTTTCAACGGAAGCTCTATGATCTGTATGATTTCGTTGCACATCATCTTTCGGTGGAGTTACAACCTGTTCATATATAATAACACTGAAACACTTCATGTTTGTTTAAGTACATATATATATACCCTTTAAATGAATTAATTGTAATTTCCCGGAGAGTATTCATAATTTTACCATAAATATTTTGAATACCAATAACGCTATTATACATCGATAAACTCGTACTAATACAATGTTTTCTAATTTTCTAAACAGTCACTACTGAAATCTACATTATTAAAATGTGAACTAAATATAATATTTAATATTTGTAAAGATGATATTAGGAAAAACCTGAATTTTAATACAGAACATATTTTGTATAAATTATCTTTGTCAAAGAAAATACATAAGAAAGATTTATGAATCTGTACACAGATAATTCAAAATCACTCGTGAAGCGATTGTATCAAATGACAAAATATGTCCTACACAAAAATTAGGTTTCTCAAAAAACTATGAGATCAAAATACAGTGACTGAATATGTGTTATGATGCACATATTTTGAATTTATCGATAATATGAAACAATATTTTAAAGTTATCATTGTACTAGATTAATGTACTAGATAATACAATTGATAAGCTAGTATTTATTGGCTAAACATTTAACTACTTTTTAAAAGATGTATTTACATTTACTTGTTTAAAAAACATCTATTACTTAAAAATTGTATATCTTCATTGATAACTTCATGTTGAGTTACTAGTTTATTTTCTGCCAGACTAGAATAATTTATTATAAGTATTTTTACCTAAGAAGTCCCAATATATTACATATATTACTAGAACCAATTACAAAATACACAAATAATAAAAGGTACTATGATATGCAAAAACAATTTTACGAATAAACCAACCTGTGGAAAAGCAAAAAAAGTAATAAGCATAAATCAAATATGATAAATGTATGGCAGTGACGGACAATGCTGTGAATGACACCCAAATCTTCCTCAGCTTTAAATAAAATAAATTAAAAAAAAAACATAATAAGTAAAATAAAACTAAAAAAATAAATAATGAAAAGAAATGGAACATAAAAAAACAAATTAATAAACAAAAATCATAAAATAAAAGAAATGTAACATAAATTAAATAAATAATGAAAATAAAATAAAACATAAAGAAACAAAATAAAATAAACAATAAAACAATGTAAAATAAAACTAAAAAATAAAATTGAAAATAAATAAAACATACGAAAATAAAATAAATAAAGTAAAATAAATAAAAAACCAATGAACAAGTATAAAATAAAACATAAATAAGTATAAATAAAATAAATATTTTCATCCGATTTATTCATAAATAAATAATGTGTAGCAAATAAAATAAAATGTAACTGAGGTTGATACAAACAAACAATATGTCAGTAAAGGATATAATAAAATAATATATTTATTACTTACAGTTGCGAACTGACGTTTTGGTAAACGGTATCAAAAACTTTCATTATGTTGTAGTCTTCACAAAATTGATAAAACTTACATACAACTAATATAACCTCAACTTCAATTCCTCTGATTTAATATTGTAAAATTCATAAAAATATAATAAAGATTACAATGAGAAATATGATGGAATGTTATTTATTTGTACATAAATTTTTGCTTTTTATAAACACTAACTTACATTCTAAAGATAATTAATTGTAAAAAACTTATATGAATAAATACCTTTACAATTATAAAACATTACCTTAGGTGGCAATTTTGAAGCTGTATCATTCATCGTTTCTTCTTTGGCATCATTCTACATGCAAATATGAAAACATGCAAAATGTATAATGAATTTATGAGGAATAAAATTAATAAAACATATACAAATGTTACAGTAGTGTCAATGACAAAACAGTTTGATTTCTATCATGATCATTGGGTGAAAAAAATGTAATTGGGTCCAAAAATGTATATGTATATCTTGTCAAATTTTACTTCTTGTGTCGTATGGATGAGCAGAAGCTCGTTCTTATTGCACGCATGCATACTTTGCTCTAGCGTAGGGCATGCCGTTGGTAGGCGGGGCATCGGTATAGTTGGAGAACAACACGATTAACCCGAATTAGCCACGCCCAGCCCAAACGGGCCAATCCAGTGCAAGTTAGCCACGTTCCTACCTTTGCTTTGTTAAATTGTTGAACAGCGCACGTTACGCTTTAATTGTATATTTCAACACGACATATAATATTTTCAAAATAAAAAATTAAATACATGAAAATTTTTAAAAATATTAATCAATTTATAAAGAAATAATTAACACAAACAACAATACATTTAAACCTAAATAAAAAACAAATTGAACAGAGAAATGTTCACCTGCTTCTGCAGTCATACGCTACTTCAATCGTGCACTCATTTTCTCTTCGTACCTTGAACGTACCGGGTTGGTCTAGTGTTAAAACGTGGTAAAGTTGTCATCGCGATGTGACAACGTTTCAAGGTAAATCCTAGTAAACTTTTATTCAAATTTGAATACTAGACAGTGTTTACCGGTGTACTCTGATGGTTTGGGTACAATTAACGATACACTCTAAGGAATGGTTGGCCTGACACTATACAAACTACACCTCATTTATATAAATCATGAACATTATCCTCATCCCATTGCGTGATGGAGTTATTTATTGTAATTAATTTGAACAGATTGTAACCTACACAATTAAGGATTTTAAAAACTCCAATACTGCCATACCTGCGCAATAATTAAACAAAATAAAATTTGACAAGCTTTACCGTGTATGTTTATCAGGGATAATTGGTTTACACTAATATAAAAAGAAGCTTCTTGCAAATGTGTGTGATTTTAACTCAATATGATCTATGTATTCTGCATCCAAAATGATATGATATCTGAAACGTGTAGAGAACGTTATGTACAGTAGTCCCTCGATTATCTAAGGTTTTGCTGGGATGAGTAATCACAGATAATTGAAGTTACGGTAAAGCCGCTGATGATAAGAAAATTTTAATTAATGAAAGTAATCGATTCAAAATTTTAATGTTCGTATATTATACATTAATTTTTAAAAAGAGATTTAGCGGATTCATCTTCATTACATTTTTTCAAATGTAATGAGAATTTAACAACTATGGCTGTAAAAAATGTTTCTAACCTTTAATTATATTTATGTTTCAAGCTTTTGACAAATAGACAAAACAAGTTTTCTTTGTTACTTGTTTTATACCACGCTATTCGATTTAAAGGCATGCTATTTCACCTTGTCATTAAATTGAAATAAAAAATTTAAATTTAAAATCATCTATGTTAAACTCAAAGTGCTGTCCAGGTTTAAGTAAAAATCCTTTTTAATCTTAAATACAAAGAAATAAATTTGCGAACAACGCAGTAATCCGCGTGAATCGAAACCCCGATCGAAGAGGTTCTACTGTACATAAAAATTATTTTTAAATACCTGATTTATTCCATAAATTTCCTGCAGAAACTAACTTTGTTGTGTTAAATGTAATTATTTTAATTTAAAAATGACTACTTATAAATAAATAAATACCTTCATTTTGTGTAGGCCTACTCTTTAATTATGAAGTAATACATATATTTTACATATATTTCCTTACAAGTTACACTCTGCACGTTTTACTATAGAATTAATTCACGTATTTTTTAATTAATTATGGAATTAATATTTTCCAAACGAATTGAAATTCTTGGAATAGAATTTTTGAGACGCAAGGTGCCATAAATAAAATACAAATATAGGCCTATAGATATTAAATTCGATTTTTTTGCTACCTTATGTCTAAGAAAATTTATTATAGAAATTTATGTTGAATTAAAATATAAATTTCAGTGAAATCTCTAGACGCGAACACCTACGTAAGGTGATTACCTCTAACATAAAATAATAACTCTATAGGTCTACATTGGGTATTAAAAGATTATTCCTTAAGACGATCATTATTTAACCCGACTGCGACCACCAGTTTCATATTAAGGGGACAAACCATTAAAATAATATAAACTTTTAGATGAAATATTATTTTCTTGAAAAGATGAAAAGGTTATTACAGAAGGTCAAATAAAATATCTGAACTAAAAACATAATTTAGAGAAGTATTAAAAATTTATTTACGATGCTACCTTAGATTTATCGCAGAAGAAGTTAGTAGGTAGAAAAGTACAAATGTGGTAAAACTGAGCTACAAATTTTTCAGATATTTCTTGAAAAAAAAAAACTTTTAAAATAGTAGCCTACTTAATAACCCTTTAAAGTTATACATATGAAATAAGTAGGCCTACCTACTACAATGATTCTGAACCAGTAATGAATTTCTTAGATTTCGCTGGACACAAGTTAATTTTAAAGTCGTTTACTACACTGTCCGTCTCCATATATGACTAGTCATCCGTAACCGAAGGTGTTCGTATTAGAGAGATTTCACTGTATATTATAACTAATATATAGATACAAATGCAATAAAGTTGGAAAGAACATGTATGCAAACATATTTCCGAGAATAAATACTGCTCATGCAATACCTTAGTAAAGCTAAGATTTCAATATGAGACATGAAGGTTTTTAATTACACATAAGTAATTCATTTTAAAAGTAAACTTTAATGTCAATTTAATAAGAAAGTTAAAGTGTAAGTGTACCTGTGTTTCTGACGTTCTTCTTGAGTCTGTTGGTTTTTTAGAAGGTGCATCTTTCTGTATGTATAAAATAAAAAAAATGAGAAAGTCTTAGATGTTTCAAGTGTAATGGATACAAAAGTGTATCAAAAATAAGTAATACCAATTTTATTAATACATAGATTAATATAATTTTTGTGTTTATAAATATTCTTTTATTGGATGTGTTTTTAAGCCTCTTTGCACAACCCCAACTGACTTTAACAAGAAATCCTTCCATTAATACCTGACTTAATTGTATTCTCAAGACAGATGAAATAAGAATTATTATAAAATTTGGCCCACCAAATAGATACTCAAAGATAAATTACTTTTTGAAGTATTAATTAAAAACTTTTATTGGCAGATTTTTCACTTGGAAACGAGGTAGGAAACGAGATAGACAATAAGGAAACCCTTGAAGTTGCTTTTACTTTTACAATCTTAGAATTTGCATTATATCGATTAATTACTACTCAAAAAAACCTTTTGATGATGCAAAGGATTAATTTCGAATAAAAAAAATTATTCAGTTTTAGAAATTTCATCGAGACTATCCTGTTTTATTTTAATGAAAATAAAAAATTTAAAGATACAAATCATATAGAGAAAATTAAACACATCCAAAACAAAAAAAAATTATTTGTTGTAAGAATTCTAATAATGATGGGGAAAACTATTTTTGAGAAAATAATGTGTATAGTAAATTTAAAAAGATTTTCATAATTCCTGTAATAGTAGGTTTTTTATTAAATAAAAATACTCCAAAATATATATCTGAAGGATATTATAACAAAACGCGTAGAATAAAGTAAAATATTTACACCTAAAATAACATTTATGTTAAGATTGGATAAGCGTTGGCAATGAAAATCTGGAGGAACATATGAGAGATAAGTAGTATGTAAAACAGATAAGGAGTACAAACAGTTTTAAGTTCATATTAAGTACATGAATTTCAGTTTAAAAAAATAATCAATATTGGTGGGGGTCTACAAATTAGTCACAAGATTTGCGTAATTTATGATTAGAATATAAATAGTGTGGGATATTTTAGGGTATCCAGAAAATTTAAGATTATATAATAATTTGAACCATAAATATCTCATTTCTAAAAACGTAACATAGTAAATGTGTCATATAATCTACATAACACAACACTGCATCTTATAATTATTAACTAGCATAGAATCTCATTAGGTAGAACGATCTGGTCTGCAGATACGGGGCATCTCTAACTTGTCGTGATTCTTTTCACTAACAAAGGTGATGTGGCGCATACGTAGAGCAGTACAGATTTAACACATCACTCAGTCGCTAAATTAGAGTAGCTTGATTACGCATGGCCGATGCCAAAGACCATCTCTAGATTTGTGTATTCAAAACCATGCTGGAACCCGTTATAGGCCTATGTGTCTTAACTCGTTTACAATTAAATATTTAGATGATCGTTGACTATAACATTAACTTTAATATTTTATTTATTTAATTACAATAAATATTTAGTATTTAAAATTTTGCACTTACACTTTGCGAACCGGGGTTTTGGACCATGAAGTTCTTAAATGAACTTAAATGGAATGGGGGAAAGTTATATTCTATAAGAAATTATCCATTTCATTGGATAATTTCTTGTAGAATATACCCTAATCTTTATCCATTTTTATTCGAAATTATCCATTTTATTGGATAATGATGAGGGTTCATCTTTTGACACTAACCGAATGGACTATTTACAATCTAGTTTTTGAAGTTGCAAAAATAAATTTAAAACTGTAGGATATTACAATTTTTTTCAAAAGGATTATACTCGTATTAAATATGCTTCGTTTACCAACTATATATTTTTAATTTTTTCCTTAAATCTAATCTTGAGTAATATGTATTTAATTAAATCATAAATTAAATCATTGCTATGTAAATCAATCTCCAACACAATTTTTAAATTGTTTATTTAACAAAATACATATTTAATAAATAGATACAGGAGACAATAATAGGTAAATCCTGGTCAAAACCCATTTGAAACAGTTACCAACATCGCTTATCCATTCTTAAAAAAACATGAACATATGTCTAATAAATATTTAAAAACAAAATGTTAAGTATTTGTTGTAACAATACGTAAAAAAATAGTGTTAAATAGAGAAATAGGAAATTGCCACACTTTAATTATTTATTATCTAATGTTAGTAGATATAAAACTGTAAAAAAGAATAGTGTACGAAGTGGTAAATATATTTTTTAATGAAATAGTATATGTGTAATAAAAGCAATGAAATTTGAGGTTTGAAGACGTTTTATCGTAAATTTAGAAAAAAACCTTATTCTGTAGTTAACAGTTCAAAAATTGCGAAACACACTTTGGGTTCCACAATTTGGGTACCACGTGATATTACGATCCATGCTACACTTTTGGCCAGATTCCATTACGTGCCCTCAAAACTATAACTACATTATTCTAGAGTTTGGCACGTAGGGATTTATTAATCTACACTGTGTAATCTGATCCACTTACAACAACTATAACTTTCAGAAAATTTAATCTTTTAGCCTCACAAACCTCGCGCGAGTAATTGTTACAATCTATCGTTGAATTATGATTTATTCACAGCTGACACTCATAGAACAATTCTATCTCAAAACTCAAGAAATATATTGAAGAGTAAAAGTCTGTATCCGAGCTTTCAACGATCCAACCAAGTTTTAGTACGAAATAGGATATATTTTCTACATTCATTTTTTTCCTGCAACGCCATCTTTCACGATTGTTATACCAGGGAGAAAATCTTTTGTCATGTGGAGGCTTACTCCTTTCCACCAACCCCCGTACTTTTGGAGCCAGTACATCACAATCATGCGAAATACACAGTAATGTTTGATAATGGTAGGGGTAAAGTTTCGTCAATATGTGTGTGTGTGTGTGTGTGCGTGTGTGTGTGTGTATTGTGTGTGTGTGAGTGAACGTACGACGCCAAATTGATACTGTGTGTAATTAACCAATAGAAATAAAATTAACGTATACATCAACATACATAGTGTCGTGTGTCGACGGGGGCATATTGAAAAGCGAAGAGTAGTGATAAACCAACCGTCGTCCCCACTTGACAAAAGATTTGCTTCGCGGTATAGTAGAACCAAACACCACAGCGTGTCCGTTATACACACTTTTCCTATAGAAAAACATGTTAAACTTGAAGCAGTACTATACACGTTTCTTTAGATTCAGTAAGACCGTAAAGTTCGAAAATATATTTTGGAAATTACATTAAAAAAAACGTTAAAAACAACGTAATGTAAAAAATAATAACCATCCAAAAATGGCAGAAACAACCTGTACACGCACATTTATAGGGAAACTTATAAGAGAAATTTGAATCTAGCGGCCTATAACGACGTACTTTATCGGTTTCATATAACCCTTATTGAAAATTTTATTTCACTACAATAACTTATTTTCTCTATTTAGAAAATTCACAATGTGTTGAAAACAATCAGTGAATGTGATAACACAAAATTTGGAAAAACATAACATGATAAATAAACGTGATTGGAGACACAGTTCAGTGACAGAACTCCGACGTGAATAGATAAGTGTAGCATTAGGTGCAGCATTTAGAACACTGTAATGGATAATCACTTACAGTACTTCGTTAATTGATGAGATCTCGGCTCCATCGACATTTTAGACGTCTTATTGGATTGTATGGGAGAGTCTGCGTAGACATTAGGTTTTACTTTAACTATATGGAAAGTAGATACATTATTGGAGGCATGCAAATGAATCTGGCCATATTTCTCTTTCATCTGATATTTATCTACAACAAATTTGAAACCCATTGAGAAAAAATTGATAAGCGATAAAAACCAATTAAATTAAATTTACTGGTTACAGACTGAGTACCGCAAGTACTCAATAAAATAGCTGTAAATTCGATATTGGAAACCGACAATTTAAACTCAAAAAAGAAAAAGAAAATTTAATCAACATTTGATGGTGAATTTACTTAAACCATAAAAATGACGGAATTCTTGCCTCCTTTAAAATTCAGGGAATTAAATAAAACATTTAATACTACGAGAAATGTAAACAATGAAAAATATAAATCAGACATTTGCTTCATCTACACTTTATATGCTAATGTAAATTTGGTGTAGATTCTAAATTTTTAACACAATTTTATGAGAATCGTAAATAAAATTATAATAAAACAGTGCTAAAATTTTGTAATTTACATTTTTTTGCAGAATTTGATTTCAAAATCTGTTAGTAAACCTTTTTAAGTGTTAAATATTTTATAATTGAATGACATGAAATCGGACGACCTGTGTTATGATTAACGCAAATATGTTCATTAGGTTTGATGTAATATTGAATGGTTCAAATAGCAGACAGTTTTAACTTGTCTGATACAAAATATAATAATCATACCTTATATTTTGTTTTTGTAATGATTTCAGTTTCAGATTCTTCTTCTTCTTCCTCTGATAAAGATTCTGATTCTTCGCTCTGTTAGTACATAGAATATAAAAGATAATAAAGCATAGAAGAAAAGACACGTTAAGTAATAACTGGTAACGCCATTAAAGAAAATTGTATGTATCTAAACAACTAATTTAAGCAAAGATGTAAGAAGGCTGTATAGAGAGTACAGTATAAAAAAGTATTTACAAATATTTAGTTTAAAGATCTAGATCTAATATTTAGAAAGCCTAAAGAAGATCAGTTTAGGTTAACACTGAGATATGTACAATAATTTTATGTTAAATTGTATTACTTATGTAATGTTTTCTTTCACAAATAGTATAGCACACCTCTTCTTAAATCTTATAGCATACATCCTTTCAATGATTAAAAAATAAATCAGCAGTCGCGGGACTGAACGAAAGATGTGACTTCTTAATTAATTAATTAATTAATTAAACATATTAAATGAAAAAATCTTTTGTAAATTAATGAATGTTAATTGTTTCCATGGTAATTGTTGATAACTGAGCGTGACGTGACGGCAAACCAAAGATTTTTTCCTTACAAAAAACACAGTCCAGGCGCGCTAAAAGAAGCAGTCACTTTCAAAATTCTTTAAAAACCAGAATTGTATAAATATCACTTATGTGAATCACCAATTTTTAATAATTTGTGAAATATTGTAGCACATATCGACCGTTTAACGAATTTTTAATTTTATTATAAATAAAATTATCAAAAATCTTAAAAACGGTCAAAGAATGAGTAAGAACACTTACCATTAATAACTATTTTCGTGTCTTTACCAGATCGTCAGCTCATCACGATACTTAAAATTACACAATATAACATTTATTTTTCTGAGATGTAAATCTCCTCTGTATCATGACAATTACAGGAATTTAATTTGATTTCTATATTTCTATAATTCTGTAATTGTCATGACAAACAGAGAAGATTTACATCTCTGAAAAAACGAAAGTTAGGCCTACAATTGTGTAATTTTAAGTATATTGATGAGCTGATGATGTGGTAAAGCTACGAAAGTACTTCTCTATTGGTAAATGGTTCAATTATTCTTTGATCGTTTCTGGTGGGTTTTAATCCTTTTATTTAAAATTAAATAAAGTAAGAAACCAATTTTTAATGTTCCCAGCGTAGTGTTTGTGTGTTACGTCATCTTTAAGAAGGAGTGCCCTCGTTGTAACTGTGTACTACTTGCCCACAAAAACTTTCATAAGAAATATAATCTAACATTAATGGGTATAAGAAAACTAATGGTGCATTTAAAGTAAGTATACTTGTTTCTTTATATCAAAATACAACAAATTTATAAAAATTTAGTGAAAATTACAGGGTATTTTACAATAATTGTTAATTCATATAATCGTAGTATTTTCAAAACCTTTAAAATGAAATTTTGGAACAAATATTAGCAGATTACTGAAACAAATGAAGCCCCTTAAATTTTTATAATTTTTCACTTTTCTAAAATATTAAAAAATTTACTTGAAAAAGTAGGTAAAAAGACGTGTAATAATATTCTTCGGGGTCTATATTTTGCAGCGTAGCATGTTACACTTTAGTCTACAGAGGTGAACATAGTACATCTTATTGCTACAAATATAATCATATATTTTTATTGTAATGACTATTTAAATTTAATCCAAATAACAAAACAACAATTAGAATATTTGGTAATATCTCCTAAAATTTAATTGATATTTTCTACCAATGTACACATACAAAAGATTAACCTTTTTTATATTTTTGTTTGAAGTGGAAAAAAAATATTTGACACCATTATGTTTTCTTATGCCTTTTTTAAAAAAGAATGAGTTACTACTTAGAGAAGAATACCAGAATGAGACGTTGCAAAACTTAGCTGAAATGGAAGAAAAGTAAGAGAAATAGTTTTATGCAAAAAAACTAAGAATGTACTTGTATAAATTCTACCTGAGGTGCTTTAGTATCTGGTTTCTTAGTATCAGTGTCTTTAGAAGGTAAAATATCATCAACTTTTGTATCATCTTTTGCCTGTGTCACAAAATAATTACATTTTTTAGCAAATACCAAAAAATTTAATATTTTATAATGATTGAATTGTGTTACAGATATTTTAAACTCTGTAAAGTAAACCAAGAGTGTCCCTAGTCGGGTTACTCGAAGGTCCAGTGAATACTAAAAAAGATTTAATATACAGATGTTCAATGAGTAACTATACAATTTTATAATTATACAAATTAACCCTTGAAGTTAATTCTCTTAAGATCCGAGTTAACCTTTATGCTGACAAGAAAATTTTTCTAACAAAAACATTATTATAACTAACTGAAATAAACAAACTAAGAACTGAGACTGTATTCCTTTGTTTTTCAATGTAGTTGTGCACATGTGTTTGAAATTCAATTCATAATGTTTTCATTGTTCATTGTCAATGTTGATCTATGTGTATGTACTAGGTGTATATTTGTGTATGTAAATTATGTACCTTTGTTATGTGTGTTGGTTTTTTCTTTTCAGGAGCACCAGGAACTTTAAATTCACTAACTTTATCAGTTGCAACCTTATCATCCTGTTCAAAAATAATTTGTTGATTAAAAAATGTATTTTTAATATTGTAAGAACTAACTAAAACACATTAATTAATTAATATATTATTAATCTATGATAGAGTAATTAAAATTTCCGTAAAAATTAATAAAAATATAATTAATGTATTTGTTTGGTGCATGTTTTTATTAGATGTGATTTTTTTATTTGGATGTATGTAATTAAGTCATAAAACTTTAATGTATACCTGATCAGTTGGTGTTTTTGTATCCGCAGCCGTTGGAACTTTAAGTTTAGAAACTTTGTCTTGTTCTTTGACTTTCTGTTTACAAACACGGAAAAGAATTAAATCTCTGTTTATTTAAAATAATATGATATGGTATGAATTACGTGAAAAATGGCTGACTTTTACGTGAAGATGTTCTTGTTTGAAAAATGTACTACACAAAATCATTTAAATGAGTGAAAGAATTAATTAATTGAAGCATTGTATATCACTTAATAAATAAATCAATGAGTAATAAATGAATAAATTAAATATTACATTTAAAATATGTAAAAACTGTAAGTATCATTTTTACTTTTCTTGGTCTTGAGGTATTGCATACGATTTTAAAGTTGAAAAAGATTTTACAGATGATAATAAAGAAATATAAAATATTACAATAAACAACGTTTTGGTAATGAATTTAAAAGAAAATTAGTCAATAAATATTTTCAAACAGCAAAATTTCAAGACCTTTGAGTTCACATAAAACAACATAGCTAAAAAACAGATACTAAGATAAAATATTTTTTCTTTTAAGAAACATAAATATTTAAATCATGTTCAAATATTTAAGAAGTGGTATAAAATATAATTATTCAATTTGTAGTATGAGAAAACTTCAACTGCTACAGGTTCAAAAGGGATTTAGTTTTTATAATTTAAAAAAAATTTAAATAAAAGCTCTTAAATTTCAATTTAATAATTTAGTTTATAAAACGAAGTCGATGATCAAATTGAATTAAGGTAGCCTTTATAGTAAAATTATCTGAAGCAATTACACAGTTACAACAACTGTAAGAAAATTCTGGAAAGTAAACCATGAGTGTTCCTGGTCGGATTAGTTGAAGGTTCTAGTTCTAAGTAGGATTTAATATCTTACTTTTAAAATTCTCTAGGAAAACATGTGAATCAAAAATAACATCTAAGTAAAAGAAATGTAATAACTTTGGTGAATTGTAGGTATTTGATTCTCAACAGCAAGTGTCTATTGTTATTAGGTCTAAAATAATTTAATAACTTGTTGAACGTGTACAGTTTTTATATAATGACCATGTGATAGGTAGGTACTTTAATAGACTATATAATTAGAATGGCTAAGTTTGTATGTCTTAAAATCATTTCTTAATTTTTATTAAAAATAATATAGATAATTTTTTCTGACAATAAGAGTTCGTCAGTCTGGATTTCATTTTTGAATTTATTTTGTATAGAAATTAGAAAAAAAATTGTTGTTTACCAAAAGAAACCTGTAATTAAATTATTTGTAGTAGAGATTACTATTTCTTATTTTATAACAACTTGGTCATTAACGACTATTGTGGGTTACAGAACTTGAAGGGTAGGTATTAGCTTCTAGGTAAAATTTCCAGATGATAGCCTAGAACGAACCTTCCGCTTTAGAGGTTAGGGCGCTAACCACTAAACCACGGAGGTGGCCTCTTATTTTTTTTATTATTTCTTGAATATTAAGATTAAAAACTATTATATTATAGTTTTCCAAAATATTTATTAAAACATCTTTGGCTCTCTCAGAGCAGTGTTCCTTTTAAAGTCATATGAACAACAAAGGTTACTAATGACTAGTGTTTCTCTTTTAATCTACCATAAGTATTTTTGTGTTTACTTGATTAAATGTGTCCATACATGAAGTGATTATAGAATGTATATGTACATGCATGGAAGTTTAAATAAGTGTAAATGTATGTACCTTTGGAACATCTTCTTGTTCTGGTTTTGAAGTAGGTACTTTGAGTGTGGTGTCTTTTTCTGCTTTTTTGTCCTGATGATACAAACATATATTTTAATTTGCTTCTCTTAAAAATTATCGTGTAAATATTCTTAAAAATAAATTTTATCATTATCTCAAATAAATCTAAAATCTTCCAATCAAATTGTTTAACAGAAAAAACAAATGACTAAGCATTACATTACTATAATCAAACATGTATTACTTAATAATACAGAAACAGAAAAAAATCAAAACTGGATAGAACATTTTTAATCGTGGAAAATCTTAAAGAAAATTATGGTTGCAATATCTCTCAAAACAACGAATTGTACTCTAGAATCGAATTAATAGAAGGTTCCATTATAAAATTACGGGAAACGTTTAAAAACCACGTTAAAACAATTTTTAACCATAGACAAGATCAAGAGATTGAAAAACTTGAATTTAAAGAAAAACATAATTACGATAAAATTTAATCAGAAGAATTATTTTTGATGTAAGGATTTCAACCAAAATTAAAGTGACAAATAAAGATCCAATTAAAATACCCAAAAGAAATGTAATTATATCACAAAAGATGGAGGAATATTGGGTCAAAAGAAAAGCAAGTGGAGAAACAGCGAAAAATAGGTTCTCTAAGAAACCATGTGAATCAAATTTTGAATAACCTTTTTAAATGTTTTTGAGTAATCCTTGTGATTTAACTCTTGACAAAAAGGAAATGACTATGTGGATTATGTGTTAACGGTTACAAATTATTTAATTTAATAGTATAGTATATATATTAGTATATAATAGTATATATTAATAGTATAGTATTAATAGTATATATATTATTTAATAGTATGACGTGTCATACAGTCTCAAATTCTTTTCAAAATAATGACTTTACATTACATTTTTATAATTATAATAATTTATGAGTACGTATTTCAATGTATCATTGAAACAATACAATTATATTATAATTATTTTACTGTGTGTTACATTCTTATTACGTCTAAAAATATTCTATAATAAACTTGTTTAAAGTGTTTAGAAATATTTTTTAAGCAAACTTATTTATCCATTATTATTTTAATTCATCAACATTTCCATATTAACAGCAGCTTTTTCATACTTTTCTGAAAATTTCATCATAGACTAAAGAAAATAATATATCAACTGTGATTATTATGAACCATGTAAGTTTGTTTCTACAGACACACATGATCTTGGAATCTCTAACGTTCAATCAATAGAAGTAACAAAGATACCACAAACATATCAAATAAATGTTTGCCATGTAATCCTAACACATAATCTATTCTAACCTTATGAAAAGATGATGGACTTTTAAAGAAACGATAATTCTATCCTAATTACTATGTGCTTTTACTTAATAATTCTGAAAATGTATGAATCAAAATAACTCTGCTAAAGCATTATAAAAAATTATTTGGATACCTATAAAACAAAATGGGAACAAATAAATAACCTGTTCCATTGTTCAGTGGATATATTTTAAGGAGTATCACATGTGATTACAAGTTTGTGATATGTTTCAATGGCGATGAAAACATATTTCATGAACTTGTAAGAGTGTAATCAATCGAAATACGAACTTAACCTTAATCCATAACGCCAACAAAAAGAAATTAAATTAAATTTTTAAATTATACTTATTAAACTGTACTGTATGTAATATTATACAATTAAAAATAAATTGTTAATTACCAAATGAAATTCTGTTTTCTTGACTTCAGGTGTGTCAGAAACCTTTCGTTTAGGAGTTTTGTCAGGTTCAGGCTCCTTCTGTAGTAACATACATGCAACAAAAAGTTGTACATAACATGCAAAAATGTCATAGTCTTTAAAATGACACTTTCATCACATTCAGGTTTTATTTACAAATGATATAATCCAGTACATAAAATAGGACATTAAGTTGGTGATACATATTTTTTTATCGGAGGGTTAATATCATCAAAATTTATGTTAAACTAGTTTTATTTTAAAATATTTCTTTTACAGAAAAATCTTTCTGAGTAGTTTGAAAATGAAAACATTAAAACTATCTTTTACAAAACACTGGAACTTGATTTTTATTGAGCTACTCAAAATAATATTTTATTTAGTTCAGTAAATTGTGTTTGTAGTAATAAATATGGTATTGAATTGAAATCATGAGAACCAAATACATGGTATTACAACAAACATTAAAATAAATTAAATAAATAAATTAATTAAAATAAATAGGCAATTATAAGATTCACCACATAGGTGAGTTTAAATATTTGTAAACGGTGATAAATGCAGAAAGAGCCAAAAATGAAAAAAAAGAATCAAACAAGCCTGAAAAACATTTATGAATATGAAATCCCTTTTGATTAACCAAGATTTCAAAATTGATCTGCGAAAAGAATATTTAAATATTCATAAGTAGTATACCAATAGTATACCATGGGATGGAAGTGTGGACCCTTACAGAAACTACTATGAGGCGTATGAATTCCTTCAAAATGTAGCCGTACAAATGGATGTTTTGAATTTCCTAGACGGAAGAATGAAAAACATGGAGGACCTCTGTAAAATGGATTGTGATTTATTTATAAAAACAAGAAAACTAGAATACGGTTGAGTGTGGCAAAAAATATTCATATCTAAGACTCATCGAACAGGGACAATACAATAGGTTATTTTATGCTGATGTAGCCAGGGTATATAGCCCTATTGTTTGCCAATCTCCGACTACAGGAGATAGTACCGGAAGATCGAAAATAAATGGCCACACTTTGAAGTGACTCAATTAAATAGCGAGACACAGGGATGAAAAATAAATTTTTACACAATGACATATGAATATAATATCAGGCGTGTTGATATACAACGACAATTTTAAATACATTCATTAAACACAAGTAAAATATACTTATTTTTATTTAATGTTATTTCTTAAATTTATTTAAATGTCTCATACCATACAGTTCATACAAAATAACTTTTATACACAGCTATCTAAAAATTTGTGTCGTGAACATAGTTTAAAACACCAACTTTAAGTTCTATTTTAATACTGGGTCACATAAATACACACATTATTTACACATTTATAATATAGATTCTTTTAAAGTATTAATGTAATAAAACTATTTACAGAATAAACGCACATACGAAATCAATGTGTGTAACTTTTAAGCATAAAGTTCACAAAAAATTAACAATCATTGTAGTAATAAAATATAAGGGTTTGAAAACAATATGTTGTTAACATTTAACCATCCAATTAAAGTCTAATCTAAAAAAAATATTCAGATTAAAATGTTTACAAACATAAATTGTTTAGGTTAGAACTACATATTACTGGAAACAGAGGTGAACTAACAACATCAAAATAAAAAAAAATGCGTAACAGTAGCATCTCAGTTAACCGGGTCCGGGTTATCCGAACCGACTGAAAAGCAATAATTTTCGAATGTACGTAGTTTACATGAACAAAATGAACATCTAATTTCTTTTGCAGTATACTTCACTCTTCGCTAGCTACTTCTTTTATAGTTCACAGTTCCTACACATAAATAGTATGTGTTAACCTACCGGGTTAGTCTAACAGTAGAGTCGTCGCCAGTCAGCTTTTTATCAGCTTATTTTCAGAGTCGAAGGTTCCGTGGTTCAAATGCTAGCATTGCTTTCATACAGATTATAATTATTATAAGTTACTTTTATACAGATTTGAATAATAGACTGTGATTACCGGTGTACTTTGATCATTGGGGTCCAATTAACCATACTCTCTGAGAAATGGTCGACCTGAGTCTGTACAAGAGTAATTAATTCTTCTAAAGGATAGAAAAGAGTGAATTGTTGCATACTGTTACCGCAAATCATGGGGTTGGCATTTCATCGGTATCAGATTGGACAAAAAAGGGAAGATTAGAAAAGCATAGAGTTAAGATATTTTTAAACAGGAAAACAATGAAACTGACCGACCAGGCAAAATGTAATGAAATTCAGAAGAAAATTTACGATTTTTTAAAAATAGAGTAAATATATTTATTTTTAATCCTAATGTGTGTGCATTGCAATGTGTTCAATTAAAAATCATAAGCAACCCCATAACCCAATAAGATGAAAATCCCAACAATCAAAGTAAACCGGTAACCACTGTATTTTTATAGTGGCCTATTCAAAAATCCGTATAAAAACAAAATACATAATACCCTAAATGTAAAATTAAAGTTAAATCTAATTATAACCTTTATTAAGATTTGAACCACGGAATCTTTGTACATCAGTTGACGAGCAGCTGACTCACGGCAACAAAAATAAATAAGTGAATATTTATTTATTATAATATTACATTTCAGTTAAAATGTACTCAATGTTTGTTAAATAGATATTTTATGTTAGTTTTTAAAAAAAGATACTCTTAATAAATTAACCTTTTATTTGTTGCTAAGTTTACATTTTTAAATTCGGATTTTTCAAAAAAACCGGTTATCCGAAGTGGATCTGCCCTATTTATTTAAGATAACTGTGATTAAACTGTATTGTCAAATTTATAACGGTATTAATTAATTCGGTGTTGTTAACCCTCAACATAATTTTTGGTACTTCTGCAGTACTTCGTAGTAGCTAAGATGGACAAAGGAAGTTTTCAAACTAAGTACGAGTACATAATATTTAGGATATACTGTAACTGTCAAGTGAATAACTGAGCATAGAACAAGTCAAATAAAACATACTGTTAGTCACACACATTTGTATTATACACGAGTAAATTTTTAGCATGAATCAACTTTTATGTTACCTAAATTCTAACAATATTTAAGGTTTCAAAATAATTTAAATTATTCCATTTTTAATACAATCGTTATAAATCGTAAAAATAAATATATAGGCCTACGAGGTGTGGCTATAAAATAACGAGACTGACGTTGTAAAAAATTTATTTTAATTTTATTTTAATCACTTATTATCACCTTCAATAAACACTTCTTCTCTATCCCTACAACGCTTTATGCAAATTTTCAATTGTTGGAAACAGTGCTGGAAGTCATCTTCTGTCAGCTCCTTCAGGACACGTGCCGCTTTCTCTTTTACAGCTTCCACAGACTCAAATCCCTTTTCTCAAGTCCCTTTTAATGCAGATTTCACCTTAGGGAACAGGTAAAAATCACATGGTGCAAGATCTGGTGAATAAGTAGGATGTTCTAACACTGAGATGCTATACTTGGCTAGAAACCTCTTGACAGATAACGCGGAATGAGCTGGCGCATTGTCTTGGTGGAGAACCTATGATTTGTCCTTTCACATTTCGGGGTGTTTTTTCCTTACTCATTGACGTAGTTTAAAAAGTACCGCTAGGTAGTAATATTGATTAATTGTTTGACCTTCAGGAACCCAGTGAAGGTACACAATCAAATCAAAAAAATACACAATCACAAAGGATATAAAAAAAACAATCTTCATTACTTTAAATTTTGACTTGCTCATTCGAGCTTTTTTGGCTCTCGGTGAAGTCGGCTCTTCCAGTGCACGGATTGGCGCTTCGTTTACAAATCATAATTAAAAATTCACGTTTCATCGCATGTTATTATCTTCTACCTATTTTATTAAGGTGAAATCTGCATTAAAAGGGACAAGATTTTAGTCTGTGGAAGCTGTAAAAGAGAAAGCGGCACGTGTCTTGAAGGAGCTGACAGAAGATGACTTCCAGCACTGTTTCCAACAATGGAAAATTCGCATAGAGCGTTGTAGGGTTAGAGGAGGAGTGTATATTGAAGGTGACAATAAGTGATTATTTATAAAATTAAAATAAATTTTTTTACAACATCAGTCTCGTTATTTAATAGCCGCACCTCGTATATAAATCGTTATAATTCGTAAAAATAATAAAGTTCAATGACCAGAAATTTGGTAGCAACATATTTTAACAATTTTATTAAATTTGTACAGTAAACAAAATGGGTTTAACAGAAAAGTTGTTCACGCATAAAATATTCTTACACATATAAAATTATAATATATTAGTAAAAATATATGTGTGTGTGCATGTATGTGTATATGTATGTACCTTTTGTGGTTCCAGTTTTTTACTTTCTGGTTCTTTAGGCTTAGTTGGTTTATCCTTTTCTTGTTCCTTCTATAGAAAAAAGAAAGAAAAATAACACAGAGCATGCATTTTATGTATTTGTTAATTTTAAACACATCATATAGGCTACATTTATTTTTTATGTAAGTCATAAAATAAATTTTTGTGTAATAAATGGATTTAATTTTAAATTTGAGTAAAATATGAGGTATTGAAGAAAATTTCTTCCTAAATTTTGTTATAATGTGTATATATTTTTTAAATTTCATTAAAATTTTAGTGCTTAAACTTGTGGTTAATTAGTGTAAAATTTATACTTCAATACCCGAACGATGTTCAAGTAATGTCCAGTAATTCTCACTGTTACTGTGTAGGAGAAAGATAGTACGACAAAGATTTATATAGTGGGTTAGGTCCATTAACTCCTAGTGGAGATACTGTTAAGTACAGGAAGGCGGCTGTTCTTACTCTATAAATCTGTCTTTCTCTGTTCTACGCATTACCAAATTACTGTTTGAACCTTTTGGCGTACGTAAGTGTATTGTCATGAAAGTATGATATTTGTTCCAAATAATAAACGCTCTTTTATAAATTTTTGAAGAATTTTTATAATAGTCACCCACCCAATGAAAGATTTTAGTGTAAAACAGCGTGTAGCTCATTCAGTAATGTAGAATGTAAATTAAAATAATTAGTGTAAAATATGATAATATGCTTCAAATGTACCTTAGTAATTTCAGGTTTTTTAGTTTCAGTTATTTCTTGAGGAGTTGGCTTGGTTTTGTTCAATTCTGGCTCCTTCTACGGTAGAATTCATGCAATAAACATAAAATTACAATCATGCAACCATAACAACATTGATTTAGAACAATTAATGTAAATAAACATTGATTAAATTAATGTATAAATATTTAAAAAAATGTTAGTGGTTTTGAAACGAATGTAAATTTGTAAACTATTTTATTTTTAATATGAATAAGTAATAATTAAATGTTTTCCTGTTTACTATTGTTTGTGAATATCAAATGCAGACTGTTTGACCATCCTTTTTCGATTATTAAATTATTTTTTTACAAATAGTGTGAGAATAAATGGGTGAAATCCATGTAATGAGTTTTGTGTATATGGTAATGAAAATATAACACGACGAGTATTTAACGTACATCATTTTAAAACTACTTGTAACAATAAATAATATATTTAAATACATATACTGTATGTACCGCTTATTGGGCTATAATCAAGTTGGTATTCCGAATTTTTTTATGGTGATTTTGATCATAATATCCAAAAATTACATCAGTAAAAGTTTGATCACAAATAAAGACCGTATATTTAATAGAGAATACAGGAATTTCTTGTATATGCCATTTATAAGTTGCACAACATTAGCGCAGTGTTTGGCATGAGAAAATCAGAACAAAAATCAAAGATTAAAAAACAGAAAAACTGGCAGAATTCAGCGCTGCATGCGATTCTATTTGCAGGACAATAGGAAAGAAAACGAGACAGAACAACCAAATGAAATTTTTTAGAGCGATGGCCGAACCACTCATAACATATGGAAGTAAAACATGGGTGTCATTACAGAGGAATAAATAAACTGAGAGTAAAGCGAGGCTTGGGAAGATCTAAAACGAGATGGATACCGGAACAGACCATTGAGCCTAATCCTCGACAGATGATGATGTGATGATGCAGGAACCTAATTACTTCAAAATAAGAAAAACCATTGTTTTTGTGTCACACGCACTAAATGTTAGAATACTTTCACAATAATTGAATATAATTATGGTCTATGAATAGCTGTGGATATTCAATTGAATCTATGTAATCTGAGATGGACCGTAAATATCTCATAACTAAAAATGTTAAGTGATAAATTTAGAAGTTGATGGTATACAACACAATATTATGTTTTATTTATTTACTCGCATAGATTTTCATTAGGTAGGATGATATATGATCTACAGATGCAGGCCACCTCTAATTGGACTTAATTATTTCCAGTACGAAAGGCATACATAGAACAGTAGAGCTAAAACTGCAGTAAGTCACTTTTCGACTACGGGTGAAGCATATATGCTTCAACTACGGGTTGATAATAATGGTAATAATGGTTTTATGAACCATTATGTGGATCCACCTAGGAACGTTATTTTTAAAAATTAAACAATTATTCCAGTTTAGCAAATCCTTGATTAACTGAAGTCACTCCATGTAAAAAAATTATTGAACACATTTAATTAAGTTAATGTAAATAAGTCTATTAAAATAAACTTAGCCTAGTGAATGAGTATTAGTGATTATTTAAATGAATTGTACCTGCGGTAGCTGTGGTTTCTTAATTTCATTAGTGTCGTTTGTATATTTATCTGTTTGTGTTTTTTCTGTTGGTAATTCGGGCTGTGTTTTACCATTTATTTCTACTTTTGTTTTGTCTTGAACTGGTTCACTCTGTTGTAAATGACATGAACAATGAATGAGTAATTAAACTTATGATTATTTTAATTTAATTACTGCATGATTATAAAATATGTGCTTTTATGAAACATTTGTCTTACTGGATACATTCCGAAAAAAATATTTTCTTGTATGATAAAAATATATGAATGTATGGGATTCAATTATGAAATCAATGATGGCAATGGTAATTTATTATGAACCTGCTATCAGAAATAAGTATATTTTAAATATGCTTTCCAAAAAATCATAAATAATTTTCATTCCTTTCAGTAAATTTACCTTAAAAGAGGTCATGAATTTGATGAGATATTTAAAATAAATTCCATATTTAAGAACCAATAAAATTTCCAAAAACTTTTGGAATAAAATATAATAATCAAACTCAGCTACAAGAATAAATTAAATCATTTGAAATATTAAATCTACATTGAAGAACCTAAAATACTACAATTTCAAAATGGAATGGAAACATAGAACAATGAAAAGTTTTAACTTTCTTTAGAAAATTCACAATAAAGTTTAAGACTTTTAAAAAATCCTAAAAAGGAATATGTATTTTTTGCTATAAAAATCCATGTGCAAAAGTATTTTAGCTATAATCACAAAAACATGTAAATAAAACTAACTGTCGGACAGCATTATTTACTTAGGCCTATGTAACATTTTTCAAAAAGTCAAAATTATGAAATCTCAGAATTGCTAAAAATAGTTAAACTGCTGAGTAATTTTATATTTCTGAAAATAAATTTTAATTAATTACATAAAAATGAAGATACCAAATTAATTCTTAAAATATGTTGATAAAACTTATGAGTAAGTACCAAATTTTAGTGACAATACTAAAACCACTATTAAAATTCTACAAAACAAATCAGATAATAGACAAGAGAAGAAAGTTTATCTTATAAAATTAAATTGAAAAATTATTTAAAAAATAGAATAATTTTAAATAGCTTTATTAAATAAATAATCATAAGAGAAATTAAATGTAGATAATATCTGTAAGTTTATGAATAGAAGAAAAAGTCACAAAAGTCTGTGATGTTTGAAGCAGAAGCAGTGCAGAGAGCATTTGAAATGAGAGAAACAAATCCTATTAAAAATTGTAAAGAAAGAAAGCAAACTTAAATTCAGTAGTGGTTTTTATGGTTATTATGAAACGAAGTAATTAAAACTTTTATGAAATTAGTTTATTCATAAATTATGTTGAAAAAAATCACCTACAGTTAGATCTAAACGCGGGTTTACAAGGTTCACTTTTTTAAATCACTCGAAGTGAATGAAAAGTTAACTGTGTAAAGAGTGAATCATCCAAAGTGATAATCCAAGATGACGGATGAATAAATCGAGTTTGGTTCAATCTAGAGATTTACTTTGATGAATAATCAACAATGAAAAGTGTAAACATGAATCAATGTGTCGAAGTGAACGTATCTCCTGGCTCAGTTGCAGTTTTGTGTTTTTTCTTGTTTTCTACACAACATTTGTAAGTTACGACGAACCAAATGAAATGGAGCTATTATTAAATTGACATGATTAACAAATTTAATCTCCCACTTTTGACAATAGAAAAATTCAAGTGCAAAATTTAAACTATCCCAACTAGGTACTCTAGTGAATTGAGTAAAGTTTTAAAACCAACAAAAATAGATGGAAGTAATGATGCCATACGTAATGCAGCTTCAAATGATCCGAAGCAGCCACCAGTGGCAATAAAATCTGAGAGGAGGCTCTACTCACATGGGGATACACAAATCTGGTTTCGAGTTGCCTGACGACCAGAAGACTATGTGGCTGCACGACTTAAGTCCCTCGTCATCCTCATACAACCACGGTTTTTGAGGTTCGATTAGATCAAGTCAAGTCAGTTTACGCAGCCAATAGGCGGAGTAAAATACCCAGTACTCTTCATCATTGTGTATCCACATTTGCGAACAGTGTCTAGGTGATTCTAGAAGCGATGAGGATTATCCAGTATTATTATAACCGCCGGTACAGAAAGAGAAAGTGAGATCGTTGTGGATACATCTTAACATCGAAACTTCTCCACTTCCTCCATGAATTTCAAATTGAACATTTGTTCGCTCATTCCGACACGATAAACAAGCCACAACTGGTACGCAACTGAGAGACTGGGAGACCAGGAGATCAGCATGGCGACGTCTCTGAATCGCGGCTACTGGAGTGTTCTCGTCTGAGTGGCGCCACCTATTTACAAAATTCAAGTCTCTTGGTCGCCGTGACTCCTAGTCGCGCGAAGACGTGACTATCCCCGCATGAGTAGCACGTAAGTTCTAACTCCTGTTTATTATTATTTTTTGGTTTAACGTCCGACTGTTTTGCAATTACTGCTAATGCAGACGATGAAGGATGAAATGATATTTTGTAATGTGTGAAAATATGCCGTGCCTGAATGGGATTCGAACCCAAGACCGCATGATGAGAGGCAAGCACGTTACCAACTACGCCAATGCGGTCGGCAACTCCTGTTTAGCTGGAAGTCATTTACTCATGATATTATTCTGTCTTTTAGATTAGTAGTGAGATTTTAAAAAGTAAATCTTTAAATTGTGATTCATACATTCGAAAACTATTTTTAAATGTCATTTTGTTCACCAATATCCATTCTTTTTACAAGGTAGCTGAGACCCCATTTTAGCACGTTGCGATATTTTAATTTTTACCCTGAACGTCTCTTTTATCTTTAATTTTCTACATGACGTAACATTTAATTTCGCTCCGCCATGCACAATTTTATTTCCTGCTGTTTTGAAGAAAACGAAATGGTTCATTTGTGATTGTGATGCATCTAAAGAAGAAGTTTAAAAATTCAAATTTTATTTCATTTTGAGCGATTCATTCTCGGTGATTACAAAAATGAACCGAGTAAATCCGCCTTAAGATACAATATTAAAGAAAGAAAAAGTAGAAGACAGTTCTGCAGTAAGAAATATGATAGTGAACAAACTAATTCGAGTATAATGAAAGCTCAGATTAAAAATCAAATAATAGAGACTTCAATGAAGAAGTACAAAAATAGAGAAAACTTTTACAAAGAAAAGAAGCTCAGCAAAACTGGAATATATGTATACATGATTTACCTTCTTAGTGTCAGTCTGTTTTGTTTCTGGCGTATCTAGTGTAGTTTTAGTTTTGACTTTATCAGTTTCTGGTTCCTTCTGTTGTGTAATTATATGACAAGCGTGTAACAGAAAAATTAAGTTATGAATAATATTTGTGAATTATAATACACAAGTTCTTTAATAAATATTCAACATTAGACATTTTTAATCTATTAAAATAAGACCATCAAATACCTTCATATCGTTACTCAAACCGTTCACGATTATTTTAGAAATAAAATAAACGTCCCTTATTGCAATCACAGGTTAATACGATCACCCAATTATGATAAAATCCAAATCATAAAATTGTACTAATTTTCTTCAGTTTTTATGATCCCGTACCGTAAACCGGGGATATTTTGGCCCATAAAGGCCCATCATTCTAGTAACTCATCCTAGTACATGGTTTTGTCCATAGTTGGATGGGATAATTTTCACCACCTCTAGCGTAATTTAGTATACAGGTACAATGTAACAAATTTTGTATTGTGGTAATTTATTTATTTTGTAACGTGTAATATATATGAGAAATAAAATTATTATTATTAATATTATTATTCACAAAACTATACTAATTATTTTATACTCCGAAAAGTAGTTTAGGAATATATTAACGAGAATAAACCATCCAAAACTTTTATACTGACAAGCGCCCTTCTGATTAATTTTTTAAGATAATACGAGCGAAAAATTAATGGTTGATCTTGTAGACTAGTTATAATCAACAAGATTTAAAAAATGTATTATTAGTCCCGATTTTTTTCGTAGATTAGCCTTTCGTTGTATTCATAAACTAATTCATGAAATTAATTTAATAATTGCAGATGTTTAACTTGGGTATTTTGTACTCTCTTATATTTTTGATATTTTAACCCCAAACTTATTGCCCCTTTGATGCTAGTAATTAACACGTGTGTAGCGCGGGTTGTTTATCTCATGTTAAAGCGCAAATTTTAAAGTATATTCTACTGTAAAAATCGTAAACATCGATTTTTTATTATTTCATTCAGGACCACCCCCACCCCTAAGAATGTTATGCCTTATTAATACATTAAGCATCAATTGAAAAGCGTATCAAATTTTATTTGAATGAATTTTTTGAAATTTTTTGTAGTAAGATATACTATTTGTTTAATTTAATGACAATTATAGTTTTTTTTTTGTTTTGCGTCAGACTTTTTGGAATTACTGCTAATACAGACGGTGAGACGAATGATAAACAAAGATGAGTGATGAAAGATTCCCAGACCTAACCGGGAATTGAACCCGGGACCAGGTAAGGTAAGTATAATGTAGAGTATAATGAGTTATAAATTGAATGAGTAATGCAATGAAATAATTAAATGTACCTTTGTAACTTCTGTCTTTTTAGTTTCAGGTTTATCTTCAATTTTTATTTTATTAGTCTCTGGTTCTTTTGGCTGTGAAATGCATGCAACAAACAACAAATAAGTTAAACACATAATGTCACAAAAGTTCTTTTAACAACACATCAATGATTTTGTTAATTAAATCTGTACTTTGTAGGTAGCGCAACTAAATTTGAAGCTTTACATAGTATATAAACTTGCTCTCGTTGATAATCTACTATTATTTTAGTGTAACATATGGTTCGTATAGGTGTACAAATTGAATAAAATATTTTTAGAATGATTGATGGACATATGAATTGTTAAATGCAGAAAGACCATCCACTTTTTTTAATAATATATCTATAGAAATGTATTCTACTTGAGAAGGGTACGAAACAATTTTTTGATTTTGTTTATGGCAAATAAAAAATATTGGAGGGCATTACATCAATTAAGTCAAATTTTTGTAAAAATTTATTACCAACTAGCAATATCCCTAGGTCGCTACACTTTATTGCATATCTAACTTTTAAATCGTTTAACTTCTCAGTTAACTTTACAAGTTGAAAGCCAAATCACGACTGTACAAATAAAAAAAAAATATTTTGGTATCAGGTATTTCGTAGTATCTTCAGATGTGACTTTATTCTTTTAGATAACTGCCCCAAAAATAATTTTGAAAAATTTTGAAATAGAGAGTACGTATAGGATGATGAAATATATATTGTAGATTGGTACTGAACCGTACCTGTTAACTGACAGTATAAATAAATTGCACAACAATTTATAAATAAATTAGACGGTACCATTTATTATTTTATTTGTAATATACAATAGATGGTATTGTTAGATAATAGCAATAACCATCCCAAACGAACTTAAACCAAACACATAAAATAAAATATGGCTTCATCTTACTAATCATAAAATTTATTTTCAAAATTTAAAAATTATGTCGTAACTTATAGCCTGTTACTTAGGAAGTTCTGAGCTTTACAACAACGATTAATTTTTAAGCGGTTTGGGTAGTTTCTTCAAATACCTTGTATACGGAATAAACAAATAGTACTTCTTTAGAGTATTAGTAAAGATAAATGTAGGATTTTGTTTCGAAAAAAATAGTGCACATGTTCTTTCTGCAATTAAAGATTCATTTAAAAACATAAAAGCTTCAGATTTAATACCGCTACTGATCTTGTCATATTACTAGAACACCAATTATCAAATTTGATTTTTTTATTCGGTTTTAATAAATAGATGAAATTATTTACAATCAAATTCAATTAAATAATAATAAAACAGAATATATGAGTGTTACTTTAACAATTACATTTTTACAACTAACATTCAGAGGACAGATGGAGCTACATTCTTAACACTTCAACAAAAATTCAATCTATACCTGTATATAAATTACAAGAAAAATCATGCAAATATCTTCAAATATTAGACTATATTTGAAAATAATTGTTTAACATAAAACACATAAAAAATACAACAAGTAAAACATAAAAATTTCTGACACGTAATATGAATAATGAAATCTATAATAATGTTTTTGTTACCAAATATGATAAGATTTGAATGAAGAGATGGACAATTAATCACCGTAACATAAAAGAACTGGTTGGTTAAATCAACTGGTTGGTTAAATTTAATTTAAATTTAAATGTATACATATATCCTAATCTTTTATCATCTATGTTTAAAACGTTATGATCAGCTTTTCTAAAATACCCAAATTTATAATTGTTAATTTTATAAAGATACCTTCTTTTTTAACTAAAAATATAGTTATATAGACCAAAGTATTGAGTGTAATGTTGGATACTGTTCGATCAGTTTCGTCAGTTCAATGGATCAGAGGAGAAGATCAATGAAAATAAATAATGTAATATATTCTAGTAAATGTATTATATAGAATTAGAATAAATACAAATATTGAATACAATAGTTCACTGAGATTAATGTGGAATTTCTACAGTGTTCAACAAAAACAATTTGTCGTGTCATTTCATGAAACATGGTTGCATACACATGGATTTGAGGAAAAGAAACGAAAGATCAATGAAAGATAAAGTATATATCATACTTTATTCTTTTTTATTTAAGAGTCGAAAAAATGAATCCAAAAACTTTGCATATACGAATCAGTAGAGCTTATATGAAGGCTCGAGTCGGGTGCATAAATAATAAGGGGTTAATATATTTACTTGCCCGTAACAGGCAAGTTGAGTGTTCAATTATTTGCACTCGATCTGCTAGTTCCAGGGCTACAAAAAATAGTTCTGTTTCCTATCACATGGTCAGCCAATTATATGGCTGAAGCATTTAAGAACAGAAGAGGTAGAGGTGTAAAAGACACTAGTCGGAGTTATCACCTCTGACAGTAATGAATTTCATTTTACAGCCAGACCCTGCGGTGAATGAAGTGAAGGTGTCATTTGCAGGGTGGAAAGTAGATGCTTTTCAGAGGGCCTGGCATGCTGATAAGCATACTTTTCCACTTAGTGAAGAAGGCAATTGTAAACCACTTCACTCCTCCTTTTACTCAGTAAAACCTCTACGGGTTCAAATCAGCCTTTCAGGTAATGATCTAAACAACAATATATTTACCTTCAGATTAGAGTTTAAAAAGATACTAAATAAAAACAACTAAAATGAAATCCCTTATCTAATCCTTGACTTTTAGAATATTATACAGAATTGATAAGGGACGAATGTCATCACGTTCACAACACAGCCAACTCGAGCTGTCAGAGAAGCTCTAGCAAAGATTTTGCATAGAATTGGAAAAATTAATTGATAGAATCGTATTATCATAACTATCATAATCATAATCATAGTTCGGGAAACTTAAAACATTTCTTTAAATGAAATCCATCATGAAACAGCATGAGAGTGTATCATCATTAAGGAAGCATGGTAAAAGTATAGCTTCTGACAAAATCCGTTGGAAACTTTAAGAAACAGACACGTTGGCCAGTGAGATAAAGTTTGCTTTTTATACAGATAGACTGAATAATGGTGGAATAAATTTATCAAAATTCTGTATATAACTAATGTACATTTTGGTAAAGACATCTTCAAGTATTTATTTTAATAATGATATTGTTAATAAAAATAATATAGCCTCTACATTTTACGTTCATACAAGATAAAATAAATGTATTTGTTTTAATTTACATGATTACAATCTAAAAAATTTGAAATCAAATGAGAGTTTAAAGTAATTATACAAAATAACACAGTCTTGAAAATTACCTTTTCAACTGTGTCTGTCTTTTTAGGTGCATCAATGCTGTCTTTAGGTTTAGGTTTATCGGTTGGAGTTGGTTCCTTCTATAGTAAAAATGATGATGCATGCAACAGAAAATGTATAAAATTTATGATAGATTACGATAACAAATATGGATGTCAAATGTTTGATGAAAAATCAATTTGTAAATTTTAATCTATGTGAGATACGAAAGGAGTAATATGTGTGTAAATTTATGCAGTGTAGAAAGTTTTATAATAGTCAGCAATCGTGAAAGCACTGTATGTGTTTACTCTGCACTTTACTCTTTCTAGAGATCACTTTAAAAATATGCATCTGATGTTTTCCTATTCATTACTAAAGTAACTAATGCGCTAAATTTCAACTTTCTGTTATGCCTAAAAGTAAGAGAATTAGTGATGAATTAATCATTGAGTCAGGCAGTGAGGGCTTCACATTTATAAAATTACAGAGAATTAAAATTAAATGGACATGTGTCACGCTTTAAAATAAATCTCATATTTATATGAAATGACGTCGATAATAATTACCATAAATTGATTAACAAAGAAGAATGTAACATGAAACTGAAATCATTTTTATTAGGATTATGCAATTACATGACAACCCGGCTATTCGGAAATAATTGGGACCAGGAACTGTTTATTCAGTTATCCAGGATTCTGTTTATTCAGAAAATGTGCACGATGATAACAAAAAATATCTGGTGTGAAAAGCTCACATGACTCTTTATTGCTAATGCAAGTAATAAAGAACATAAACTATGATTAATTTTATCAGTAATCAATGTAATATTAAAAACTTAATCTAATTTTAATTATAAGTGAATGACGGGAAAACTAAATGAAAATCAACTTCTGTTAAATTAATTTAGTTTATAAATTTTGGTTGTAAAATACATACTAAGGCCTTAAAAAAATCTTATTATAAAATATCCTATTTTTTTACAGATTTTGATGAGCAAAGTATAGAAAAATATTTATTGACGCTAAACTTACCGTCGTAGAAAAAATTGTTCGGAATAAAAGTTGTAGATTTTTATAATTTCCTACAACTCTAACTATGGGGTTTAGTTCTAAAATATATATTTAGGGCGCAATCTTTAAAAACCAATATTTTTACCACGTGAGCACAGCCCCAAGAATTTCAGCAACGTGTCACTTACCCTATCGAGGAGGGCTTATAAAATTTAGCAAATTTTTTACTTCTACGGTTTTTTAAAAATCGCCTTATTTACTCAACTTTCATACTCTACCAGATAGGTTAAGCGACATATCTGCTGAAATTGGCGAAGGTTGTGCTCTCTTAGTAAACATTTTTTAGAGATTGTGGAGTTAAATAAACAGAATACAGAATGCATTTTACGGCGAAATTTTACATAATTAATACCTTCTATAGAAAATTAAAAACCTACAACTATTATTTCAATTATTTTTTCCTGAAGTGCTGAATTTAGCGTCATTAGTGATTTTTCATATTTTTTCATTCAAATATCTATTTGAGTTATTACTCATTTAGCGTAACTCACTCACGATTAAAATTAGGTTACGTTGTTTTTATTTTACATCGTTTACTCATAATTAAACATAGATTATATATTTCATTGGAAAGAGAAAATCGTGTGAGTATTTCACACCAGATTTTCATGTTTAGAAGCTTAAAAAAATATTTTTTTCATTATAAAATTACTAGCTTTTATTTTAAAACACGTTCTATACGTAAAGTGCGTGTTAAGAAAATAAGAAATCAGTTCGGATTAGCGGAGTTGTTGGGTTTATACAGGTTTTACTTTCAATTTAATAAAAAAGAATATCGATTTCCGGATTTTTAGCCTATTAGAAAGGAGAATACAATTGGTAAAAGGAAGTTAGAGGACTTGTACCAAGATGATGAGGATCCACATAATCATTCCTATGCGATAAGGGATGAATTTCTGATTTTGTTTTCCGTGAATTCCATTTTTTAAGGTTTAAGTACCTTTTTTCAGGTTCTACTAAAAATGCCACTTTGAAATTATTTGAATATATTTTTAACACCAATTTCTGCAATCTGCCTGATAATTATTATATTATCTTTAACAGTTTCTGAAAAAATATCTTAAAAGCAGTGTTTTTGTGCATTATTATATTGGGAATTTTTAAAATTATTAAAACAATTTCTTAACTTAATTTTTTAAAAAGAATCTGACAGAAAGTGTAAAACGTTCTGAGTTTTCGTACAAAAAACAGATTTAAGATATCTTTACTAGTTTCTTAGAAAAAGGTAAAATCGTAAACATGGAGAAGAAAAGGGCGCACTCAAGAAGGAGAAACATGTTTCAAAAATTACCGTATACAACGAAGAAAAAATTTAACTAAGAGTTTGTTAGCATTCAAGAAGAGAATAGAGAAAAGAGTTAAACTCAACTAAAGAAACAATGATTTCAGGAATAATATAGCCTAAAATTTATAGGAATCATATTTCTTTAATAAGGTCAATAATTTTTATGGGATTAACCATTTTTATTACTACAAACAGAACGAGTAAAAAATTTTGGTAAAGAACGAAAAGTTTTCGTGATCTAAATTTACACATATGTTAAAGTAAAATTTTTAATGTTACACACTTTTATGAGTAAATGAACGGTAGTGAAATTATTTTATTTTATTCGTTTACATACGAGTAACATGCAATCAGTTGAAAGTATCCATACATTAAAACTTTATCAAACTGTTAACTAATATTAATTGATTACTTAAACAATGACAATTATAAGAAAGAAACATTTTAAGAACGTTTGTAAATAATACAGTAAAATAAATAACAAAAAAAGATTCCATCATTATTTTACGATACAACAAAATTGTGTATCTCATGAAAAAAATTTGGTTTGTTAAAATAATTTGTCTGCTATTAATTTGAAAATATCCGATCAACTGTTTATCTTATTGTGATGTTTCTGAATTTAAACTATTTTCAAAAATCAAAGAAATTATTTTTAAATGAATATTTGTTTCATATATTTCTGTATATCAGGATTTATTTATTCAAAAACTACTACGAAGGTTCGCTTCGCAATCATAAATATTATTTGATTAATGGAACGTTTACATTTACTACATTGTGTAATAAAAATTTTAAGTTTAATAAACAATTGTTTATTGTTTAATGTTTATATATAGATTGTTAAATAAACAATCTATTTATTTGCCGTTCCATTGGCGTTGTGGTCAACCCAACTGGTTTATACACCAAGGGTCCGGATTCGATTCCCGGTTAGGTGTGGCACTTTTTCATTCTTTACTTATGATTACCTACGCACAAATTGAGGCTATTTTAGGCATCATCACCTAACACGCTGTAGAATTTTCTTTTCTTTCAGCTATATACATTTTTACATTGTTCAGTAGGCAACCAAAAATTTTCCCGACAAGCTCTTTGAGTATGCAATACCACAATATTACATTGATTTAATAAATGAAAAGATTTTGATGGTGTTTTAAAGGAAAAGAACTATTTCTGCATTCAGCGTAATATACCACCAGTGAAAGAAGAGAAATAATAACTGGATATGTGTTATAAAACAGTTCATCAAACCATTCATTAAAAAATATGGTTACTAATCTCCTAAACGATTTTGTGCCAAACAAACAAACGGTACTTTTTTATAATATAGGGTCTAAGTATAGATATCAGTTCCAGTCGTGACAGTTAATGAAAGTTTTAATGTATTTTTACGGTAACTAGAACTAAAATAAAAACAATAAGGGTATACTTACTTTTGTAGGCTTACCTTATCCAAAACTTCATACAGGAATTAAAAGTATAGTATAGGTGCATAAAATTATATTTTAATTCTTGAGAAAAAAATCAATGGTAGTCATTTCTTTACAAGAATAATGTTAACATAAAAATATTAGTTTCTTACCTTCAGCCCAGTGATATTTAACAAAAAAAAATTATTATTAATGCTTACGTACCCCTGAAACCTATTAAAAGTATTAAAAAAAGTTTTAAATGAGATTAAAATGTTTGAATGGGAAATTAATCTAGAAAATGTTACCTTCTTCTTCTCTTCCTCTTTCTGAAAACAAACAAACAAAACAAATGTAAGTAAAATTATAAATGAAAAATTACTACTGAGTAAATTGTTTTATAATTTACTACAAACGTCTTTGCTTTACATCAGTTGATTTAATGCAAACAATAACAACATTAAAAATCTGTTTTGAAACTCTCGGACGACTTTCTCTTGCCAATGTAAATAATGAAATATATCTATGTTTAACCTTGAGTAAACAATGTAAAATTTAAAACACAACCTAATTTTAATCATGAGTGAATGACGCTGAAGGCTTATTCCCATGACGCTAGTTTACTAGCTGCTAGTAGACTAAGAGCTACTACTAGCATTGTGGGAACGAACAACTAGCAGCTAGTTTATTTAGTTAAATCGCTGGTATTCACTAGCGCGCTAGTGACATTGAACACGTTTGATTTTACTAGCGGTAGTAGGGGAGAAAAGGTCACGTGATTGACTAGCGCTGGTAAGCTAGCTCGGTGTGAACGTTTAGAAACGTTGGTATTTGCTAGTAGTTTGTATTTTGTACAGCAAGCCCCAAGAGTTTCAAAAGATATGGCGCTTACCCTATCTTGTAGAGCATTAAAAATATAGTAAATGAGGCGTTTTTGAAGAATAAAACGTTACTGTTGTTGTTTAGGTCATCAGCCGAAAGACTGGTCTGGACCTGTAGAGGTTTTACTAAGTAAAACGAGGAGTGAGGTGGTTTACCATTGGCTTCCTCACGGAGTGGAAAAGTACGCTTATCAGCATGTCGGGCCCTCTGAAAAGCACATATTTTCCACTCTGCAAATGACACTTTCACTTCATTCATCACAGGGTCTGGCTGTATAATGAAATTCATTACTTTCAATGGAGATAACTCTGATTAGTGTCTTTTACACTTCTACCTCTTCTGCTCTTAAATGATTCAGTCATTTAATTGGCTGATCATGTGATAAGAAACAGAACTATTTATTTTAGCCCTGAAACGAACATATTGAGTGTAAACAATTTGACACTCCACCTGTCTGTTATGGGCAAAAAAACGTTACTGAAGAAGTTATTTAAACAAAAACAAATTTAGAAAATATCTTCATTAAAATTGAACTCAATTTTTGTGATTGGAAGAGATAAATAGTGTTATATGTAAAACAAAAGGGCAGATAAGAAGAGTTGTTTCTTCAGAAACAAATTTTTTTTATTAAATTTGGTCGTTCTATATATAATTTTTTAATCTTTAATGTCTGTACGCTGCAATCTGTTCAATATTAAGAACAATAAGCAAATCCATGGCTCAATGAGATGAGGATGATATATGTGTGACTTGTAGTCTTATTTATATATATGGTGATAAAACGCATTCTAGATGTAAAGCAAAGACTAAGTGTAAGCTACAAGAAACTTCAATAAATTTAATAAAGGAAATTATAGAAACAAATCTATATGATAAAAAATTAACCTGAAAAATAATTATAAATAAGATTGACCAGTCTCTGCACAGTCTTATTTGTAATTATTTTTCAGGCTAATTTTTTATCCTAGGAATTTCTTACTATAATTCCCTGTATTATACCTATTAAAAAAAAATAACCAATATAAAGAAGTCAAAATTTATTTGAACTTTATAGTTCAACAACTGGTACCTAAAGAGTATTATCATGGTTATAAGTATTCTATTTTAATTTCACGAATAAAGCAATGATCAAGTGTTTAAGACAATACACCATTAGAAGTTATTTTACAAATTAATTGTATAAATCGTATTTATTTGTTTGATGTTTCATAAATAATTTGTTATCAAATTAACTTTTTATTAAAAAAAAGAAATTAATAAATTATAAGGGGATTTATTTATGAATAAAATTGAATTTTTTACCATTTATGAACTACTGCATTTCGTTTTGTCACTTCTACCGGTATATTATCAACAATTTTAACCAGTTGTTTTGCTTTGACTTTTTCATGTTAATGCTTTCAAAATATTTTGTACTGATTTTTTAATCAATACAGATTCATGGAAAAGAATCGTTTGAAAACGAACCTTTAAACCTCATAAATTACCTCGTAAACGGATGACTTCCTCCTTTCGGTTATTTCTTGTTTTGGTTCTTCTAATTTATTGGATTCAGTTACAGTATCCTCTTTCTACATGCATCATAACAATACAATACGACCATTCAATCAAATGCAAACAATGACAACAAACAATTAACCGTGATTTTTAGTACAATGCATAATGTTTGAAAGAAATTTTAAAAAGTTAATGAATAAAAACAAAATTGATCTATTTTATGAGTATTAACCTAAATAAACTTTTAAATATTTCTATGTTTATTGAAAATACAGTAGAATCCGGTTAATTGGGAAACTTTAGTCCAAGTAGAAAATGTCCCAATAAAGCAGCTGTCCCGATAAAACGAAGTGAAATGTTATGCGGTATAAAACTCGTAAAATTTATAGGGAATAAAATATATTATAAACTATTTTTAAGTAATAATTTATAGCCTACGTATTAATAAAAAAATTATGGATCGAAATAAAAATAATAAAAAGTGTTTTAAGTCAACAGCCGAAAGGCTGGTTTGAACCTCTAGAGGTTTCGCTACGTAATAACGAGGAGTGAGAGGTGTACTACTGTTTTCCTCACCGATTTAAAAAGTATGCTCATCAGCATGTCAGGCCCTCTGAAAAGTACCTACTTTCCACCCTGCAGATGATATTTTCACTTCATTCACCACAGGGTCTGGCTGTATAGTGAAATTCATTGCTCTCAGAGGAAAACTCTGACTAGTGTCTTTTAAACCTCTACCTCTTCTGTTCTTAAATCCTTCAGTTATATAAAACTATCAGTCACTATGTTAATGTATTGCATGGCTGACCATGTGATAAGAAACAGAACTATTTTTCGTAGCCCTGGAACTAGCAGACGAGTGCAATTAATTTAACACTCCACCTACCTGTTATTGGCATGATAAAGAATAGAACAAATAATTTAATGTACTATTTTAATTGTCGGTTTCGGTGCTGCTGTTATTTCAGCTAGCTGGAATGGATTTAGCAATCAACCTCAATTCCATCACATAGATTTATTTCGTCCGCCCTTTAATTTTAAATGCAGATGTTGCTTTGTCTACTTGCATTCCAGTAATGTGTAATTAAATTTCTTTCTTTCTTTCGGTATTCTTCAAAATCTTCGGTACTTTACATCTCTGTTGGTAAACTAAATCTTTTTCAAAATGTTTTAAAACTATTGGCACTTCTATAAGAGTGGAACGATCTTCCGATGTTGTTAAATAAATACACGTGAAAGAGGATTAGTCATATTTTCTTTATGAGAAAAGAATTTTCTTGTCTCAAATGAATGGAACACCGGTCCCGTATAACCGAAATTCATTTCCATTAGATCCTACGTTTTCTTTTCATTTCAGAGTATGTGTCCCGTTTAAACGTTTTTTCAATAAACCGATGTCCTAATTAATCGGATTCCACTGTATTTGATATTATTTGTACCATACTAAATCCACAAGGAGACAAACTTTCGTTATTTATTTACAAATTAATTTTATTTAAAATACAATTTTTTTACTAATAGTTAATAATTATTCAGACATTATGCATTGAACTCTTAATAATAAAACACAACACAAATTTACAATGAATCACAATGCTTGTACAATTACGGTGTGCAAAATGGTATGGATAAAATATGCATTTTAGTACGACAGATATAAACAAAAGAATCAATTTTTTCTAAAATTTATTCTAACATTCGTAGACCAACATATCAACGATCAAATTATTACCCATAATGCAATGCTGAATTAAATTGAATATGTAAAGAAGTGTAGTGTTTCAGACCAAAATTTGTTGCAATATACAAAAGAAACATGAGAAACACGTTGTAAAATTGTTACCTAAAAATTACATTTGTCAAATTCAAAAATTAGTAAATATAACTTGCTAATTTGAAAAATTGACGATGAGAAATTTAACAGTAAGAAATTTTCTTTTGATTAAATTGTAACCTTTTAAAACAAATTCCTTATTCTGCAGTAACAGGAAAGCTAACGGTTTCATCTAAAGAAAAACGAGTCGTCAATTTTTTTAAGTTTATTTTAAAATATCTTTTCACAATGAAAATCACAAATAAAAATCTTAATGTAGTCTCTTAAATATTGAATTTTACGTAATAATAATGCTCGATAAAGAATAGTTTTTCAAATGTGTAAACAAGTTATTTTAGAATAAATAATATTTAATTTTCTGAAGGATTTGAAAATGTAATATGTTTTTTGTTGCTACCTGAAGAAGATTATCAGAAAAAATTGAAATTGTTCTTGAGAATATTTGTAATTTACTTCAGTTTATCAGTAAAACATAAATTAATTCAGGTGACAAAGAAAGTTTTTAAAATGCCATCGTAATGAACAGCTCCTTACAACAGAATGTATGTGTACATTTTACTCTATGATGTAAAATATAATAATGTGGAAGTTAACCCTTTTGGATAATTGTTTATGTATTACTTCATATATATTAGTTTTATTGAAAAATTTCGAGGAACAACCCTTTATTTCAAAATAATTTGATTTTTCCATGTACAGTTTTTACAAAAAATATATTTTCCTATAGACTGTACCTTAATTAGGAATCTGTTTTACAATAAATAAACAAAAATATTGAATGGTCTGAAGCACTACGTATACTTATGTACAGTTTTTGGAAAGGCTATATGAACAATTTTTACTGATCTTGGGTAATTTAGATCTGTTAATTAGAAATCAGTTTAACATATTTTGAAAATTAAGTTTGTACGTAAACGAGTACAGAAATTTCACGCATTTGAACACGAGTTTATAAGTACCCCATGACCAATAACACAATGGATATTGTATTGGTCCCAATTCCTTTCATAAAAAATAAACAATATTTATTATCATTGTTTCTTAAATTTGTTAGTTTGAAAAGTCCCTGACGAACAAACACTTTATTTTATTATATTTTATTTTTTTAATTGAAGTCGCATCAAAATCTTGGCTATTAGCGTCTACTTTGGGTTAAGGAACGGTGGGGGGTTTAAACGGTTTTTAATAATTTTTCAGACCCTGGTCGGGAACCGAACCCAAGACCTCCGCTTTGCAAAGTAGCACACTATCCACTGGGCTTCGAAGGCGGCTTGTTTCAATTTTGTTATATAAATATTTTACCGTCATGATTTAAAGCGTTAAATCTATAGAGGAATAATTAATTTAATTGTTTTAACAAATTCATCTCACTAGAACCATAATGCAATAATGTACTGAAATGTTTTACAAATGCAAAGTCAGGACTAGTTGATTTGTGAAGGGAGGGATGAACGAAATTACACTTAGTATAATTTTTAAGAAGCAATACCAAGATGTAAAATCGAAGGTAGTTACCCAAGATCATTTATTAAAAAAAAAAAATGTAAATGGTGAACCGTATTATTACATGTGTTTATTAAATTATTAATACTTATTTATATTAACAATATGTTTATGAGTAAAAATAAAAAAAGTTTTAATAAAAATGTAATTACAATTAAGTTAAGAAATTAGTCATTTACAAGATTAATAATAAGATTATACTGTGAACAATTCGAACTGGCATAACTCTTGCTCTACGTGTACACTCAGTTCCACATAAAATATATCCATAACCTATTCTTTCAACAAGGTCTACAAATTTTAATGTGCGCAAATGCCAGCAACCCTATTTAAGTATAAACATACAAATAATTATTTAATTTTAAAATATGTATTTAATTTATCCCACTAAAAGTTTAAATTATAAATTACAAGAACTAAACTGCAAAAACTCACTTAAATTATACTCTACAGACGCACGCAACTAACTAAGGAAATTGGTCTGAATATAAAATAATAATGAACAGAAAAACATAAATGAAAACAAAATTAGTCACATCATTATGTCTAACGGATATTAATAACAACAGTGAAAACAAAGCGAAGTGACCGTGCATGAGTCGAACATTACAGTAGCGATTGTATACTTTTGTGACTGTACCGTCGTTGCACGGTGAGGGGCGACGATTGGAATAGATATACACTGAAGCTTCTTATGCCAATTCAAATTGTCCAAGGTATACTAAAGTTTACTGCTATGATATTTTATGATGAAATAATGAACGGTGTATAATGTGTTACGATTACTTTTATTCATCTAGTGTTTAAATGCTAATATTGTTTAGTTCATTAATAGTAGGCTATAATATACTTTTAGCGTAATATGAAAACACTGATTTAATGAAGAAAGGTAAACGGTGATTCATTTAGAAGTAAATGATAAATAATAAAGTAGTAACACTCTAATAAAAACATTTCAAAGTACAGTAAAATATGTTTAATACGTTCTCGGTTAATACAATTTCCGGATCTTTTCTGTTATACGTACTCCACTTGAAACACGAAAATATGAAAAATTGAAAAATCTTTTGTAAAATTGATTTTGTCAAGCTTGTATCTATCACATATTTTCCAATGAATAAAACGCTTTTAATGGGAAAAGCTCTAAAAGTTGTAAACGAATTACAGATTACTGACTTTAATAATTTTAGTGTTGGATTTAACGATTAAAAACACGTCACGAAATTGTGGAAAGAAAATGTTTTATTCCCTCTGCTAAAGGATTACCGAGAGAAAATTTTAAAGCAAATGAGTTCGGAATTTCTTTTCATAAATTTATGCCAAATAAAAATATTGGTTTATAAAAATGAAAAATGGCATGATGGCAAAGAAATGACGTGCAACGCGTCACTCATAAACTACGTACTAATAGGATAGGCATGATAGTTCTGTACAAATCACATTTATTAGAGATAGGACTTTCCGTTTAATATGTTAATATGTACCTTAAAATTTATATTAATCATATTTTACTGTAATTCTAAAATATTAATCTTAGAGTAACATTTACCATACTCCAAACGTGGTGTTATAGTTTTGGAACGCTAATGATTGTCACTTGTAAATTTTTTATAAATTTAATCCTATTTTAGAAAAAACAAACAATATTAAAACACTATTTTCATTATTATTATTCTTCGACGGAATTAGATTTATGTCACAGACGCATTTAATTATGGGTTGGGGTAAAAATTATATTTGAAATGTGTTTTCCTGGAAAGGGAACTGTTTTTAAAGGCTTGCAGTCCTTGCAGAATAAAAAGAGAAAGCAAAGATTGTTTACAGAAATATTATGATTAAATTGAACGAATGTAACACATGTAAGTATTAATGAACAAATGAAGCACTACTGATATGGATTTTTCTTTTTATTGGTTTAACGTCCGACTGTTCTGCAATTACTGTAATGCAGACGGTGAAGGATGAAATGATTTTTTTGTAACACATGAAAATATGCCGTGCCTGAATAGGATTCGAACCCAAGACCGCATGATGAGAGGCGAGCACGTTACCAATTACGCCAATGCGGCCGGTCATGATATGGAGCACCAGCCAGGAAACACTGGCGGACTGTTAACCCAGTTTCTGCAGGTGCAAATTTCCTGGAATATTTAAATATTTTAGCATAATTTTGATGAAAATTAAGACAATAATTTTAATCAACATTTTTTTTATTTAATTTTTGAATGTACAGATGTATCTACTTAACGACCATAATCATTCAAAACCGTATGCGTAGTCTATATCCGCAGAACGACCCGTGAGAAAGATTTTTTGGTAAATATGTCCGTCAATAGTTTGCAAGGATTAATGAATTTTTTTTGAACTAGCCTAAATGAACCATGTATGTAGTTTATAAAAAATTGTAATGAACGTATGATGACGAATAAGAAAGTAATTTTATTATAAGATTATTCTATTAAAACATTCCAAATAATTATATAAAAATGATGACAAACTGAAACTGTTGTAAGCACTGTTAAAATACGTTCTAAATTAAATGCACTTCACAAGAATACACACTATAACTTTTTTCAAACCAAATTAATGTCATTTATTTGACATCATACGTTTCAATTTATTAAGTTTCTTTGGATATTAATTAAAACATAATTAAATTGTAAAATAACATTAGTTTTACCAATGAATTATTATTAACACATTAACAATTACAATAATCTCAGTTGTTTTTCGAGCAAAATAAATTATCCTTAAAATCAAACCATAAAAATATTTAAATGTATTACAGTATATTGTTACTGTTTCTTTTTAAATTTCGAAAAATAAATAAATAATATCTTTTAACTTTAAAAATACAAAACACGGACCAAATACAGTAGACTCTCCATTACCGCGTCAGAATTTTTGGTTTTTTCTTTCTTTTCTGATTTAGCCTGGAATTCAGTTACCCCGGTGAAATGAAGCCATACTGAAAATGGCTTTAATTAGACACATGTAATTACATCTTATGTTTCTTAACTCGAAAAAAAAGAAATTCGTCCCAGAATTTATTGTAGGCCATCTTTAAAAAGTTTTGAAGATATATGTCACGAAACATAAAAATTAGGGGTGGGAAATAAAACTTTTTTAGTTTATATCACACGCATGTACAAACTAGTGGCATAATATTTCATTTAATGGGAAAAATGGTCAAATATTTCAGTGACCAAGAAAGTTTTTCTAATTTTCCATATCAGATTTGTAATCAGTGACCTCGAAACACCCTATACCAAATTTTGAGCTCAAAAAGTCAAATATGTAATGTAAAATATGAAGCACGAGGAATTCTATAAATCACATCGACAGTTTACGGGAAAGCACGGGGAATTCCAACAACTACACCAAATAAGTTAAAGAAGAGCAAAAAATCCCTCTAATTACTTCGAGGACGACTGAGGAAGCGCAGAGAATTATAATTATCCCCAATTTGGAGGAAGATCTTTTACTAGGAAGATCAGGAGAGGGCCACTCCCCCTTGAAGTAATCCCTGGCGGTAGTCCAGAGCGGTTGGAGGGCGGGGCGGAGGTGTAGTCGATAGGGTCTAGGCGACTGACACATTGCGTCTGTAAAAAGATTCCTTCGCCTCTCTAAAAAAAAGGATATCTAAAAGAAAAACTAGCAATTCCAATAAATACTAAGAGTCTTTTTGTAGTGACAATCTTTTCTGCCAGCTCCATGAAAAATATACGAGTTCCATTCAGTTTTTAAACTGTCCTGCAAAGTTTCAGGAAATGAAGTCAGCAAATCTCTTCACCAACGGTATACGATTTTTGTTTCTTTCCATTGTTTTGTTGGATTAGTTATTGCTACTGATTTTTTACACATTAAAAAAATTATCGGGTATAATTTTCAATAACTGCAATTTATCCGTGAAATTTATTATTCGCAGTATTCACGCCAATCATCATTTCCACAGTTAATCGAGAGTTCACTGTAATGCCTATTTTAATTATTACACATTTATACCTTGAAAATTAATATGAGTCACAGTTTTGAAACATAATTTATTTTACTAGAATATTAATTTATAGTGTTCATATTCAAAGAAACATAAAAAATTAAAATTGCATTCCTGTCCCTAAAACTCCTCGATCACAAATTTATTTTTGTAGCACACATGATGTAAAACTAAATAAGTTATTTCAATTATTAAGACAGCAACCAAAGAAGATAAATTTATTCCATAAAAATGCAACAATTTAAAAAATAAACTTATAATAGACACTAAATTAAATATAATAACACTAGATAACTTATACGTACATACATATTTTAAAATACAACACAAGAAAGACAGATTAAAGTTAGAAAATAAATTTCATTTTAAAAATAGCACAAAGAAATTATACTAAGAATAGCAAAATAAGTTAACAGAGAAGAAAGAATAAATTTTAATTAAGTAGTATTATGAAATAAAGAAAATTATTAGATGAATAAAAAAATGAAGATTTATATAAAATTAACACAGACTTTAAAAAGAAGATTATGAAAATAATTTTTTTTAAAAAGCAGAAAATTTGACAGGCTTTGTTTTACCGTACCTTTTCGACTTTCTTCTTTTCAACAACTTTCTTTTCAGTCTTTGAAACTTCATCATTCTATAACATTTTTACCAACGAAAAATGTACATTAATATACAATATACATAAATTAACTTACTCAAAACATTCAACACATAATGAGTTAGTGTTGTTAACTTGGAAGGTTCAGGAGACAAGGAAATACTTAAAAATTATAAAAATGTTAGATATTTAGTAGGTCTAAATATTTATATCTACTAATATTTTATAAAAAGTAAAATTTGTTTTAATTATTTGTTAACCAGTATTTTTTTATCTACGATAAAAGTATGAAGATTTGAAGACTGCTATGAAGTCATCTTCAATCATAACAACTGAGAATATCATTCTAAATATTTATATTACAAAGAAAATTATTTGAGAGTATAAATGTAAATTTAAAATGGTTATTATATG
The DNA here is from genome assembly GCA_035578175.1 of Catonia carolina. Taxonomy (NCBI): domain Eukaryota; kingdom Metazoa; phylum Arthropoda; class Insecta; order Hemiptera; family Achilidae; genus Catonia; species Catonia carolina. Next base: position 3,119,187 of record JAQMRL010000001.1, read on the forward strand.
AGGAGCAAACTCACAAAGCATGTTTTGTCACAGTAATGCAAATTTTGGCAAAACGCGAAAAATAATTTCAACATTAAATCCGTGTAAAATACGAGGAACGTTCAATAATTAACTAGATAAATTAATGTAGAGGAAAAACGATTCATTCAATGGCAATGCAACTTTTTGAGGATGAAGCAGGCAACATTGGGAATGCTATTATTTAGCTGTTTGATCAAAATTAATATAAACAACCTTTTTTGCTCATTTCAAAATGTCAGCTCCACTTGAAATGTGTACGCCGGAAGAGCAATGCTCATTGATAAGATTTTTGCTATTCAAAGGTGTAAAACCGGAAATAATTTACTCAAGAATGTTGAAACAGTACGTTGAAAAATGTTAAAACCGGAGTGACGTATATAAGTGGGCTCCTGGTTTAATTTGGGAAGTACAAATATCACTAATCTCTATCGCTTTGAAAGACCAGTTGAAGTTTCTACTGCCGCTGAAAAATCGCATAAATGATATTCGTGAAGGCAGGGAAGATAAAATTTCTCAAATTGCTAGTTTGTGCAATATTAGTATTGAAAAGTGCGTTCTATTACTCATTGCGTGCTGAATTTTGAAACATTTGTTCGAGATAGGTTTCAAGACAGTTAAATCAAGTCCATTATCACAGCCAGATTTGAATTTGTTCTGAGCTCAAAAAACGGTTTAAAGCGGAAGTGTTATGACTTTCTGGATCAAACAATAATAACTTATGATGAAATGAGGATTCATCATTTTGAGCCCTAATCCAGACGGCAAAGGCTTGAAAGAAAACATCCGGATTTACTAACAAAAAAGTTAAAACTTACGCGTCAGGCGGTAAAGTGATGCCGACGATCGTCTGGGACTCAGAAGGGCGAATTTTCGTGACCATTTTATAAGAACAACGTACGTTGAATAGTGAGTACTATTCTAAAATGCTCCAACCGAAAGTGGCACCCATGATAAGGCAAAATCGTATGGGCAGTTTCAAAAAAGGTGTGATTCTCTTGCATGACAAGATCAACACGCTCAAATACACACCACTCGGAGAATGCTTGATAAACGCTTCAGAAGTTTAATTTGGAGGTGTTACCGCATCCTTCTTACTTGCTAGATCTCGTTCTGACCGATTTGTGTTTGTTCGGCTAGCTCAAAAACTTTTTACGCTGCAAGAAGTTCGACAATGAAGCGGTACACGAATGGTTCAAACAACAACGTAATGACTGCTAGCTGAAATGATAAAGCTCACAAAACAGTGAGTAAAGTATTTAATTATTGCTAGACATTATGTTGAAAAGTAGTATAAGTTTCACTGTCATTGAATATAAAACGTCAATTTGTCTCGTTAATTGTTAAACGTCCCTCATACTTTAATTTTTAACTTGATGAGATTGGTACATGAAATAAAAAGGCTGAATAAAATAAAACCTAATTTAACAAAGAAAAGCAAAATATACGATTTTAGGTTGGAGGAAACACTTTTTGACCAAAAAATTATTCTTGGACAAAACACTTTTAGAACAAATAATAATTTTAGAGCTGGAATAATCAAACATACATCATGTTAATGCTGATTTTTTCCATCAAGAATAAAAATAAAACAGGATTATGAAAAACATACAATGTTTACTGCAACTTCTTTTTCTAAGCATACACAAAGTTTATCGTCATCATTACAAGTTCCATTTAAAAAAAATTCTTGAAGTACTCAAGAATATTCTTTCGGTAAAAAAAACCAAACAGAAACTATTGGGGAGAGTGTAATTGGTTTTAGACAAAAAACTTTTTGAACAAAATTGAGATATGGACAAAACACACTTTGAATGAAAGGCTGATTTTCATTGCCTATTTAACATGAGACAAGTATATTTTGGTCAAAAACTTAAGTTCAGGTCAATTCCAGAAAGTAAGAAAAAGACTAACATATCAAACTCTACTTTTTATCTTTATGACAAAACACGTTTTAAATATTTGCTACTCGTACCATGATAAAAAACCTGTATTTAGTCTCCGAGTTTTGAGTGTGATAGAAATTAGAGTCTGTCAATTTTAAACTCATGTATTTTGTGAACAGGTAGTAGAGGAAGGTTGATGGAATGATCGAATGACTATAAATTCAAATTGCCAGTCTACTTCATGGCTCAGAGAGAAAAAGAGACAAAAAAGTGTATGTGCGCGCGTGAGTGTTATTTCTTATATTTTATTCCTGAATTTCCTTTTCTGGATTTCATTACTTTCCTGCTTCGTAAATTTTCTACTAGCTGCAACAGCTAGCTAAATTTTCTGCTAGCTAAATAAATGGAGTTATGTCGTTAGATTACGAAAACATACACCCTATAGTACAGGCCCCTAACAAATACTTTTTTAATTTCCTTTAAGATTTTTAAGTCATATTATTATAAAATAAATTGACATTTTGAAAATAAATCTGTAAGTTTTTATTGTTTATTGTTTTTGAGTAAATTATAAAATTGTAAAGTTTAAATTAGAGTTCAATATAAAGTTAGAATTTAACGACTGCACTTGCGTTGCAGTATTAACCTTTCTGGTAGAATTATTAGTTTAACTAAATCGAAAGTTACTTTTCCTGTTTTTTTTTTGTGGTGTTCAGTAAAACATATAAATGCTTAGGAATTTAGATCAGAAGAATTGGAGGCATAGGTTCTTATATGTCATTTTCAGAAGGCCTGGTATGCTGATAAACTATTATATCTTCTATTCAGTGAGGATAGCCTGATTAAACCACTTTATTCTAACCATTTCTTGCTTAGTAAAAATGTTAGAGATTCAAACCAGTCGTTAGGCTAAATATCTCAATAAAATAAAGCAATCAGAAGATACTGTACAATTTCAAAAATTAATTTCAGTGCTCATAATGCAATTAATTTTTTTAAAGGCTACCACTTTCAGCGATTTTACATTTTACGAATCTTAAAAAACCTAATCGAGTTAAATGGTAATATCTATTGTTATAATGTACAGTGATAAAACGGGCTGCCAGCAGTCAAATGTACTCTATTTAACCATTTTTTTCATTTTCGTTGAGACGAAATGGTATGCTACTACAGCCTATAATAAATGGAATGGAAAAATAAATATTCTATGTTGCTATAGTGAATAAGCTTGCCGTTGTTTACAAATTAGTATTTGTTGGCCTTAAAATGAGAAAAGGGTGGGCTGGATGTCAGGAGTGGGAAAGGGTAAACTGGATAGTGAAATGGCACCATAGAGTGGGTGAAGGAGAAAGTGTGTGTGTTTGTGTGTGTGAGAGGGAGAGAGCACGTTATGTTTATGTCAAATTAATTTTTAATACTATTCAAATACTTGAATGATAGTGTCAGTGATTGATACACTAAACAATGTAATTCTGTAAAATTATAATTTTTGGAAGAAAATATCTAAACTTTTGAATTAGTCTTCAAGTAGTTAGTGATACATGAAAAATCAAAAGAGAAGGTTATCCTAAAGACAACTGAGTGAGGCCAAGGAAAATATATACAAAAATATTCTACTGAAGAATCCTTTGGCAAAGATTTTTATGTAAAAAATATCTGCCTTTTTAAACTTAACTGTTTATTCACTGTCTCAATCGTTATTGTAGAAAATACCAGGAATTGTATTTAAATCATATTAACTCCATTCAATAAAATACCTTGCTGAATTTTCTTTTGTACCATACAAATATGTTCCTCAAGGATAACTTTTAAGTAGAAAGATTATTTCATTTAATGGAACTAGTGATAAACGGGATTCAATTAAAATTCCCAACACCTTACTTACACTTCAGTTTTATTATGATTCCAACATAATTTAAGTTCTGATCAAACAGCCAACTAGTAACCAATTGACGAAAAATTAACTAGATTGATTGTCCTCCTGTAACAGCACTTTGGAACTCTGTGATACAACTGAGCCTACAGATGTATCATATTCATTTCTTATTCAAACATACTTTGAATGAAATATTATTCAATACAAATTATCAAATTTTGATAATTCTGCTAATCATTCATGATATCTCAGCTAGTTTTTCTTACAAAACTAATCTTGATTTTTTTTGCATTCTATTACATTATTAGTAATCAAATTATTCAGAAAAATAAAAAAAATTCTTATGCTTATAAAATTAAATTCAAAAGCTTTCTCAAGAGTTAATTGATAGGTTAAAGATAAGCATAAAACACAACTGCAGAGGTAAAAAATATTAGAAAACTCCACTCAAAAACTTTATGACTATCTCTGTACAATTTATTATATTCTTTTTTCCAGTTTGGTGTCATATTTAATAAATATATTGAGATTAAAATATATTAGTATATTGAGTCCTGTATCAATTGCTACATTTTTAGATATTTTTATCAGATTGGTATAAGACTGTCCAGAATGATATGGACTTACATCACTTGTGACTACAGAGAAAGAACTGATTCCATGAGCTTATTGGTGGCAATTTTCAAAATTGTTATCTAATCATTTCCCTTAGCCCATCCGTCCATTACACCCAGATATCAGAAACTGCAAAAGATAGCAACAAAATTTTTTTCGGATTCATAATCTACACAAAAAGTGAGTGGGCCTAAATTGGGTTTGAAGTTCTGGTTTTGATCAGAAGTCAGGCGCGGATCCAGGGGGGCGATCGGGGTGATCGCTCCCCCCCCTCCCCAACTGACTAAGTGGTGTACGAAAAATGTTGAGGGTTGAACCGGATAAACCGCGAATCTGTATCATCTGCCAGCAGCTCCTCCCTAATGCTTTGTCATCTTAAAGGGGAAATCCAAAGTTGGATGGCAAAATGGAAAATACGGCATGAACAGAAACAAGCTATTCCAAAAAATGCCTTAGATGCGATTTTAAGCTGCCACAAAGAGGTATACCCTACCATCCACCTTATGCTCAAGGTTCTAGCCTCTCTTCCCGCCAGCGCTGAGAGGAGCTTTTCATCTTTGAGACGGCTCAAGACATGGCTCAGATCAACAATGACCGAGTAGAGATTAGTAGGACTGGCCCTACTTGACATCCACCGAGACATTCCTGTCAATGTTCCTAACGTCATCACACGATTTGTAAAGAGTGGCAATCACAGATTAGATTTTATTGTGTAAATAATAAGTTTGATTACCTCTAGTTGTACATTAATTGTGATACACGTGTTGTAAGCAACTTGATACCTTTATTTGTTTCCTTTTTTCTTCCTCTTCAAAAATCTGAATCTGAGTATACATTTTTAAGTCACTACATATAGTCCAACATGGCTGGTACCTGCCGGCACGTAGCAAAAGATGGATACTTTTCAACTTTAATGTGACTTAAGCATTATCAATCAATCTTCGAAAAATAGAGCTCTAAAATGTTATTTTGAACTCAAAAATACAAAAATTTTCCGGGGGAGGACTCCCGGACTCCTCTTTGGTTGGGGGGTGTACCCCCAAACTCCCCGTTCCCCCCCAAGACAAAGTCCTGGATCCGCGCCTGCCAGAAGTGGCCAAAAAACGTTAGTCAAGAAATCAAAGTCGATACTTGGAAATCAAAATAGTTTCATTCAATTCCTTTTAAAGAGTAGATACCGAAAGTCAAAGGTAAACCTTTTTAAAAATTGCCACCAGCCATGAGACGAGTCAACTCATGAAAGGGATTCTTTTCAAAATACGTTTGTTTAAAAACCAAATCCAAATAACTGAATACTTTATACAGTTACTATTACTCATGGATCATGTATTGAACACTTCTTTTTATATTCCCTTTGATTTTTTGTTTTCCCTTTTGATAGTTTTTCTGCTAAACTGTCAACACATTAAACAGTTATATTTTCCTTTTATTGAACACTTATTTATTATAAAAATTTCTGTGGAGTAATAAGTTCTGAGGATCATAATTAAAAATAAAGTAGGAAATTAATTTAGAATAGGTAGAATAATGTTATGAATCGAAAAATTTCCATATCAACTTAGGATGTGTTCAAAGGAAAAATGTTCAAAAGTGTTGAACATGTGTTCAAAAGTGTTCAAAAGTGTTCAAAAAATGATCAAAATATTCTGGTTAAATGTGTTAATAATATTGGCGTAAATCTAAATGATAGTAAGGATTAATAAAAATAAAACATTCAAACAAACAAAATTCGGGCATTTAAACTTTATTTTAAAATCAAAAATTACTCATACACTAGCAATAAAATAAAATGTACCATATTTATTTGAGCAAGGAAATTTGGTTTACATGAGTTATGAACACGCTCGTTAACCGATTCGTTGCTTTCGATTTATTACATATTATTACTTTTTTAGAGTTAATATTTACGTTAACAGGGGTGGCTCTTAATCTAGGATAACAAGACTTGAGATGCCTGAAGTGCAGATCATGGGTAACTTGCACACAATTTTATGTATATGAGTCTGAAAGAAGTACGAATTAGAAATTTTTGAGCCCGAAAATTTATTTTTGAACAAATGAAATAGGTTTTTATGGACTTAAGAAGTACCAGCATCAAACACCCCTTTGCATAAAAATGATGATCACTACGAAGAACTTTTGGATAAAAGGCTATAATTTATACAATGATATTACTACTTATTTGTTGATAAACAAAGTAAATTATTAATTTAGGGATAGAAATTTTAATAGAAAAAACTAAAATAAAAAGGGAAATATGTATTATTTGTAAGCATTTAATGTATATAAAAGAATTTAAACTAATGTTTGAAATATTCCTGGTTTTCTAAACAATTTATAAACAAATATTTAATGTAAGCAAAATTTTCTGAGTAATAAGGGTAATGTGTATACAAAACAATAAACTCAAAATATATGGTACATTCACAAATAAAAAACAAAAACATTAGTATTAATAAAAAGAGAACCAAAAAATTAACACCTTAAGCGTTTTTAAAAGTTTATAATAATAGGACTGATCAAATTTCTGACTTAAAATTTTATTTCATTGGTAGTTAATAATGTTATAAGATTTATAATTTTGAAAATATATTCAAAATAATTAAAAAAAGTTAATACGGTTACAGAGAGTGGTGTTAGTTTAAAATGCTAACGTTGAAGGTGTTAATTCAAAAAACATATAAACTACAAAAACGTATATACTGTTTTTAACTAATTAAATAAACAAAACTACTTGACTAATAATTACTTCAGCATTTTATAAGTTTGGTAAAATAATACAGGTATTACGTTAAAGTTTAACAATCAAACAAAAAACTAAAATGAATTCATAGGGAGTTGAACTTCCCATGTAACTCTTCTCTTCCCATGTAAATCTTAATTTTTTTGTCTCATTTCTCAACACCTGTAAAAGATAGGACTTCAATTTTGGGAATGTTTTGTAGACATGTCTTTTGAGTTTCTTCAGGTCTTTGATTGGAGTGACACAAGGTTTTAAAAAAAAATCCACAAGTGTTTAAAATCCGCTAGAAAAAACCACAAAAAACTTTTTCTTAAGAAGTAATGCATATATTGCTGTTTACCTCCTCAAGAAGAACTGTGAACAACTGTAGATTACATGAAAAAATAAACAGTTCATGGAAACTATCAGAAAATTAAGACTAAAATCTACAGACACCTGTATAGAATGGTTGATAAAACAAATTTTTAAGACACTATACAATAGACCTAAGGTGTCAGATAAATAGTTTAAAGAAGTCAGAAAGGACACTGAGAAAATCGGATAAAACCAAGAGAACATAATGAATCGAATAAAGTCAAACAACTTATTAGTGACTTTAGGGGTTTCAGAAACAATGAAAACAGGACACTGAATGGGCGGAAGAGAAAAGAAAAGCCTACAGCGAAAGAATGCTGAGAATGTGGGCAGAAAATAAAGCTTCCAAAAATTTCTAAAGTCCTATATATGGCATGGTCTATTATTGTCCTATATGTATAAAAACTTAACTCAATAAGAAACTAGTGTTTAATAATGAACATGTTTTCAAAAACAATAAGATCACAAAAATGACAACATCTATTAAAATATTTCTAATCATCATAGAAGTGGTTTTGAAGAGTGCACATTTCAAACTGTGGGAATGTTAAAAATAAAAATAAATTTTTAAACATTTTCTGAGACTAAGATTTAAAAATCTGGTGTGAAACACTCACACAACTTTCTCTTGCCAATGTAAATAATTAACAATAAACCTAACATTAGTATTAAAACATTAGAAATGACCAAAAAACTAACCTCAAAAAACATTAGTGAAATACGCAAAATTAAAATCGACCTCAGTTTAGCTTAAAAATACGGAAAATCGCTCATTCACGCTAAACTAGGCACTGTACAAAAAAATGCTTAAATAAAAGTTGTAGATTTCTTAATTTCCTATAAATTTTATTATATACACTTTTGTCGTAAAATGCATTCTAAGGCCGAAATCTTAAAAAAATAGATTTTTCACACGTTTTCGTGAGAAAAAAACAGAAAATTGCTAATTAACGCTAAACTAAGCGTTATACAAAAAAATGTATGAAATAAAAGTTGTAGAATTTTACATTCTCTACAACTTTTATTATATAACGTTTTGCGCTAAAATGCATATTAAAGCCGCAATCTTAAAAAGAAAATGTTTTTACGTAAAAATAGCCTCACGCAGAATTCCAGCAAACATGACACTTACCCTATCTTGTAGAGAATACAAAATTGAGTAAACCAGGCGATTTTTAAAAAAATCGTAGGACCAGTTTTTGAGAAAATCGCAAAAAAGTGAAAAATTATACGAATAAACTACTACTTCCGGTTGATCGATTTTGATGAAAATGTTCGTGTCGGGTCCGGTATTGGTATGTAACTTAAGTTTCAAGTTTCAAGTTTGTACGATGTTCCGTTCTTGAGATATTCTGTTCACACACACACACACACACACACACACACACACGCGCGCGCGCGCGCGCGCACGCACGCACACACACACACACACACACACACACACACAGACCAATCGCTAAAAACATGTTTTTTTGGTTCAGGGGGTCTGAAAACGTATAGATCCGGTGAAAACTCGATTTCGAAAAATCGACATGAAAACAATACTTTCCTGCCTATATATTCATATAGGCAAGAGAAAGTAAAAAATCTGGTGTGAAACACTCGCACAACTTTCTCTTGCCAATATAAATAATTAACAATAAACCTAATATTAGTAATAAAACATTAGACATAAACAAAAAAACTAACCTTAATAAACATAACCTAATTTTAATCATGAGTGAAAGACGCAAAATGAAAATCAACCTCAGTTTGGCTTCAAAATACAGAAAATCACTCTTTCACGCTAAACTAGGCTCTGTAGAGAAAAATGTTTTAAATAAAAGTTGCAGATCTTTTAATTTTCTATAAATTTGATTATATACACTTTTATTATAAAATGCATACTAAGGCCGAAATCTTAAAAAAATCGATTTTTCTCACGTTTTCGTGAGAAAAAATCAGAAAATCGCTAATTACTGCTAACTAAGCGTCATACAAAAAAATGTTTGAAACAGAAGTTGTAGGTTTTTAAATTCTCTAAAACTTTTATTATATAAGTTTTTGCGCTAAAATTTATATTAAAGCCGTAATCTTAAAAAAACAACGTTTTTACGTGAAAACAGCCTCACCGAGAATTTCAGCAAACATAGCGCCTACCCTATCTTGTAGAGAGTAAAAAATTGAGTAAATGAGGCGATTTTTAAAAAACTCGTAGGACCAGTTTTTGAGAAAATCGCAAAAAACTTAAAAATTATACGAATAAACTACTACTTCCGGTTGACCGATTTTGATGAAAATGTTCGTGTCGGGTCCGGTAGTGGTATGTAACTTAAGTTTCAAGTTTCAAGTTCGTACGATGTTTCGTTCTTGAGATATTCTGTTCACACACAGACACACACACACACACAGACCAATCGCTAAAAACATGTTTTTTGGGTTCAGGGGGTCTGAAAACGTATAGATCCGGTGAAAACTCGATTTCGAAAAATCGACATGAAAACAATACTTTCCTTCCTATTATATTCATATAGGCAAGAGAAAGTAAAAAGACAGTCTTAAAGTTTTTAAAAATACAATTTTTTTTAATTTTAATAAATCATAATACTACTTGCAATGTTAAATCTTTGACAGGAACTATAAACTGAAATTTAGGGAATTATTTATGATTAATACTAACTGAAAAAAATTTATATGTGTAATCAATATTATAAAATGCTAAAGCAATAGTTTAACTAACTACATTTTTTACAACTAACTACATGCTAAAGTAAAGATTACTAAAAACTACATTAATAATGACACACAGTTATTAAATGAAAAAGAAAACTAAAATTAATTGTACTTAATATTTATTTATTACGAACTCAATTTTGATCTTGTGTCTAAAAAACATTTTGAAGCAAGTTTTCACAATGATTGGGAATGTAATGAAAAATTTAATGGAATGATTATAAAAAGTGTCTCTAAAACATATTGTTTAAAAGTTTTGACAAAAACTTCAACACTGAAGTTTAACAAAAAGGAATGGAGCTTTGTAGGTAAATATTTTCAATAAAAGAAAACCTTCAAATGCACTATTTTTGGAATATGGATGCAAGTGCAAATTTATTTAAATAATTAATCTACAGCAAATCTAAACCTTTACAGAGATATAAAAGTTTAAAACCAATGATACCAAACGCAGTAGAGAAAAATTACTACACGTGAGAAATTCAAAGGATGGTAATGAAAAATATTATATGTACTAGGTACATTAAACCAAATTTTAATTATTCCACAATAAAAATTACATTATTAATATAAATTAGTATTGAGTGCGTAATAAACTGAATAAAAATTTTTATTAATTAAAAAATCACATTTTTTGTTTTAAAAGCATTAGATAACAATAATGCATACGATGCAGTTTACCTCTAGGCCATCGATTTCTTTATCAGGTTCGGCCTCTTCTGTTTTTTCATTAATTTGATCTTTCTGCATCAGAAGTAATTAAAATGCTAACAGTAATTTTTAGGTTTGTAAATCAGAAGTACAAAGAAATGCACAAAAACTTGTTTACTATATTACAATCTAGTCATACTTAGATACTGTGTTAATGGTTTATTACATTATTCTAAAAGATCGCATACAAAATCTGGCAAGTGCATTTTTACCAAAATAACAAAGAACATTTCAAAAACAAATTCAGGATCTTGTATGAGAACTGAAATAGTTGAATGAATTCTAAGCCACATTTTAAAATATTACAAATATCAAAAACAATAAAGAAATTTAAAAAAATCACAAAATTAATATAATATAAAGGTGTTAACAGACTATGATAAAATTCAATATGATGTTATAATGGTTAATGCAGTTAATTGAAGTTAACAAGGTAAGAGTAAAAAATAATAATCTATGTTACAATCTAAAAATAATTATAATCTACAAGACTAAAATCTATGAGGCAATGAGATCAATAGTGTGAATGCTGATTTTAAGAAAATTGAAACTTAAAACAATTTATCAAACCGTTAGAACATGAGACACAGTTTGTTAAACCTAACTAATCTAGTATATATATATATATATATATATATATATATATATATATAGGCCTATATATTTGTAACTAAATCATAATTATCTAAGAAAAATTAAGGAATAACAATATAATTACCTACCTAACAGAGAAAAATTAAATTAAAATTAGATTAAAATTTATTGAATTACTAGATGGTAATAATGACTGATTTGATGTCAAAATTTAAACTAACAATCTATTTAAAACACCTAACCTAACCTAACATACATGTAACTAAACCATAAATAAATCTAACAAAATTTATAGAATAACAATTTAAACACCTAGGAATATGGATTTTATAATTAAATTATAATAACAGCAACTAATAAGTAACTAAAAACGAAATTAACAACCTATTTAAAGCATCTAACTTAACCTAACCTAACAAATGTGTAACTAAATCTGACAAATTTTAGAAAACAATGTAATTACCAAATAGAATCAAAAAAATTAATATATGTAATTGAATGAAACCGAATATACTGATAATATATTTAAATTTAATATTAAATGAAAAACCTAAAATATAAATAGAATAAATGGGAAAAACTTAAAATCTGTTTAAATAGTCTACCAAACCTAACCCTCTCACAACATTTTTTAAAAATTATCAAAAAAATTGAGGTATAACAATCGAATGATATACAATTTAATTATTAAAAGACTATTAGAAAGTTGATTAATAACAAACTATAATTTTAACACCTAACTAAATACTTAATCATCTAACTTACTTAACACCTAAAATTGAAATCGGTTTAATAGTCTACCAAACCTAACCCTCTTACAACATTATTTTTAAATTATCAAAAAAATTCAGGAATAATAATCGAATGATACACAATTTAATTACTAAAAGACTATTAGAGAGTTGATTAATTACTTAAACTATTATTTCAACACCTAACTAAATACTTAACCATCTAACTTAGAGTTAACACCTAAAATTGAAATCTGTTTAAATAGACCACCAAACTTAACTAACCCTGTTGCACCATTTTTTTAAATTATCAAAAAATTGAGGAATAATAATTATCTAATGATACACAATTTAATTACTAAAAGACTATTAGAGAGTTGGCTAATGACTTAAACTATTATTTTAACACCTAACTAAATACTTAAACCTTAGTTAACACCTAATCAGAAAAAAAATTAAATTAATAAAGAAAATTAATCTAATATTGTACTCTGTTATAAAATGTTATTAAGAACAGTTAAGTAGCCCACACTAAACTATAAATTAGCCAATAATAAAACAAAGTTTGCTATGTATGTAAATTCTTACTATTTAATATTTAACTGAAATTTAATAAAACTTTACTTCTTGAAACTTAAAATAAGAAAAAAACAGTAGTTGTTTTTATAATAAAATTTAAACAAAAATGAAGTCTACATAACAGAATAATGTAAAAACCAAATTGCCAAACTTTAATTTACAGTTCGACACCATCAATAGCCAAGGCTCTCTTAAGACAAATCCAATTGATTAAAATCCAAACAACAAGAAATAAAAACCACAAGATTAAAAGTATGGACATTCTGTATTCATCCAAAGTCGAATCTTCAATCAAACTATGCGATAACATTTCAATGTACAAATATCACATTTATGAATAAGCAGACTATGAAGGGATTATTACTGAATGAACACATAATTACAATTAGTACAATTTAAAAATCAATCAAATTCACCATATCTTGTAATTAAATACAAAAATATTATATTGATAAACAACCAGGCCATTGTAGCCATTAAACTGAGACATAGGCAGAAATACATTTTAAAGTTTATATATTAATTTCTAATTTAATACAAATTTAAAAATAAAATAAAATAGTGTAGACTAATGATTATTGTAATTAAAATGGAAATTAATGCAGAAATACCTTTAATAATGAAGAGTTCTCAAATCAATGACACTTCACAATTTGCACTTAATAATGTTTTTAGCTTGTTAATGATAATTGTTTTTAAATTTGACCAAATCCAAAGTACACTATAAGAAATGTAATTACAAAAAATGAGAAATGTGGTTCAATCAGTAAAAAATCAAAAAAGTCTCCCATTGAAACATCAAAAAAATCAAAAACTCGAACTGTATAATTTACTGTCCACATAAGTAAAGAAGTCATAAAAACAACACAATATTTGCACATTTTGAATAGTTATGATATGCACTATATGAAACAATGTTTTTATTATAATTGAAAGTATAACTGAAAGTCATATAAAAATTTTAGTTTTTAATAAAAGACATTCACAAAAGTTCTTTAAACGATTTTAATACAGGAAAGTCACAATAACTGTAAGAATACAATATTGAGTCACTAATCTGAAAACTATTTCAGTGACAATTAAAATGAAATTTAATTGTCAGTTTAATTTTTTGTTAGAATACTCAATTACAGGATGAAAAACAAATAATAGATCTGATCATCACCTGTCAACAACAAATAAATAACGAAACAAATCTGAGCGAATGCACCGATTAAAATATACGGTAAAAGAAACAAGTACAGTTCAACAATGCTATGCCAGTTAATGTCCCTTGTAATGTTTTCATAAAAAGCCACAAACCAAACTAACACTAACAAACTGTAAAATATAATATTTCTAAGCATTTTTTAAACTTGATGAATTGAGCAAAAATTAGAAACACAATCAGTTTAATGTAAATTCAGAACGAATCACGATGTCACTAGTGATTAGAAACACTTCCAGTATGGTAAAACAAACTAATATTCGACCTGAAAACCAAGTATCTTATATAATCAAGTCCCCACTAACTTATAATATCTCCCACCTGTAAATCAAATGTACACCCCACCTATTAATTAATAACCAATGACTCAGTAGCAAAATTAATAATTTTTTTCAGATGTATAGTGGAACACAAAAGAAATAATACATTTTATCTTACTATATTAAATCTTAAATGACTAAAATTATTTGTCACTTAAAACATTTTTTTGGAATTTAAATACACTAACTTCAATTCTTCATTAAGAAATTGTTTACATCAAGTTTTTAATTTAGTTACACCTAAATTTTTCAAGCAGATAATATTACATAAATTATGGGTGTTACTATACTTATGAATCGTAGTTGCACATAACTATACAATAAAAAATATTTGACCTTCAGAAAGAAAATTATAGAAGAAAATTAGAAAATCCTTTAGGAAATTTTGATCAACTATTCAGGAATTGTCAAATATTATTGTTATTATAAAATAACTAATTGAAACAAGAAAAATTTAGAGTTTGTTGCCAAAAAAATTAATAAAAAAATTGTCATTATGTAAACTAGAAAGTTGAATAGGGCGAGTACTGATTTATTAAAAGCAATATTAACTTTAGTAAAACAATAAAACTGAAAACATATCGTAAAATAAAAATAAAACCAATTGAAAAACCTACTTGACAAAAATATCCTGAAAGAGACCACCTTTGATGAATATACTCCAAATCTATTTTACCAATTTGCTTCTTCATCTTCTTTTGACATAATATCAATGCCCACACATTAATCAATACAATAATATCATATAATTATGTTGGATCTACTTGTGTGACTTTACAATTGATTTTTTTTTGTTTTTCATCTGACTGTTTTGCAATTTTGTTAATGCAGATGGTGGAGAATGATGATGTATGAAAATGAGTGATGAGAAATTGCCAGACCTGATCGGGAATCGAACCCGGAACCCTGGCGTAGAAACCAGTTGCGCTAACCATTACGCCAATGAGCTGGTCAGGATCAATTGAGAATGAATTTAAGTGAAAAAAATTTAATCTGTTCTAACAGATAAAATTAAAAGTGAAATATTGAAAATCCTGCAAGATTATGGATAATCAAGTCAGCCTCAGCATTACTATCTGACCCATTGATGATCTGGTCAGTGCAACTGACTTATATGCTAGGGGTCCCAAGCTCAATTCCTGTTTAGGTCTAGCCTTTTTCATCAGTATATCATCTCACATCATTACCTATGTACAACCTACAGTTTATGCAAGCATTAATACTGAGTAATATGGAGAAGAATTAATATAATAATATGAAAAGGAATTTCAAAATTTATGTATTATTTTGGTAGAAGTTATTGCATGATATGCTTATTGAAGTAAGTAACTAAGTAATGGTAACAAAGAGGTAGTAAATGAATTGGTAAGTAATGAATTTACAAAAGGTAGTGATAATATTTAGGCTTATCACTTTTTTCTTGGCAAGTCCTGTGCTCAATTTGTAGAGTTTTATGGATAAATTTGTATAAAAAAGAAATGTACAATAAAATTAACGATTTATGATCAGTGGAAATTTAACAAAATATTAAACTGAGAAGACGCTTATAAAACACATAAAAAATAATAATTATATTGTAGTCAAAACAAAATATTAAGCCTACAATTTTGGAACCAAATTTTAAACAAAATCCTCAAACAATTATTTAACATAATTAGGCTACGTTCTCAAACTTCAACCATAAATATGAAGCAACGAAAGAGGAACTCAGCAAAAGAAGAAAACCATAGTAAATCTATTTCAATACAGTTGCAACCAGCCACTTTCTGAACTCTTACAACACATATCCTTGAAATTCAAACAAAACCCTGACAATTAACACAATTATGTAAAACACAAACCTAATTCTTAAAATGAAATCAAAGAATAACATTACTAGGATTTAATTCATTGCAAGAAAATTATATTTTTCATGTACATTATTTCAGACGAGTTGTTAAATTATATAATTATTTATGAGTTGTTAAATAAAAAATAAAAAATTACTGATATCTGAGATAAGATGGAACTTATAGAAAACCACAAAAAAGCAAAAATAAAAAAAACTTAATGATAAAAGATGAGGCAAGTGAAGCGAAATCAAAATTAATAAAGCTATGGATGATTAATAATTAAAGAAGCATCAATAAACATTTGAGATATAATATAAATACAAATACTATATCAAAAATGTAAAACAAAGTTTAGTGACTCCTGATGTGAAACAAAACATAGGTAAAATTTATTTAATTTTTTTTTAATAATACACCATAACCCAATAAAAATATTCAATAGTACAATCAAATTTTTAAAAAAAAGTTCTAAACACTGACTCAATGTGCTAGAAATTTATAACCATAACACAAGTGAAATAAACTCAAAAAACAATGAATTTATTAATTTAATCAAATTTCATGGTATTGTCACATACCAATTTGTAAATCATTTTTACCTGAATTAATGTAATTTGTTCAGATTTCATTTGAGCAGATTTCTTGCGAACAACTTTTTTACTAATTTCATCTTCTCTAAGCTCTTCAGTCTGTTTATAAAATATTTTTCTATTAACTATACATTTTTCTATCAACTAATATAAGTAAATAAAATCTATTTAAAAATTACTTGAGATAAATCTAATTTTCATCCACTTCAATTTTGTAAGTTAGAATAGGAATTAATCATTAGGTGCAATTAAAGGGATAGATTAATATAATTTTCCTTGATATTTTTAAGAGTACAAAAAATATTAATCTCCAAATTCTCAATCAATAAATGATTGAAGAATTTAGGAATGAAAGATATAAAAGTACAAATTAAACTAATTAGATTTATATCATCCGAAAGAAATGGATGTCACTATATAGTTAGTCAACTGTGAATGATAAATTGTAATTTTTCAAGTGAAAGCATAACATACATTTTAAGGGGCTTATAAACATGGAGAATAAACAACTAAATCATTTCAACAAAAATTTTTGAACGAAATGAATGTATCTAATGACGAATGAATCTAATAAATGAAAAACCCATAAAATCTACCTTGTCCCCAATACTATTCATTGGCAAGAAAGGGGAAAGAAAATCTATTAAAAAGTAATATAGAATATTTCGAATAATAAAAAGACATAAAAGTTCTTAATTTAGCATCTATAGTATTAATATTGTGTGTCACATCCTATTTTGAAAAACTTACATCAGTGCTGATGAAAATTCACAATAAATGGTTTAGATGTTCTCTTTTTATTGTCTGCTTATAAATAGAACCCTACGCTATTCATTAAAATAGAAATAAAGATTGGTGAAGATAATACATAAAAATTCAATAAAAATTTTTATGCAGTCAAATCCAAGCCATAATAAGAAATTTATTTGAATAAACAAGAATGGCAACAAAATTTCATAATTGCCCCCACTGGTTTGCACAACAGTTAAAACAAAACACAATATTTTATTTAATTCAGTTAATATTTTATTTAAAGATAAACATTAAATTTTTTATAATTAATCATGTACTTTACAGTTAAATTGAAGGTTCTGGAATTCCCAGTTCAGGTCTGGAAGAAACCTAACGTTTGTTCTTAAAATATTAAAATGGTTGGGTGTTACAGAAATTTAAAAAAAAGTGTTCCGAAACATTTATGATACAGCATTGTATAATTAAATTTATAAGCCTAAATTGTTTTAATTAATTTAATAAATATACATCTGTGGGACAATATCAAGTTCATTGGGTGAAATAGTTCAGGCAGACCCCAATTAAGACTTTACAAGAATATGGTTTTTCCAGCATTGCTGTACAATAGTGAGTCTTGGGTAATCGTGAGAAAAGATAAAAGCTAGATCCTGACAGTGGAAATGTGGTTCTTGAGAAGAGTTAAAGGGTGTAGTTTGATAGATCACATTAAGAATGAGGAAATCCATGCCCATTTATATGTCTCCTCTCTCTTGGAGAAAGGCGATACATACAGAAAGAAATGGGAAGAATATTTGGAACAAATGAGTGAGAATCAATGAGTGAAATTAGAATTGAATTAAATTCCTGGTGGATGAAGAGATGTGGGTTGGCTATGAAAAAGATGAGAAGTTGGAACAGGTCGTAAGAACTAATCCTAGAATCTTCGATAGGAAGAACAATATAAGGTGATTTTAACTCACCAAGAAAATGATAAATGAAAAATTTATAATGTAATATAATATATATATATATATAAACTATTATTTTTATTAATGGAACAAAGAACTTAAATGATTTTTAAATATTATTTAAAAATTATTTAAGTTCTTTGTTCCATTAATAAATAATAGTTTTTTATCAATGCAACTGTGATCTGGATAGCAGACACAATCATTGTACTTAAATTTGGAAATGTATAGCTCAAAAATCAGGAGTCAAAATTTTTTTAATGAATCCCTGTAAATTTCAAATTCATTTAAAATATTGGTTTCAATTTGAAGGTCTTGTTCACCAATCACATTTTTATAAATTTATTTACTACTACGCATGCACTGACAGAATTAAAAATAAGATTTACTAACAATAATGTATATGTACACACATTCAAGCATCAGACTTACCTTCTTAACTTCAAGTTTTTTCTTTTCTTCAACTTTCTTTTCTTCCACTTTCTTTTTAATTTCAACCTTCTCTTCTTTTTTCTCTACTTTCTTTTCTTCCTTTTTCTCTTTTTTCTCTTCTTTTTCTTCTTCCTCTGTCTGAGTGTGTCCATGGAAAATATATACATATTTACATAATACACATTAAACATAACAGGAGACATGTAAAAATGAATTATATTTACAAACAACATTAAAATTACCAATTATTGTACAAGATTTCTTCTAAAAGGACTTAATAAATCATTCATTTAGAAAAACCATAACAAAATGCAAATGAGACCAATAAAAATTTATGAAAAACTATCTTCTACAAATAAATTTACTGAATACATATAGAACAATACAAAAAATACATGGAAATATATACAAAATACAAAAAGAGTGTAAAATCCAAAATTTACCAATGTAAAATCATTCATAAAATCTCTACTTTAATATATATTTACATAATACAAACAGGAATATTAACTAAACCATATATTGCTTACAAAAATTTGTTAACAAAAAGGCTTATTTACAAGGATTTGCCTTTTATTTAAAATTGAATGTGGAAATAATGAAACCATTATTATAAATACAAAAAAAAAACTTTAAAAAGATTTCGCTGTTACAAAAAATGACAATAAAAAATATAAATAGATACCTATATATAAACGTTTTTAGTTCACTTAAAGTTGCATCAATGACGGTCATTGATGGCTACTTTGAATTAAAGTTTGAATGGATAATAATTTTCCAGACCCTAGCCAGGAATCGAACCTGGGACCTCCACTTTTCAGTGCAGTATGTTAACCACTGGGCCACGGAGGCAGCCAATCAACAAACTATCATAATTAAATAAAATGGTAATTATTATAAAACTACATGAGAGATGATAATGTGTTTTAAAGCAGATCTATGAGTTGTTTCAGAAAATATTTTCAAAATTTTAATAAATACCTAGTTTGGTATAGTATTAAACCAACTAAAAAAGGAAAAAACATAAAATTATAAGATTATTATAATGGGGTTCGAAGCTGTTAAACATTACTTTTGTTTTACATGTAATTTTTTAGTAGCATTCTATCAATGATATAGATCATTGATTTTATGGAGGTGGTGCCGACCACCTTGATGTAAGATGATGGATATTTTGAAAGTTAGGTAACACTAAAACCGTTATTGTTTTAGGAAGATTGGTATTAAAAATTTACCAAAGTTAGCCTATGATTACTTATTAGTTGTTCAAGGTTTTGCAATTTATTTTACTGGATTAAAAATATTCCTTATTTCATTCTCTGATAAGTAATACTTACCTATTCATTGTTTAATAATTTGATATTGCTATTTTATTCCTTGGTCCAATACGACATTTTGTAAGTGGGCTCACATTAATTATTTTATGTAATTATGTAGTAAAACTAATTTAAATTTATTTTTTCTGTAAAACTTTACTTATGAAAATTATATTTTTAATTGTTTTATTTATATTTTCCTGTTCTCGATTTTAAAAAAGCCTAAAAACTTATCTGTTATCATCTGATACATCTGCAGATCAGACACTGGTTGTTGGGTTCACATCAATTGGAAACCACTGGTATAGATTGAGAAAGTATAATTGTGTTGAACAATTTTTAATAATCGGATTTCAACTGATCTTAATGTTTTCTGAGCTCCTGATCGGAAAAATTTGTTTTTGGAAGGATGTTCAATGGTATTTGAAGCATGCGTTATTAGGTCTGGATAAAAAACTACTGGATTGATTATACAAAAATTTAAGAACTAAGGTTTTACCAACTAACCCCAGAAGGTTTTTTGGAATCATTCATATATCTCCAAAATTAAGGGTATTTTACTTTGATGGAAAGCAAAAAAAATCAAAGCAGATGTGTACAAATAAAGTTTCTATTCAAATAAGGCTTTTAACAAACGATACATTGCTAAGAAAAACGCTTTGTTAGTTATAGTAGGAAAAGAAAGAGTACGTCAAAGAATAAATGACTAAAAACAGAGTATGAGCTATCAAGAAATTAAGATGTTGGTGGAAACCAGAAAAAGTTCTATTTCATTCAACCAGAGATGACAGTAATGCACATAGCATTAGAAAAGGAGTACCAATTCACAGGATTCATGTGTTAGATAAAAAATATATTTGTAGCACATACTTTATATGTTACTAAAACAACTAAAAACTGTGAATAAATTTGTGAACTCATATGCTGGTAGTCAGTCAATCACGAAAACAATGACATTCATTGGCAAAAACAGTTCATGTTTGTGTGAATTTCCAATACTCAATGAATATGGTTTTGAGACAAATATATGGCAAGGGACCTGCCTAAGGGCAGATAACCTCAACAAGATGCTAAGAGCTAATTCAGGACCTGAAAATACAATCAACATTATTGAAAAATTCAAGAAAAGCTCAAAACTAGAAAATCTGGTCAGATGCTAAGGTAGAATCATAAAATTCACAGCAGTACCTTTCAGGCGTAAAACGTTGGGTAAAAATTTCAATTAGGTTCTATATTATGTAAAAATATGGTTAATGATTTTTCTAGAAGTTGTTACTAATACAAAATGCAAAAAATTTTGAAAAAATTTGTTTCAAATTACTCTAGGTATGAATATAAAAATGTCATTAAGTTTACGTAAGCTGTTTTATAAACTATAATTGCATAATTTGTTTTAGAGATCATTATAAATTTCCATTATATAACAATAATATTTCATTAGTACACGTAAAAAGTAATCATATTACCTTTTATTAAAGAGGTCAATATAAAACGTAACGTATAAACAAAGTTCTGATAACAAACAATGAAGCATTAAAATTCAACACTATTGAAATGTGAATGTATAAGAGAACACAATCAACTTAACTTAAGTTATTAAATTTCATTTTATTTAATTCTGCAAAATGCAATTGTAAATTATCTAGAAACATTACTCATATTTTTTTAAAGGTTCATAAAAATTTAATTGAGTCATGGTTTAAATACAATAGGTTAATCTCAATCTTTTAACGACTCATTGAATACTTTTTTTATAATTCAGTTATTTATGGAAAAAAATCATTAGCATAAAATCATATGATTAAAACAAATCGGTTGTTTTACTTTACTAGCACTGCAAACAAACTTATTGCTGGACTAAGAGGGGTTGCATTAAATTTGGGTTGAAAAGATTAATGTGATTTCTTTGGGTACAATTTTGTAAAAATATAAATGGTGAATTTTAACCCTTTGTGCTCTCTAATGTATTTTGTTCAATTGTCCCATAGCTCTTGTGGCCTGCAATGCAGTCCACAATCATTCCTCCAACAGATCTGATTTATTTTAAAGTAAATTTTGTTTACAGCTCTCCTGTCCTGCATTGCAGACCAAATTCATTTTCTGCAAACGCTCTCTTGGCCTGGAATGCTGGACACATACACACAGACTTTAATTTGTTTATAAGTTATTATTTATCTTTCAGAGACATAATGTAATGCATTAGTCATTCTGATAACTGATACTGCCAAAACTTCAGTCTAATAATTAGTCAAAACAACTTTTTTTTTCATTGATATGACATATTTGTTATGTTAAATTAGTAATTTTATTCACAACTGAAACACTGATAAGATAAACATCCTGCTGTTAATTGTATGTTTACTGAAATTAATATTGTTGGCTATTTACTTATAGATCATAAAACTATCTTTCATTTGATAATAAATATTATGGTAGCATTCTCCACTATGAGTAATCTAATGTGTGAATTTCCTTTTCATATATAGTCTCACCAAATCTGATATTTACTTCTGTTTAATTATGAAATCCGTGCAGTTGTGTTAATCAAATAAAATACAATGAAAATATTTAATAGTTCTTTCATTATTATTGAGTTCATGTCATGTTTTTTTAACAACAGATTGGACACAAAAAAGTTAATTTGTATTTAAGTTTTCTTAATGTTTTTGAATTGTTAAACATTATTTTTAATAAAAATTATTAAAATATTCAAACATATTTTATTCTTTTTTTATATAAATAACACCTAGAACATCAAAAAGTTGATTCATGATAAGTTTATTTTTAAAACTTGTTTTTAGCATTTGTTATTTATTATTTTTGTTTAAATTATATAAAAGGAGATACTACATAATTTTATTAATCATCTTAAAAAATTATCAATTTATAAAATTAGCTTATTGAAACTTAACAAAATTACAATATAAATAAATGACATGAACTTAAAGTTAGGCATCTAACACTAGTTTTACTATGTGTTAGTAAAATAAATCAGAGTTGTGCAGCGGAATTAGGTTAAATAAAATAAAAAACTGTAGAGACATTTAACTGTGGCCTGCTATGCAGGACATGAGAGTGCATGGACAAACTACCTAGTACAAAATCAGAATGCATGGACAGAACACCATGGCCTGCAATGCTGAATAGGAGAGCACAAAGGGTTAAAACTGAAGCTCTTTGGAAAGGTATAGAAATTATATTCATTGCGTAGGGTGAGTGCTCCTGAGATGCAAAAAATAGTAGTACCTAATTCAAATGCTCTTCTTTTTTTAGGAATCAATCGTAAGTTAACACACCAATTTCTAGAACACTATGGAAAGTAATAGAAATACATTTTATTGTTTCAGGATATCTACCCCTAAGAAAAAAGTAATACAAATTTAAATGTTTTATTTTCACTGGTCAGAAAATACCCTATCAGCTATTCAGCTCTGTAAAACTTTGGGAAGGTATGCAATAATTAAAATTAGTTTAATATGATTATTAAGGGACAGGCCTAAGAACAAAAGAACAGAAGAACTGAAGAACAGACCTATCTCTAATGAGAAGTGATCTTTATCGTACTACTGTACTGATAGTATAAATACGCGTTTATAAATGATGCACTATGCGTAATTTTTTGCCACCATGTCATTTATACATTTTTGTAAACCACTGTTTTATTTGGCAACAATTTTAAGAAAATGCTGAACTCATCTACATTAGAAACATTCATCAGTTTTTAATTCTTTAGCAGCACAAATAAAACATTTTCTTTCCGTGATTTAAAAAAATGCATTAAAAGACCTGCTCCTAGATGTATCTGACGAAAATCAGTTCTGTGACATGTTTTAATTCACTGGATGTTTTAAACCACTGGAACCAGTGAAGTTAACACTGGGATATACAATTTGCTCTAAGAGGCAACTAATTGAATAGTAATACATGTCTGTAACAATTATTGATTGACAGAGATGAGGGTGCCTATTTTTACCGTTTAGGGGTGGAAGGCTGTTTTGTTAAGAGAAATGCAGTCACTCTCCTTTCTTTCTGGGTTTTTGAACAGAAAATAGAAATAAACTATGGTATTACTATACTTTTCATTAGAATTCTAATTTGTTTCATAGAAACTGCGCATAATAAGCCAAATTCGGTGTTTATTAAATGGGTAGCCCAAATCTACTTAGGTTTTTTATACTTATTTTAAGGGTTTAAGAACCTGAATAATTAGGAAATTGTATTAATCGTGGGCATATTAAAGAAATTTTACTCTATTTAATGCACTAGGGCAGTTACCCTCTTTTTACCCCAAAGGCATAATCAGTTAAATTGAAAATTATCTAGTTTTCCCACTAATCACCTAAAGGACAAATGTACCGCATTTTAGCTCTGTATTTAGCCGAATATTATTAGGAATTTATAGAACTTCTCTTAGTAGAACTAAATATTTCACTTACACATTTATAGTATAAGTATAAATAGAGATGATTGTATTTCACTACAATACTCGTTAAAAATATTTTTATGCAAACTCGATTTTTGTATTGTTATTTAGGAGCTATGTCACTAATTTAAAAAAATCCTCTGGGGTTCAAACAAACAAAAACCTTAGTTTTCAAAATTTTTCTAATTCAAGTTGTTTTTACTTCACAATGAAAAACACTTTTATGTACACACACATACAATGTTTGAAAAACTACATTTTTTTTCAGTCAGGGGTTCATGAAACGTGAAAATCGGTTAAAATCTGGTTATCAAAAATTTTACTGCATCGCAATGCCATCACACTCTACTATAAAGTGAAAGATAAAAATATACAGTTGAGTTACATATCATCAAAAAACTGTCATAATTTTTTGAACAGTGAAAATATAATATTGTAAGTTGTGGCTTATAATATTTTAAAGAAATGAAGATGAATTGATCTAGTGCAATCAGTGAAAAAAAGAAAGGAAAATAGCTAAAAATTACTAAATAATACACATATCTGCAACAATACAGAGCACTGTGTTTTAATGTCAGCTGATATCATTGAAATAAAAAATCAATATCAAAACCGTTAAATTCATATTTTATTTAAACAAGATAAATATTTATACATAATAGACAACTGGTATATTTACAAGAATTTAAAATAAATCAATGATTCTCAAACCATTTTACATAAAACTAGTGATTTGGAGAGTTGAAAATGTCTAACTTAGGGTTGGATACAGGGGTTGTACTAGAAACAGGTACCAAGTGTGCAGAAAATTTCCCTGATACATTCTGTATCAAATACCTTTTCTTTGTACTTTAGTTAGGTAGTGGACTAAGTAATCTCAACTGCGTGGAATCAAGGCAGTCCGCTAAAAGGATACCAGAATGAAATCACTCTTTTATTCCTAGCAATTGCTTGTATCTGGTCTGAAATATCAATTCTACGACTCACACCATTGCTAATTCTGATAGATCAGAGTCCAGAAAGAATAATAATCATTCGTCACTCAAATGGTATTATTTCTGCATCGATACTAAAAGTATCAGATATTTTTGCATCAGTACCGTTCAGTACTTGTACCAAGTTAGACCAGCAACAGAAAAATTCATTTCTGATTCAAGACATCCTTGGGTGTGCAGTAATACTATCAGGATTACATACTACAAAGATGAAAATTTAATGGATTTTAATGGAAAGTTACTATTTAGATAATATTTCTACTAGATACTACTTAGAAAATATTGTTTTTAGTTTCTTTAGTGACTACTTAGGGTTAAGGAACAGTGGATTTGAATATGCAATAATTCTCCAGATCATGGCCAGGAACCGAACGCAGGACTTCTGCTTTGCAACGTAGCATGCTAACCACTGGGCCATGGAGGTGGCCTCAGTTCAATTAATAAGGTTGTGAATTTAAATTAAATAAAGTTGCCTAAAAAAAAGTTTAATGAAAACCACCAGAACAATTTATAGAAACAATTATCTTGATTAATAAGAATCAGGAAATTTTCACGTAATCTATTCAGATGGTCAAATAATCTGCAATTTCTTTTTTAAAATTTAAATATTAGTGTTGAAAAAAAGAAAAACAAAATTATACACTATAAATAAAGTTAGGAACAATTTGAAAAAAAAATTATTTAATAATTCATTATTTTATTCAACAAAATTTTCTCAATAAAAAATTATTTTAGAAAAATATTTTTATTTATAAATAACAAATCTAATTTATAAGACTTTTTTATATAATTCCAGAAATTCCATGTTTACAATAATGCCTTACATTTATGTAAATTAAAATATACTTTAAATTATTTGTCCAACACCAGTTAAAATTATCATGAATTTTGCATTAGTAGGGTTCTGAAACTGTCAAGTATTCATGCTATGGAATATCTTGGATTGATCGGAGTAAAAATAAATTATTTGCAAAAATTTTAAATATGTACAATGTTAAGAAAAATAAAAAATATATAAAATTTTGGAAGGTAGAGAATCACTGATGTAAACCTGTACAAATAAGGAAATAGAATAGGGAAGGACATCAAAAGAAATTTCATGATATTTACCAAAACTACAAAAAAACTTCTTCGATTATGGAGCTAATTCATATGGAATTATATACAAGGATAAAGATGCATATTTATTTGGGAGGAAAATACCTGTCTGTAATGATTAATGACGAGATTAAAAAATCAGAGCCTCATAGATCACTTTTATGTAATGAGTTGATGATGTGAATGGTAAACTTACCCTTACCTGAACAACCAGCTCAGCAGAAGACTCATCTTTACCAAATTCATTTGACACCACCACTTTAATTGAACCTGCAAAATCTTGTTTAACACCTGTAATGACCAGTCTTGCTGATGTACCATCAAATGTCATCTTTCCCTGTGATTCTTTTATTTCTGTATTATTTCTGAAAATGAGAAAATTAATAAATTAAAATTGTTACAAATAATAGTTTTAAATAAAGAAAATATGAGGCGTTGCGGACTAGAAGGGCGAACTCAACAAAAATTGCAGAGTGTATGATGCATAGTGATAGGAAGAGGCAAGGGTAGAAGTGGGGTGGGATCAGTAGCGTAGAGATGACAAGACTCACGTCTTCCTGTTGAGTTCGCCCTTCTGTTCCACGCAACTATCGTTCAAAGTAAACTCCCTAATTTTTTTTTACTTTTCTTTTCATATAATTTAAAAGGCGAACTCAACAAAATATACCTATAACATTGAAGTTTGTAACCCAAAGATACCAAATAAAACAAAAAAAAAAGACCCTATGTTGAGTTCGCCCTTCTGGTCCGGAACGCCTCATATTAACCTAAATTACAAAAATACTTTAAGATCAAAGAAATGTGTAAGACATCTGAAAAGATCACAGACCCAATGTGTAAAAGGATATTACATTTCTTACTCTTTTTTTCATGGTTCTATGAATTTCTCCACTTTCCAACATACAGTACATCTTGTCAATCATCCACCGTAAGATTCCTTGCTACCATAGCGAGTTTGATTCCCTTGAATCCATGTTTTCTGAGGGCACCCTCTTCTTCTTCTTTTATTTTATGGAAGGAGAAGGAATGCTTGTCGAGGCCACCTATCCAATGTCTTTCTCATATCAACAGTCTCATCTCTATTCTGGCTACTATGGAATACTGAAAACCAATTATTACTTTACATCTTCATTTCTCACGTTTTCCACTTGGGAGACTCTGAACAACTTTTGTAACAAGTCCATCTCATTTTACAGTGGACAGCTGACACCTTCACATGACCAAACTCCACTGAGATTCTCAGAAGAGTTTTTTTTCTGTTTTTAGCTTATTCCTGTTTTTTAGCTCTTAGTTATAATCGGGAACTGCATATTATTGACAACTACCAAAATTTTTCTGTTATTCTTGACATTTTTGTGGCTTGAATGTAAATGCCAATATGAGTGTGTAATGGCTGGTTATCACTTAACATCAGTGTTACTTTACTTCCTATAACTACTGTCTACCAGCTGACAGATTGGACTGATCTGAAAACCAAGCTTAATTTTATTGAATTATTTTTTAATACAAATTGAAAAGCATTAACTAAAATAATTCATACACTATGAAGAAACAAATAGCTTTTTAAAAATCTTATTACTCACTATCTCATCCTTTGCTGAATAGTTATTTTCATTCAAACTTCTTCTTCTTCTTCAAGTGCCGTCTCCGCGTCGGAGGTTGGCGATCATCATTGCTATTCTAACTTTCGAAACAGCTGCTCGGAACAGAGACGTGGAGTTGAGACCAAACCAATCTCTCAAATTCTTCAGCCAGGACGCTTTCCTTCTGGCCGGCCGGCGCTTTCCTGCTATCTTTCCTTCCATTATCAGCTGAAGAAGTCTGTATTTCCCGTTTCGAAGAACATGGCCGAAGTACTGCAGTTTTCGTCGCTTGATGTCGTATAGCAGTTCCATCTCCTTGCCCATCCGAGTCAGTACGTCCGTGTTTCGTACTCTGTCGGTCCACGATATACGGAGCATGCGGCGGTATAGCCACATCTCAAACGCCTCCAGCCTCCTCTCTAGAAGTTTCGTTAGTGTCCATCCTTCCTGCCCGTAAAGAAGTACAGGAAGTATGTAGCACCTCAGAATTCGGAGCCTCGTGTTGAGACTAAGATCACGTTGGCACAATAGGTGTTTTAGTTTCGTGAACACTGCTCTGGCTTGCTCGATACGCGCTTCAACTTCCTGACCGTAGTCCCATTTGTCATTTAGGCAGCACCCAAGGTATTTGTACGTGTGCACCCGTTCAATGGCGGAGCCAGCGAGTGTGATTCCTGTGTTGACCTCCTCTTCACCGATCACCATGAACTTGGTTTTACGTATATTCATTCGTAGTCCGTATGCATTGCTAATTGTGTTGACGCGTTCCAGCAACACTTGGAGATCTTCCTCGCTATCTGCAATCAGCGCTGTATCGTCGGCATATCTCAGGTTGTTGATGCCCTCTCCATTCACTATAATGCCTTCTCTGCATCCATCCAAAGCTTCCGACAAAATGGCCTCCGAATATAAGTTGAAGAGCATCGGTGAGAGCACGCATCCCTGTCTAACTCCACGGCGGATTTGCACTTCCTCCGACAGCTCCTCTCCCACTCGCACCTTGGCACATTGGTTCCAATATAGGTTGGCGATAATTCTTATGTCGCGATCGTCGAGGCCCACTCGTTGCAAAATTTCTAGCACCTGTCGTGTAGTACTTTGTCGAATGCCTTCGCGTAGTCAATGAAGCACAGGAATACGTTCTTGTTCATATCTCGGCATCTCTGAACGAGGACATTCATGGCAAACAAGGGGTCTCTTGTGCCGAAGCCTCCTCGGTATCCAAACTGTGTGTCCGTCATTTGTTCTTCGCACTTTTGGTAGACCCGTTCATGTATTATTTTCAGGAAAATCTTCAGAACGTGGCTCATTAAACTAATCGTCCGGTGTTCTTCGCAGCGTCTTGCATTGAGCTTCTTCGGTATAGGAATGAACGTCGACTTAAGCCATTCGTCTGGAATCACGCCAGTCTGATATACTTTATTGCACAAAGACGTCAGGGAATCCAGGTCTTCCTCATTCAATGTTTTGAGTAGTTCTGCGTGCACCTCGTCTGGTCCTGGTGCTTTTCCCGACCTAATCTTACTGATGGCTCGTTTTACTTCCTCTTTGAGAATATCCGGTCCGGTTACCGTGGTGGTCACGGCTGGGTGTGCTGGTTGTGCTGCCCGTTCAAATAGTTGGCTAACATAACGCTCCCACACCTTTAATTGTTCGGAAGTGGTGGCCACTATGTTGTCATCCCCATCCACGAGCACTCCAACGTTTTTCTGAGCCGTTTGCCTGTCATCTCTTTGATTTTCTTGTGGAGATGAAAAGAGTCCTGCTTGTTCTGTAACTCTTCTATCTCAGCACATTGTTGGCTCATCCATTGGTCTTTCGCTGTTCGGATCTTGTTGCGAATCATTTTGTGAACTGTTTTATATTGGGGGCGGTTTTGCGTCTTGCAACCACGCCGTTGCTCCATAAGATCGAGAATCTCCTCCGTCATCCAGGGTCTGTGTTGTTGCTGCTTGTTGGCCTTCAAGTGTTTCTTTCCCGTTGCAATTAATAGATTCTTTACATCCGTCCATTGGGTGTTGACATCAACGTGGTTGTTCATGTTTTCTAAACCCCTTTTCAGGTCTTCCCGGATGTTCTCGCAAAGATCGGCGTTCTGCAATTTGCGGAAGTCAATCCTGGCTTTTATGGTGCGTTTCCTGGTCGATTTAAGTCTAATTTGGAGCTTTCCTGATAACGGATTGTGGTCCGACGCGATGTCTGCTCCTGGATACGTACGAACTGCGGTCATGCAGTTCCGGAAGCGGTTGTTTACTAAACATTCATTCAAACTAAATTGAGAAACTTTTGATAAAATTCAGTTCTAAAAAGTGATTAGGATTTGTTTTCACTCTTAACATAATAATTATTTTAAAAATTGTAGTAAAATTTTAATAAAATTTTGAAACTTACCTGTACCACAACACCTTCACTTTTTTGTCCGGTTTATCAAGATCGCATACAAATTCTGCAGTCTTTCCCACTGATGTATTCTGGAAATATTAATAAAAATTAACAAAATGGACAGTACAATATACACACAGTAATCAAAAAGATTCTTCACACAATTTTCAATTCATTTCAAAGCAAAATATTCATAATATTAAAGAATATAAGCTGAAACCATCACTAGATGTTTCATTGACAAACTATTCATAAATGTTAAGAATATCTTCTTCATTAACATCTTCTTTATACCTCTTCCATATTTCCTCAAATCCCAATGCAACTCCTCTGTATTGTAGAGAACCATCTCTACAATCAAAAGATATCAGTTCTGATAGAAGGTTCACAAAGAAATCAAACAAGGTTTCTAATTTTGTGAATTAGCTAATAAAAGATTAAGAATGTTATTGTTTCAGAATTTTCCAACTAAAAGTTTTCAAAGATAAAACTCATTTACTTAATAATCAATCAGTAAAAAAAGTGGCAACTGAACAGTACAAGATTTTTATGTCTAGTTTTTTATGAAACTTGGTTCTTCACAATCAGTAAACAGTGCATCAAATCTTCGTCATCATGAGGTCATCTGCTTTTACGCAGATCCCTTGTACCATGCTTATTTCTAACTTATTCTGTTTTTAACTAGCATCTTAATTTCTTGATAACTAATACCACCTGTTAAATCACATATAATCTTTATTGTTTGACGTCCTGTTTTTTTTCTCCTTCTCCTGGTCCTTTCAACATAGTTTTTATCAATCTTCTCCTCTGTTTTCTAACCAATTACTCCCTTGAATGGCTGTCATAAAATTTCTCGTCTCTTTCACCCTTTGTAAAACTTCTACTTAACTCAAAGCTAGTCTTTTCCCCTTGATGTCCATGTTTGACTTTCATGAAGCAGTAAACTCCGAACATAATACTTTATTAGACATTTCCTCAGATTTTATTTTATTTTGCTATATAATACAGTTTTCTTTCTAATGCTTCATTTTCCATTTCCATTTTTCTTTTTATTTCAGTTTCACTTTGACAAGTGATGGGAGTCAACCACCTTATCTCATGCAGATCACTAATTAAAGAGCTGCAATTGCTCACAGTCCCTTCTTTCTACATTTTTGAAGTGATAATGTAGGTACGTAAAGAAAAATACCTTTTTACAGAATTTAGATGTTCACAACCACTACACAAGAAACAGAATCGATTATTATGTTGCTAATCACAACACTAAATTGTCTGAACAAAAGCCAACTTATGCAGATAGAAAATACATCAATAAATTGCTACAAGGTTTAAAAATTTGTGACAATTTAAGTCATTTTAAAAAAAGCTAAAACAATATTTGATTGATGAAACATTTTTTACAGTGTGCATGAATTCCTTTCTAAATAGTTTTGGTTGAAAAGTATTTAACTTCTAATTAAACAAATATTGGGTACTATTTGATACAAAGGGGTTCATGACAAGCCTACTGAGTTAAGCAGTAGCGGGAAAAAATTATTGGTAAGTGATGAATTTATCATTGTGTTTGATTTTTTTATTTTTTATTTTGTGTGATATTTGATTCAATTGGGTTTATGGCAAGCCTACTGAAGTAAGCAGTAGCAGAAACAATTTTTTGGTGGTAAGTGATGAATTTATCATTGGTGATAAACTTTCAGTTTATCAGTTTTATCTTTACATGTCCTATACTACCTTTGGAGTCTCCTGGATGCAAGAAAAAAAAACAATGTCGGTCAGCATCCTTCAGTTAAGGGTATAGTACTATGACATTCAATACAATCACACAAGCAAATTCTGAATGGGACTATCAAATCTATTATCCTTATTAATAAATTTTTATTTATTTATTTAGTTATTATTAATCAGTCCACCGTAGAGTAAATATATGTAGTGTCAATGTAGAGTGAAATGTAGTTATTAATGCAGTAGTGTCAGCAAATAGCTTGTAGTTGAACATCAGTGTTAGTGAACTTATTATTATTATTTTGTATTAAAAAGCTGGTGTCAGCATTTTAATTAATTATACTATTATAATAAACATTATAATGTTAGTACAATATTGTTTATTTATAATTCATTATTTAAACAACAGTATTTTTTGCTAAAGTTTCTTTTATTTTTTATTTTAACTTTTTGGGCATGCACATGTTCGTCATCGGGCCAAGACATTCCTTATCCCAGTAGTTCAAGCTATGGATAAAGTTTGGCATGAGAGGCTACAACATAAGCTTATTAAAATACTTTCTTAGAAATTAACAGATATCCTTCAAAGTTGCTTGAAAGGAAAATATTTCACAATGAAGCAAGGAGAAGCCTATATCAAACTTCAGGAAATTAAAGTGGATGTACCACAGGGTAAAGTACTCGGTCCTTTTTCTGTATCTACTTTACACCAGTGAACTTCCTAATTTTGAAAACTAAACTGTCGCAACATTTGCTGATGACACAATGGTATTAGTAAAAGATACTATCAATGAAGAAGCTGCAGAAAAACTACAGGTAGTAGCCACTGAAATAGAAAAATGGATAAGAAAGTGGTAAGTTGGAATAAATGATCACAAATCTGCTCATGTCAATTTTATGAACCGGAAAAGTAAGTATGAGTTGATCTCTATCAATGGCCAAGTAGTATCTTACGCAAATAAAGCCAAATGATGTTAGATACACAGCTATGGACATTAGATACAAAGCTCCACTGGAAGCCACTAGTAAAGAAAAACAGAAAAAAGACCTTGGCCTGAAATATAGAAAAAATTTGTTGGTTGATAGAAAGAAACTCCTTCCTCTCAACCCATAATAAGTTCCTAATGTAAAAACAGATTTAGAAGCCAGTATGGATATATGGCGTACGACTATGTGGTTGCGCCAGTCAGAGTAACATTGGAGTTATCCTGAGGTTCCAAAGTAAAGTATTGACAAACTTGCCAACGCTGCATGGGCGATCAGAAATGCAGACCTTTTTAAATACCTGAAGGTAGAATTAGTCTTGAATGAAATAAGGTGTTCTGCACAGAAAAATGAAGCGAGGCTCCATCACCATGTGAACATTAAACTAAAAAAACTTCTCAACAACTTGGATGTAGTGCACCAGCTCAAGAAAAAAAAACCATCAGAGTTAGTGTAGTTATAGTGAAAAATAGTGTAGTGCACATTATAAAAGTATTGTAACAAGATCGAAGAGAAAGATGGTTCGCGAAGGTTCCAGAATTTCATTCATGAAATGGTACAGAGTAGATAAAAATAGTAAGAAAGGAATAATAGAACAAAAGTAACAATAACACAATAGTAACAATAATTGGCAATAGGACAATAATAACCATAAAGGCATGTCTATTCATAAAAATTGTAATAACTATCATGTAGGATATAAGGTCGGGTATTGTTGTACAACTGTTTATGAAAGGGACCCGTAACAACTTTTATTCTATTTAAAATAAGACCTATTGTTGACTTGTTTACAACGGATTTTTCTAGCACTCATTAATAAAGGGTTATTTTTTGTACTTTATTTTGCATGTTGTTCTACGCTCTTTTCGAACTATCTTTGTGAATGAGTATATAAAGAGACCCCCAAGCGCGGTCCAGTAGTATTCGTTTGATCTTTGACAAGCGATTATCGGGGTGTTATACAGGTTAACTATTCCGAGCATTGTGTTGGTCAACGACTGTTATACTGTCTTTGTGTGCGTGTGTGTATTGTGTAAAGTTAATGTACAGTTTTTGTGAATTCAATTTCTGTGTTTTGTATGTTTGTGTAATCTTATAAAAGTGATTGTAAGTAGTGCTAAGTAAGTTATTTATTGTTTATTATTTATTTTAAGTAAATTATAAAGTTATTTATTGTAATAAGTCATTTTAATTAGTTTATTATTTATTTTGTAAACCTTTAAGTGTAATAAATAATTGTAATTGTAAACCTTAGTGTATTAATTATTTAATTACCTAGATCCCGAAACGGACCTTAGCAATAAGTGTCACAGTATACATATTAGGAACAAAAGAGTAATTGACATTACAAACTGTTAACTTAAAAGAATATTGTTTTAGTAATTTAGGTTAGAAAAATGAAAAATATTGCTTATTATTCCCAGACTTGATTCCAGTAGTACTAAAAGAAATTAGTTAATTCCTAACATGTGTTTGTCGCAATCTATCCAATTAAGAACAATAGGCAATCCCATATTTCAACGAGATGAGGATGATGTATAAGACAATTAAGATTAAACTAGTTTTCTTTATTACCTATTTTCCTATATTACTCAGTAAAAAAGAAATCACTTTCTGATTATCTTTGTAACTTTTTTTTATCTCTTATGTATGTATGTTAAAATCGATTTAATTATGAACAACGATAAGCCACCCCATTATGGAATGAGATGAAGATGCTGTGTAAAATGTGTAAATGAAGTGTAGTCTTGTACAGGTTTCAGGCCGACCATTCATGATATAATATTGTTAATTGAACCCCAACCATCACATTACACCACTATCCACTGTTTATGATTCAAATCCATATAAAAGTAACTACCTTCACTAGAATTTATAAATTTATAAAAATAACTACCTTTACTAGGATTTATTAATTTATAATTACAACCAGAAGAAACATCATTTTTATTACATGCTGGCATAAAAAATTACAAGTATAAAAACAAAAATTACTTACAACATTCTTGAGTTTCAGATTTATTGACGGCTTATCTCCTTCTGGAACTTCAGTAACTTCAATAACTTCAGAAGTTGCCTCCCCTTTGTCGTTCTTACAAGTAAATATATAAGAACCCTTATCTGTTGTAGAGCAATCAGATAACTCCAATTTGACCGCATATTCACCCTGAAACATTAGGTTAATATTTTTTATATTTCATAATATAATAATATTAAATTCCATAAAATTATAAAATTTTCTTTAGGATTGCTATATTATTTTTAACAAACCTAATACAGTGATAGTAAAATCCCAAGACATAATTATGATTGTTTTTAAAAGAGATGTTAAATTTTTTTTCATTTTTGAGTATATATGCCAATAATTTGTTAAATATTGAGTGGAAATACAAGCAGAGGTAGAATCAAACTCTTCTTTTTAAAAATTTGAACAATCATAGTAATAAAAAAACTACAATCCATCCGCAATAGTTAAAAAAAAATCCCCAATAGTTGCCTGTGATTACTATTATACAATACTATTAAATTAACTGAACATATGTCAAACTGTCAAACCAATAGACACCTTTTTCTTATTTGACCAGCAGCTGAGAAAATGGTACAATCATCTTCTCAAAGTAAAGCTGATTTCCATTCGATCAAATCATCACAATGTACCTTTTTAGTGAAAACCAAAATCCCAGATATTTAATTTTCTTCCAAACCAAGAATTCTCCAGACAGACTGAGAAATATTGGTTGTAGATATCCCCACTCATATACAAAATGTGAATAACACAAGCAGAAAAACGCAGTTTCATGTGGTTTGTATTCTCAAAAAACAAACAATTATTGATTCCATCAATAAGCAAGTGGAAAATGACTGGCCTATCTGTTAACAATAATAATTGCTTTTGTCTAACATGTCTTCTTTTAGCTGATCCGTTCCACTCCACTGGAAGAAGGGATGAGAGGGCTATCGAATCAAAATGGGGTGTACGGCAGCTTAGATGAAGGTTATTGTGCTGTACCTGTCATTTTTAAAACAAAACTACCTTGCTTAAAACCATATGTTGTTGTTGTTGTTAAGCTCATTAGCTGAAAGACTGGTTTAAACTTCTAGAGGTTTTACTAAGTAAAACAAGAAGTGACGTGGTTGACAATTGCCTTCCTCACTTAGTGGAAAAGTACACTTATCAGCATTCCAGGGCCTCTAAAAAGCAACTACTTTCCACCCTGCAAATGATACCTTTACTTCGTTCACCACAGGGTATGACTGTTTAGCGAAATTCATTACTCTCAGAGGAGGTAACTCTAACTAGTGTCTTTTACACCTGTACTTCTTCTCTTCTTAAATAGTCCAGTCATATATAATTGGCTGACAATGTAATAAGAAACAGAACTATTTTTTTGTAGCCCTGGAACCAACAGATCGAGTGGAATTAATCCACCTGCCCGTTATGGGCATACCATTTGTTTATACTTTTTTAAACAGAAACACACTACAATAAGTGTAAATAGGATTATTTACTAGTGTTTTTCTTTAGATTAAAATCATTTTCTTTGCTTTGCTTTTGTATGGCGTTAAAAGACAACACAATCGGGCATCTGCTTCACCACCAAAAGTTGAGCTGGTACTCCACGTATGGCATGATATTATTCAGCAATGGACTCCAACAAGCTCCAGCAATGTGCATGCAATTAGTTCAAGGTACTAACTGTTTAACACTAACTTCACGGACAGTATATACAGTAATTGTACAGTTTGATAACTGTAAAATACTGTACTACTAATAATATCGTGCATAATTTACTGTATCTAGACTGCAGTATTGTTCAGATACTGTATACAAATTAAAATTTTACAATTTTATGAATAAATAAAATTCCGATCCAGATTGGGCCAGATAATTTGGATATCTGGATAACGAGGTAGTACTGTACTTACTATCTGGTAATTGGTATAAAAACAAAGATTTGATATTTGTTGTAAATACAACCATCATATAAAAATATAAAAATAATAATCTAAAATGTTTTAATCTTACCTCTTTGACAGCTTCAACTTTCATATGATGTTTAGAATCTTCTTTGATGGTTGTTTTGTCTTTCATCCAAGTGATTGAGGGTTCAAATATTGACTGTACACGAGCTTCAATGACAACAGTCTTCTTCTTTGTAATCGTTACAACTTTAGGAACTTGTTTAATAACAGGAATAACTAAAAATAAACAGAAAATATCAATAAATTTGATGAATAAATATGAATTTATTTTGTATTGAAAATTCATGGAAGAATATCATTAAAGCAGCTAAAAAATTGTAAAAGTGAGACAAGCTTACTGGTTCACCGACCAAATCTGTGTACTGACATATGACGGACGTGCCAGGTTAAAAAATGATGGATTACCTGAATCTCCTGAAATTTCTTTGTACACATATAAAATAAGAAAATAATTAATTTAAAACATTCAAATATAATAAATTTTACAAACTGTGAATTATCATGTTAAATAAATAATTTAACTCTATACCTTCAAGTAATAGATGCTCAAATGATACAGCTGAAAAATTTATCTAAAGAACAGTACTAAGCTTTTGAGATTATATTGAAATAAAAATAATAAAAACGATCTAAAATAATTATATTACTTTTGTAATCCAAACATATTTGTTCATTAGTTCATGGACAATAGAATTTAAACAAAGAAATCTCAATTTAACAAAATAAGTCTAACAGATTTATCAAAACCAATCCAGAAGATATTATATTGATATTTAACAGATAAATGATAATGTATAAAAAACAGAACAGTTCAATGAAAATCTGAGAAGAAAATTTCAAAAAAAATTAAATGGATATTAATTAGTTACTAAAAAACGTACCTGAACTAAATGAAGACTACGAAAAATTACTGTTGAAGAACTGAACTGCGTATGAATTCCTATGGTGAGTGAAAATAAACTGTGTGTGACAATATTCCAGATATGATTTGTTTATATAATTGACAAATTATTCTATCAGTAACCAGAAAACACAAATAAATGATAGACTGTAGAGATAACTCAGTGATGAAACAAACAAAATTTTTCCATCTACGAATTTGAATAATTAAATATAATGAGATCACGTTGAGTCTAAATTTTCATCCATTGAAGGGCAACTTGTACAAATATGATCTACAAATTTAGTAAATAAATAAATAAATGTAAATAAATACATTTATAATTGTTCGTAAATATGTTTACTTACTTTCAATATTGAGTGTCAGATTTGCGTTTAATTCACCACAAATATTTTTAATATTACATTTGTAAAGACCAGAATCTTCTTTTCCAGCATCCTAAAAATAAAAATTTAAATAAAATAAAATAAATGAACACACACACAGTTATAATACTTTTAAAGTAGATTATGTAGTATTTAAAAAACAAAGTTTATTTTTATCAACGTTCAATTACAGTTATTGTTATAAATTTTGAATTTAGAAAGGTTTTAATTATCAGAAATTTTATTATTAAAAATATACCTTTTTATAACTACATCTAAGAGGCTCCACAAAGGGCATGTTAGATATGTCAAAATAAAACTGATTCATTACTTGTCAAATTATTTATTACATTTTTACAACATTACCACCGAAACAGCACTAGATGAACCAAATTCAGGAAAACAATGAACTCTAAAGATTCCAAGAAAAAAGACGAGAACATCTACGTTGAAAGAATGAAAAAATTTCACTTCCAGAAAACAAAGAACTACTGGGCATGTAAAATGTAACAAAAATTGACTGATATTTACTGCCATCTATAGTGTTGACCTGATTTAATAATTTTTTCTCATTACTGTCACATAAATAAAGATATATATATTTTTAACTCATGTATTTTAGTTTCTTTTAAGTCCCATCAACATCTTGGTCACTATCAACTACTATAGGTTATGGAATGTGATTTTAACATGTCATAATTTCCAAACTCTAGCCAGGAATTGAACCTGGGACTTTCCACTATGTAGGCTAGTGTGTTAACCATGAAGGTGGTCAAAAATAAATTTTTATATGTGATAAACTATTAGAGTAAGGAAGCGAGAAACTATGAACCATAACTCCTTCACAAACTAAAATATTTTGGTATTCACATTTCCAGGAATTTTTACACTCCTGAATCTAGGCAGGTAGGAACCAGGAAGGAAGTTAGTGGCCCATTACAGGAAGTAAGAAAGTGCGCCTACTGGGTAATAACATTTTCAATTCCTTGCACCTAAATTTTACAACTTACTTCTGAGGAATATTAGAAAGGAAATTAGAAATAAGAACTTTAAACAAATTTTTAAATATTTTATACTTGAACTACCCCAAGAATCTCACTTGGAGTAATTTCTTTCAGTAGAAAAGTTACATTGGATTTAATTGGCTCACTAGTACTAGAATTTTAAACCTGTTGTATTTTAAATGTATTTTATTGCTATCATTAATTTAGAATTGTTTAAAAAACTTATTATGATGTTGTTTTTATATTTATTTTAATATAGTATTGTAATTTAAATGTTTCAAAATCATCAGCATTTTCACAAACACTAACACAATTTAAAAAAAATAATATTATTATTTTTATTATTATCTGTATTGTTTTATTTCTTATCCATATTATTATTATTATCAATGTAAGTAACCATTTAATTTATTTTTTGGTCGTACAACACTTCATGAGTAATTTATTGGTAACCATTTTTAAAATGGTTATCTATTATTTTCCTATGTCCATTTGTCTGTCTGTTACATCCAAATGTCAGAAACTATGAGAGGTAGCAACAAATGGTTTTCGGATTTGTAATCTCTGCAAATTTGTAATCTCAAACGGCTGTTTTGACAATTGAGGGGTATGGAAAAAAGACTGCTGTAAGAAAAGGTGTACGACAAGGTTGTTCTTTGTCACCACTACTTTTTAACTAGTATATAGAAGAGGCTATAAATGAAGTGAAGGAGAAATTTGACGCAGGAATAAAAATTCAAGGAGAAACAATAAAAATGCTGAGATTCGCCGATGATATAGTAGTACTAGCCGAGACAAAGAAAGAATTACAGGATGTCTTAAATGGAATGGATGAAATCTTGAGAAAGGATTACTTCATGAAAATTAATAAGAACAAAACGAAAGTGTTGTGCAGCAGCAAGAGTGGTTAAGAAGAGATGGGAAATTTAAAAGTAGGCAACAAAAACATACAGGAAGTTGGGGAATTCTGCTATCTAGGGAGTAAAATAACAAAGGATGGTAGAAGCACAAGTGATATCAAAAGTAGAATTGCTCAAGCTAGAAAAGCCTTTGAAATGAAAAACAGCTTACTGACTACAAACAATGATTTACAGATTAGGAAAAATTTCTTAAAACATTATGTTTGGAGTGTAGCATTATATGGGAGTGAAACATGGGTGATAGGGGCTGTAGAAAGGAAAATGATAGAAGCTTTTGAAATGTGATGTTATAAGAAAATGTTAAAGATTAGGTGGGTGGACAAAATAAGTAATTTAGAGGTACTTAGGCAAGTGGATGATAAAAGAAGTATATGGAAGCATCTTACCAAAAGAAGGGATAGGCTAGTGGGGCTATCCTAAAACATCCAGGTATTGGGCTATCAATAATGGAGGGTAATATTGAGAGAGTAAATTGTAGGAAGAGGCAAAGATTAGAATATATAAAGCAAATTACAAAAGATGTAGGGTGTTACAGGTATGTAGATATGAAACGACTTGCGCAAGATAGAACAGCTTGGAGAACTGCATCAAACCATTCGAGAGACTGATGACAAAACAAAAATCTCTGCAAAAAGTTAGTGGGCCTGGATTGGGTTTGAAGTCCCGGTTTCGACTAGACGTCAAGAAATCAAAAATGGAATATGGAAATAAAAATAGTGTCATTCAATTTCTCTTACCGAGTAGCTTTCTTACTTAACTTTTTTCTTAGTTTTCTCATGAAAGCTAAGTGGGTTTGATCCCAATATGAGGAAGGATAACATGCAATGTGATTTCTCCGGCCAACTCCTTTTCTTAAGAAAAAATTTCCACCAGCCATGAGACGTGTCATCTCATGAATGAGATTTTTCTTATTTTTATTTTTTTAATGTGATCTCATAAACTGTATTTTAAGGTTTCCTGTAACATAGTGTATTCCTCCTCCAATTGTGAGCTATGCTCTTTTGGGGGAGTAAGTATTTATGAATAAATAAATTCCACGAAACACAATGGAAAACTGGGTTACTAAAGCAAATAATACATCTATCTCTTTATTTTATAAACCAGAAGTACCTATAAAATGTACTTAGTAAATGGTAAATTTAAATTTTACAAAATAGATGTTAATAGTTAAGAAAATAACCGTGTCAGAAATTAGAATAAAAGTTTTATCAGTGTTTACATTAAATGTTTTGATAGTTTAAAATAAAAACTGTAACTGTATTAAGATTCTGTGGTTAATGTAGTAATTAACTAGTAATTTAAAAAATATTACTTCTACGTTATGTACGTTTAAGCAATAAAATTTTATTAATTAATTTTTATGATAAATTTATTTGTACGCATGAACATATTTCTTCGTATAGCACAAGATAAAGGATAAAACTCCTTTATGATTTCAGTATTAAAAAAATATTCTATTATTCTATACGAATATAATAATAATAGTACTATATACATAACAGTTTAACAATAGTGAAGTATGAAAATGACCTAGTTATTAAGGACCAAAAAACTTGTTAACTTAACAATTTAATAATGTAATAAAAAAATTATAAAATTTGTTACAAAAACCTTCATAATAAGGTTACCTTCATAACTACTTTGAACTGGAAAAAACAAAAAAGTATTAATTTTAGGAAACTTATAGATTTACTTGTTGGTTACAATTTTATTATATTCTGTAGGGGTTCCTTGGGTGTGTTATTATAAAATCAGAGAATAAATTTCCTGTGCATAATTGATTATGTTGACATTATTAACCTTAAGTAATGAAAATAAGCAGTTCCTATGCATTGAAAGAAAACTCTGTATAATATGCATTTTGTGTCAATATTTATGCAGTGGAAATGTAGATGGGTGGGAGTTATGCAGAAAGTATGATGCCGAGGGGGAAAAATGAAGTTCAAGAGCTGTATGTTAGGAAAGACAAGAAGAGATGGTACAATAAATGATGTAATTTAGGAACTAATAGGATTGGACAGTCTGACAAAGAAAGTTGGTTCGAAGGAAAAGTTTGATTATGTCAGTAGGATGGATGAGAGTAACTACTTAAAAGGATGCTGTACTTCGAGATGGAGGAAAAAAGACAAGGGACAGACCAAGACTGAAGTGAAATTTTTTTATTTGTTAAACGTCCAACTGTTCTGCAATCACTCCTAATGCAACGGTGAAGGATGAATTTGATTTGATTTGATGAAGGTATTTTTTTGTAGCATATGAAAATATGCCGTGCCTGAATGGGATTCGAACCCAAGACCGCGTGATGAGAGGTGAGCACGTTACCAACTATGCCAATGCGGCTGGCACTGAAGTGAATAGATTCAGTTATAAATGAATTGGGAAAAAGATGCAATGCGGGCTTCACGCAAGGAAACTTGGAAGAGTGAACAAGAGGATGATGGTCAACTAAACATTGTAAAAGTTTATATCACTAAAAAATGTAAACCCAAAAATATTTTCATACAAAATTTAGAAAGATAAACCTTGATTATATTAGATTGATTAATTATAATCATTTATAATTAATCAATAAAGAATGATAAGTATTGCAAAGAATGAAAAAGAAGAGAAATTTGATGGCAACCATTCAATGGGGAAAGCTAAGTGGATAGAAAATGTAGTGAGAGAAAAAGGTTAAATTAAAACTATATTTCACCATCGGTAAGTATCCGTCTGCTGGGAAAAACGTAAGGAAGATGAAACTC
This sequence comes from Catonia carolina, assembly GCA_035578175.1. Taxonomy (NCBI): domain Eukaryota; kingdom Metazoa; phylum Arthropoda; class Insecta; order Hemiptera; family Achilidae; genus Catonia; species Catonia carolina. Next base: position 3,162,508 of record JAQMRL010000001.1, read on the forward strand.
CTTGCGGACATTTTACTATGCCAGGTTGTTATATTAACCATGAATACTGCTCAAGAAACTTGAGTAATGGCAGATAACTACATGATCTATGAATAATATTAAGGTTTTAATCATAAAAATGTTACTCACCTTCAACTCAAGTTTGATGTAGTATATGTCTTCTTTTTGTGATTCCATTTTCCATGAAATCTTTGTACTTTCCTTTAATACTTTACTTTCATGATACCAGCTCATCTCTGGTTTTGGATTAGCTTTCACTTTGCAATCCATTATGACTAATTTACCATTATTCTCAGACCTAATACGAGGTTTTTCGATGAATGTCGGAGGTTCGCCTTCAGGTTCTGGTTCTGCTTCAATATTCAAGTTGAGATTGGCGTTACTTTCTCCGTAATCGTTTTTAACATGACATCTATATGTACCACTGTCAGGCCCGATTGGGTCCTGTAATACATAAATAAACACAATTAAAATAACTTAAAGAAAAGTTTAAAAATAAATAATATGATTTTATTAAACACCAATAGGATGTAGATTTTATAAATATAATTACTTATTGACAATAGAATAGGAAGAAAAGGAACAATCATGTTTTGATAATAGTGTCTTGTCAATAGACTTTTTATTGGTTTTGAAGCTGCCGTTTATTACTTTTTATAATAGTTGGTCTTTTCATTTAATTTATGTTTATCTAGAAAAAGTAGAACCTGGTTTTATTCGTTCTTTGTCTTTTACTTAATTTATTCTGGTTAATTTGGGTTATTATGGTTAATTCCACTTAATCCTGTTTAAATTCTGTTCTGAGTTACCTATTTCAGTTTATTTATTTGGTCCTTTCTCTGTCTTTATAGAAATTCCAAGGTAGCGTGTATTAACAGCTGGCTATTTTGTCAAGCATTTGAGTAGTTAAGAGTTTGTTAAAGCCATATTTTGTCTGTTTGAACTGTGTCAAACAAAACAGTAAGAGTCAGTTTTGCGAGCCACTGTTGAATTAATTTCATTTTGTGACAGGCAAGTGGTTTACTATTGTGATTATGTACAATACAGCTATGTAGGAAAGGAATTAATTATTTTTATTGTAAACGGACATCTTTTTTTAGTTAAGTTTTGTTAAGTCTTAAGTTTTTAATAACTTTTTGCAATCAATTTAGTCTAAGTAGTTTAATTGTAATCTAATATAAGTCAGTTGTTGTTGTTTAGGTCATCAGCCAAAAGGCTGGTTTGAACTTCTAGAGGCTTTACTAAGTTAAATGAGGAGTAAGGTAGTTTAAAATTGCCTTCCTCACTGAGTGGAAAAGTATAGTTATTAGTATCCCACGCCCTCTAAAAAGCATCTATCTTTTACCCTGCAAATGACACCTTCACTTCATTCACCACAGGGTCTGAGTGTATAATAAAATTCCTTACTCTCAGACGAGATAACTCTGATTTGTGTCTTTTACACCTCAACCTCTTCTGTTCTTAGATGCTTCAGTAATACAATTGGCTTACCATGTGATGAGAAACAAAAAATAATTACTATTTTTTGTATCCCTGGAACTAGCAGATCAAGTGCAAATAATTTATCACTACACCTTTCTGGTTTGGGTAACAATAAGTCTACTAGTAATGATTTATTAATTAGTTAATAAATAGTTGTTATATATTTAACAAGAATTTTTTATCATTTATTATTTACGAAATCCTGAAAGAACTTGGAATTAGGGTTACAATATTGTTAATAAGGAAGGATGATAGACAAAATTTATTTCTTGTTAAAATATTTAATGATGCTGTTAAATCATTCCGTCTTAAAAAGAATTTTGTAAGTTAAATTTTAATCTTTGTATTCAACAATATCATCAATCACATAGTTTTGTACTGAACAATCCCTAAAATCATAAGAGTTGAACACATAGAAATGTTCTAAGATTCTTCATAAGATGTATGCATTTACATTTTACTTAAAAACCTCATCAAAATGCAATATCAAGTTTGAATGTAATTTTTCTTGTGATCCAAAATTTTAATCAAAATAAATTTGTAGCCTAACAACTACAAATTTATCACTCTAGTTTGAGGAGAGCTTAATACCTTAACTTAACAGGCTGAGTGTCTATGAGAGACATGTTTATCTCTCAGTGGCCAAATCCACACTGATTTTCAAAAAGAAAAAAATTTGGATCAATTTTGCTACAATTGTTTTTATAATATTCCTAGTTAATTTGAAGTTGTAAGAAAAGATAAATATCCAAAATAATTTTCTTGTTTTTTGTTTATGATTTATAACTGGTTAAAGTTTAGAGATAAATTAATCTCACATAACACTGGAGGACAAAAATCAAATTCTGGGTAAAACAACGAAGAAAAACAACGAAGACAATAAATATCCTAAAATTTTAAAATAAATACAGATAACTAATATTTAAATATTATTTAATTTATTACAGTCTTTTTTATTTACTCATTATTATTATTATTATTATTATTATTATTATTTATTAAACGTTATTCACGGCCACAGCCACAGATTACATAAACTGAGCATTACTCAACATTACACAATTAAACAAAATTATGTTTTACCAATCTCAAAAATGAGAATGATAGTACAAATTGTTCCAGCAAATAATATATGGAATATAATTTGCACTTAACAAAAACAACCGAAATTTGCTGACATTTTTTGAATCCTTATACCTAACTTTTTAATAAAAAGTGCTGCAAAAATGCTAAGACCATTTCCAGAACCTACAAAACTTCTTTAATATTATAAACTAGAAAGTGATCAGACGTGTTCAGTGTTCAAAAGTGCATCAGACAATCAGTAATGAAATAGCTCTCAACTGTTTTTATGTTTGAAGTACTGAGAGACAAATTCATAACTCAAAAGGGAATTTGGCAAGAACTGGTGGAGACATATGATTCATCTGTCAATAGCATATCTGGTAAGGTCTTGTTGATTGGGCATAGCACTCAACCTGTTAATAACTGGAACAGTACATTTTACAAAGCATACTTTGTCATTGGTGTTATAATGCATAAGTACATTATCATTCACAACTGCACAAAGTGAATCATTTTACAAAAAGTTGAAGTGAATTTTGTGTTAAAGTATCATGAAAGTGTGTTATCACATCTTAGAATTTTAATTTCATAAATAAATCTTTATAATACAATTTAAAATTAATCCTAAAATAAAATTATTGTAAGATTTCACTATACCATTATATCTGCTTAAATTTTTTTTTCTAAGATTTTATTTTTCTTTAATTTATACGTTTTGGTGGATCCACTATCATCAGAATATATAAAATATAAAACTGAAACTGATTTTGTTAAAATCCTTTCAGGAGATTTATTATTTTCAATCGCTCGTACAAAAACTTGTATCACTTTTATTCAAGTTACTGAAGACATCTTCTAAAAGGATTTTTTAAAAATTATTAAAATTTTTCTATTTTACATATTCTGATAATGGTGGATCCACCAAAACATGTAAGTTAAGGAAAATAAAATAAAAATTATGGCAGCTATTATAAGGTTAGTGGCAATTTACAGAAATTTTAGATTAATTTTAATATAAAGGAACTTAATTTTTGGGTAAAATATTCATTACTTTGTTTATTTTTCCTGCTCCATTTACAATAATGGTACTGGTGATAAAATAACTATTCCAGGAAAATTGTGGTAAGTAAAGTCTTCACCATCACAAATGTGTTAAGTGTGTTCACTACTTGGGAATCTCCTGTTTTCTGGTAGGTTGAACATAATTTACCTTAAATCTTGTTTCCTATAACAAACTATATTGCTATAATTATTACAACTCTTAATTATCAGTTGGTGATATCTTTTTTTTTATTTAGTCTGTTATAACAGATTTTTAAAATTCTGTCCTGGAAAAATGGGTTTTCAGTATTAAACACCTCTGTGTATAGTATTCAGATGAACTAAAGTCCCTTAGCCGTGGGAGTGAGAGAATGCATAGCGCTCTCACTCGCACAAGCCATACGCGCCATTCCAATAACATTGTATAATTTTACTCATTGTTGTGAGTCGCGTTTATGCACCCAGTAAACTAACAAGCAAGATAACAACTGTAGTATGTTTTCAGATCTGGATTATAACAATAAAGACCTTTGGGCGCATGTGTAGTTATGCCACATATCTCCCTCTCACTCACTCGGCTATGGGACATTAATTCATCTGATTTCTGTACTTGACCACTGAGAATCAGTCTAACGTTTTGTTTTATTAAAAAAATAATACAAAAATTACCTGAATTTCAAGAAGAATTTCATAGACATCTTCATTTTCGATCATTTTCATTTTTATTTTCGATGATTCTTGTACCATTTTCGTACCTTTGAACCATGTGACTACTGGTTTAGGCTTTGCCGTGCACTTACATCTCATAGTTATTAATGTACCGCTTTCATTTGGAATAATTTTAGGTTTTTCAATAAATGATGGAGCGAATCCTTCATCTGCTCCACCTGTAAAACAGAAAGTAGGAAATGGTGATTAAAACTAATCACAACTGTGAAAAATAATTAACTTAATTAAGTAAATAGTGGATTATTACAAATATTGTAGAGAAGAAACAAATTCAGGAATTACGGAGAATAAAATAGACTACAAGAGAGAAAGAAACATAATATGTACAGTCAAATTTTCAAATGTTGAAATATGAAGGAAAAGCATGCAGGCCAGCTACCAGTGTGCCCTTTGGAGAGAAATCACGGCTACCAGGAACGTTGGAAACTGTAAACTAACCAAAAACATCTGCAATTAGTCACACAGGGAATGAATTATAAATTAATGAGACAAAGAATACAGACAGACATCACATTAACAATGACAACAATAAGAGACCATCATGGGTGCAAGCACACAAAACGACAGAAGGAGAAAAAGAAAGATTTGAAAATATAGAAAAGTTCACAAAGAATTTTATGCTCAACAGGGCAAATACCTCTATTGTCCCAAATTGTGTAGCATACCTTGGAAGTTCAATGCAATGTTAGCGTTGCTTTCGCCAAAATTATTACAGGCATTACATCTATAATTTCCGCCATCTTGTTTGGTAGGATTTGAAATTTCAAGTCTTAATAGATATGTGTCCTTTCCCATAGCTTTCTTCGTCATTTTTATTCTGTTTGTGTCAAGTATTACTTTGGAACCCTGGTACCATATTATTTCAGGAACAGGATTTGCTTCAAGTAGGCACTCCATAACTAAGACATCTCCCTCTTGATGAATAGTAGGCTTCTTTGGGAATCTTGGAGGCTTTCCTTCTGGAATTCTTAAACAGAAACGAAAAGATATGTTATTTTAAATATAGATATCTTAATACTATAAAGAAAACATTAATCTGTTTCATCCTTTGTAAAATTTCACCAATAATAGGGTGTCATATTTAGGGTGTCATTACACAGTGTCCCTTGCTTCGCTTCTCATTTGTAAATATTTATTTTACTTCTTTTTTTGTTAATTGTATCTAGGAGACTCTTAAAGGGAGTCAAAATTTATACATATTACCTATAAAAATACTTATTACTTAAATAACATATTAACCAACTTACATGTTTGCTTACTTACTTACTTCAATAAAAGTGTAATCTTATCGGTATTTACCCTATAATACATGGTTTTCTTTAGAATTCACTGGGATGTTTATTTAGTTTTTATAAATACAAATTATTTAGGAATGAACTTCTGTACACAATAAAATGTTTCATTGATTATTAAGTATTTAGTAATTTTTAGATTTTTTTTTAAATAAATGGAAATCAGCACAACTTTTTAAAAATTGCGGTAATTTATTGATGTATTTTCTCCTTGCATAAATTGGTTTTTCTTCAAACTATTTGATGTTGTGATTGTGGACATTAAGGTTCTGTATAAAGGTATTTTGCTTCACATACATATCACCTCAAAAATGTAAAATGTAGGAATTAGAAACAATCTAAGCTTCTTAAATAATGTCTATGTGAGGTGAGGTGGTTAGCTCCCACCATTTAAACTGAATAGTTTCTTTGGAATTTCTTTCTTTCTTTGGAATTTTAAAAACCCTTTCCATGTTACCCATAAAAGAATTTTCCTACTCTAAAATATCATATTGGATATGATACAGAATTAGACCATGTAAGCTGATGTTAGTAACCTTTTATGAAATTAACCTGGCTATTTGTTTTAATGAAATATCCCAGATGATTTAATTCAATCAGTATAAAAATTCCAAGAAAAATATCTATCTAAAGACGTTCCTAAAAACTTTACTGTTTATACATCTTTTAAAATATTATTATGAATAAATGCATTCATTTCTCTATTCTCTTTTGCATTATATTTGTTTTTGAATTGTAAGAATTAACACCGGAAAATTATTTTTCGTTAAAAGAATTTAAAAAATGCTACAACTTTTATGAATAATGTTTTTTGTTGGAAACTTTATTAGCAACAATTTGCAATTGCAATAACTGCATTAAAATCATGTCTTTAACAATTATTATGTAAATGATATCATAAGTTACATAAAATTTTAAATGTTACAATATTTCTATTTTTTGTTTTCTCACTCAATACTTAGTTTACGACCGTTTATGATATGCAGCAAAAAATGCATTAAAGTTTTATTTTTCAAACTGTAGACTTGAAGTACATTTAACATAAAAAAGTATAAAATTAAAAATGGTACTATCTGCTTAAAAATATTTATAAATGTGAAGCGATGCAAGCAACTGTTACAAGTTTTTAATATGAATATCAAAAACCTATTGTTGTAATTAAAAAAAAATCACAAGCTATTTATACAATGTCATAACAAAAGGTTTGTGTTTTCAAATCAAGATTTACTGCATGTAGAACAATAGTCTGTCACAAAAGTTGCTGAGCAGTAGAACTACATTTTTTTTGTTTTTTTTTTTTGTTTAACGTCCGACTGTTCTGCAATTACTGCTAATGCAGACGGTGAATGATGAAATGATTTTTTGTAACGTATGAAAAAATGCCGTGCCTGAATGGGATTCGAACCCAAGACCACATGATGAGAGGGGAGCACGTTACCAACTTCGCCAATGCGACCGGCTAAGTATTTTTATTTATGCGGCCGGCTAAGTATTTTTTATTTATGCGGCCGGCTTTTGATTTTCCATATTTTATTTTATTAATATTTGCCTACCCACCTTTTGGATTACTATTTACCTTTTAGAACCACAGTAATTTGAATAATTAAGTGGATGGAGTTACTAAGTGACACAAAATATATTTTTAAGAAAAATCCAATTACAATTTTAAGGCTCCCATCTTTTTGTGAATTGTCAAAATGTTTTATTATTCTGGTGCTTACTTGTTATACCTTCAACGAAATTTATATTATATAGGTAATGAAAATGTTTTCAGATTTTATTACTCAATATTAATCGTCGTATCACTTTTCTTATGCAAAAACACCAACCCCGAAAAATTGATGTTGTACCCTGAGAATGGATGAATGGTATTTTAAAAACAGAGTAAGGAAAAGGTTTTATTAAGAGGTTTTATATGATGACATTTATATATTTGAAAGGATAAGGGTGTTTTTTATCGAGTTTGGTCTCAGCTTCCAGTTGAATGATTCCGACCAATCTTTTTTTTAAAATGCAGCTCCCTATGTGCAGATTTTCCATCACCCACTGCTACATTTCCAAATTCCCAATAATGCAGAAAATAAATGTTTTTTAAAACACAGTTCTTTAAAGATTTACAGCACTAATGCCATAATTAATTAATTGGTGACCTCTAAGAAGACTAAATGGTGCATTTTTATGTAAGTTATCTTTGTTTTGAATGAAATTATTTAAAAATTCTTTCATCGTCAACTTTTAATCATCAGCTCTTTAATGGCCCATTCAAACATTTGGGGTTTTAATAGATTTTTAGATGTACAAAAATAAAATGTCCCTGCCGAGCCCACGGTTCAAGTCCTTACCACAAAAAGTGCGACAGAATTTCAAATCGCAGCATCAATTCGAAGGTACTCATTTGGTGACCTGATTTTCAGAATCAACACTAAAAATTAATTTAATAAAGTGCAATCACGTTTGTCATTTCTCAGGTTTAGTTTGTTTATTTTGTTATTTTTACACTGTTTGGAAACTTTATTAACATGTAATTTGAGTGAATTTTATTCCCGTCTACCAGTGGCGGATCCAGGATAGGCCAAAGGGGGGGGCTAGGCGTTTGGGTGGGTGAAAGCACCGGGGGGTCTGGTGGGTATGGAACACCCCCCCAGCAAGGCGGGGGGTCCGGGGAATTGTCAAAATTTAAGTGTAAAATGACACATTTTTAGGCCGTTTTTAACTCTTTATTGACCAGAGTTTAGAGGCAAAAAACTATGGTTTGACTCAAGAATATTGACTAAAAATAAAAGGATTTTGAAGCCATTAGAATGACCTTGGTCGGGCGTGCGGATTCCTCTCATGTTCGGCAACCGAACAAAACAAATTACCCATTTTATCTAGTGTAAATTGGATACCCAAGGGGGGGCTATAGCCCCCCCTAGCCCCTCTTTGGATCCGCCACTGCCGTCTACTGATAATGGCTTTTGATTTTCCATATTTTATTTTATTAATATTTGCCTACCCACCTTTTGGATTACTGACAAGCGTTATTTTGATTACATATAAAAATGATTGATTATTTTTTTGATGATTATTCTTTCTATTGTCATTTTTATAATATTTGTTTAATAACTACAATGATCTCAACTTATTATCCATTAGTATTCTATTTTAATGGTTGAAGAAGGTGTCAAGTGATGTAGACACCTCTATCCACCACAAAACATGAATTATTAAGCAGTATATAGCCACATTTATTAATATCTTCTTAAACTGTAGAGATAGAGCATCCTGTGTTATCTACATGACTAAATATGCATTTAACATCTTCGTAAATGCAAAAGACTACATTTTTTAAAAAAGTTACATATATCACCTTTTCACTTTTTCTTTCTTTAAGCTCTGCAATTATTAAAAAAAATAGTCATTTTCATCAAAATTTCAATAAAAATTCACTTCTATTCTGTAATAAGGGTACAAAGTAAAATTCATTACTATTTACAAATCCACCGAGTTAGTCTAATGGTAAAGTCGTTGCTGAAAGTTAGCTGTTTCAAACTGATGTATGGAGACAAAGGTTCTGCGGTTCAAATCCCAGTAAAGTTAAACTTTTGTGCAGATTTGAATAATAGACAGTGGTAACCGGTATATTTGATGGTTGGGGTAAAATTAACCATACTCTCTAAGTCTGAACAAGAATACACTTCATTTACATGACATATCATTCTCATCTCATTGTGTCATGAGATTGCATGTTGTTCTAAATTGAATAGATTGCAACATATACAAATTAGGGTTAGAAAAACCTTACAATATTATTCTACACAGCTCATGAGTATATTAAAAGAAAATTTTTCATTTAAACAAATTTTCATAATTTCCAGTAGCTTTGACTGAATACTAGATCTATAAAATAATCCATACCTGTTATTAATAGTTTCATGTTTATCAGGAGGCAATGACATGTTTGCTAAACTAATATAAAAATTCCAACAAATCTAGTTATATGTAAAAATGAACACAATCTTCTGAGAATTTTAGAAAATCAGGAACTTCATATCAGATTGTAACTGTTACAACTGCACTAATTCATAATCCAGAAAGCACTAATGTACATCTGACTGATAAATAGTCAACCTACTATTTACTTATTTAAAAAACAAACAACTTGGCAACAATATTTATTATTTTAAATAACATTCAAAAAATTAAATCAGTTTTGCTTGTTAAATACGCTGTTTAAGAATTAGATTTCTATTACAAGTAAAATTAATTATCCTGACTCCCTAGGAACTGAAATGAAATTCAAAAAACATGACATGCAGAACCAATGAGTTCCTATTTGTGCCAATTTCCTATGAGTTGCTTTATGACTCATTATTCACCGTAAATTTTGTAACTGCACTATTTACTGAATAAACAAGTGTATTTAGTACAATAGTACACTATGACACACAATTAAATTAAAATTTAATTTCTAAGAATTAATACTGTAGGACTCTAATTCTTATACTAATTTAATAAGCAAAAAGTTTAATAATTAAATGAGCCGCCAAAATGTCAGTTGGATTAGATATACAAATAAAACAGTTTCTTTTTGTTAACTGAACAAAAATAGAACATTATAAATAAAGTGTAATACTATTATAATTAATTTCTAGAAACTGTACAATAGTGAGGTTAGAAAAAGTTTTGACAACATAAACACTGAGATCAATATAACATATATACAAATTAAATCTTTATAATGCATCCTGCAGTTTGAAATATTTCTATTTCACATAATGAATTAATATAATAATTTCACTAACCTTCTTTTTAAACTGCGTCACCTGGTGACGCAGTTAAAAAAGAAGGTTAGTGAAATTATTATATTAATTCATTATATGAAATAGAAATATACAAATTATATTAAAATTTAACAGGAGTTTGTAATGGAATAAAATTGAAAACTGTTCGATATTTATTAGTTATTATAATTTGAATTTCCCCATTTATACAATTGTATTTCATTTTTCTATGATTATTAGAAATAATTTTAATCAAGATTTTCATAGGGTATGTCAGTGAGAAAAATATTTTACATGGGTTTTATTGCTACATTCATGAAATGTGTATTGAAACACCATGAAAATATCTTGTTTTTTAATTTTTTACAATTGTTTCATCGTAATAGCTTGTTTATATTATTTTAAAGGTTACCTGTTCATAGTTTATCAATCATCAGCTGTAAAATATTTGTTTGTGTTTTGGAAGTGGTGGATGATATTTATTCATCAATAAAACTCTTTTGGCAAAGGTTTATCCTCGGTGAGGTGTACTGCCCAGTGTACTAGTCAATTAAACAAAGTCGGTCCAATACATTTGTGACATTCTCATTAATAGTTACACAATAGTCTGGAACGATGTTAGCAGTTACAGTAGTACAAGTATTATTTTCAATTCCACGCAACTCATGTCCCCTAAGCCATCCAGCCATTTAGTTCTCAAGGACAGGGACAAAGCTTGAGATTGTAGGCGTCTGTTAGATAATGCTAAATTTACGGCTGTTTTTCTCAAAATTAAATGTTTTTAAATTTAGGTACATTCTTCGCAACTTCTATAGGTACAAGATAAAGAGAAGAAAAAATACTAGTTGTACGTCTTATCTTGCTCTAAATATAAGCAAAGCAAAATTAAAATGAAAAAATTAAAAAGAAAATTGATAAAAAATAGCATATTAAAAATAATTTGAATATACCATATTCAAAAACACTGAAAAATCTTTTAGCTCAACATTTAAAAGAGTACTGTCTTTCAAAAATAAATAATTTAGACTATAACTTCTTTACTTTTTGAGAAATTAGTATTTAAATTTAGTCTTTTGTTTAAATTTATATTTGTAAATGTTGAAGAAGTTATTTTCAAAAAGTAGAGAAAAAGAGTTTAATCAATTTTGTTTGTTAATTTAAAAGTGAACTATTTAAAATGGGAAAAATAAAATATTATTATTGTAAAGTTAATTAAAAATATTTATTCAAATAGAATAATTATATTAAGTATGTTTTAAGAAGATAAAAGTAGAATTTAAAACCATAGTCCCCAGATAAGAGACAAAACGTGTTTTATTATTAATAATTATTATTTCCTACATTAGATATTCTCTTGCAATATTGCATAATTTTGTAATGTTAAATCGTAACTACAAACAATGTGTCCTTCAAAAGCTGGTAGTTTTTCTGGTTTCACTACATATTAATTTTCTTAGGTATCTTTTTTTTTTTTTTTGTCATCAGTCTCTCGACTGGTTTGATGCAGTTCTCCAACCTGTTCTATCTTGCGCAAGTCGTTTCATATCTACATACCTGTAACACCCTACATCTTTTGTAATTTGCTTTATATATTCTAATCTTTGCCTCCCTCTACAATTTACTCCCTCAATGTTACCCTCCATTATTGATAGCCCAATACCTGGATGTCTTAGGAAATGCCCCACTAGCCTATCCCTTCTTTTGGTAAGATGCTTCCATATACTTCTTTTTTCATCCACTCGCCTAAGAACCTCTAAATTACTTATTTTGTCCACCCACCTAATCTTTAACATTTTCCTATAACACCACATTTCAAAAGCTTCTATCCTCTTCCGTTCTACAGCCCCTATCACCCACGTTTCACTTCCGTATAATGCTACACTCCAAACATAATGTTTTAAGAAATTTTTCCTAATCTGTAAATCAATGTTTGTAGTCAGTAAGCTGTTTTTCATTTCAAAGGCTTTTCTAGCTTGAGCAATTCTACTCTTGATATCACTCGTGCTTCTACCATCCTTTGTTATTTTACTCCCTAGATAGCAGAATTCGCCAACTTCCTGTATGTTTTCGTTGCCTACTTTTAAATTTCCCATCTCTTCTAAACCACTCTTGCTGCTGCACAACACTTTCGTTTTGTTCTTATTAATTTTCATGAAGTAATCCTTCCACAAGATCTCATCTATTCCATTTAAGGCATCCTCTAGTTCATTCTTTGCCTCGGCTAATACTACTATATCATCGGCGAATCTCAACATTTTTATTGTTTCTCCTTGAATTTTTATTCCTACGTCAAATTTCTCCTTCACTTAGGTATCAATTGAAGAAAAATACCACCCATTTTCAGCATTACATCTTTTTGGATAGGTACAATAAAGTTTTTAGAAAGTTTAAAGTTTATTTCATTTGGTAACCACTATAACTCTTTTGTCAAAGGTTCACCCTTGGTGAGGTGTAGTATCTAGCATATAGTCATTCAAATAACATCTGTCCGTTAACTATAAATCACACAACAAGTTAGGTTAAATATATTTATAAAATTCTCATTAATGTTACACAATAGTCTGGAATGTTGTCATCCACTACAGTAGTACAAGCAATATTTTTGACTGAGCATACCTCATCTCTTTTATTTTTTTATTCGTTTTATTTAGTTAAACATAATACAATTATTGCTATACTAACCTATTTACAATATTTTTAACTTAGTATACTTATACGCAAAAACTCTTTTTCACGAAGAGTTCTGTCCGCGCATAGGAGTAAACAAAAAAATTATTTAGACAAATTTATATATACTAATAACTACTATAAAAAATACTATTATAAAATCTAAAAAGGGTACAAGAAATACATTAAATATTTTTTGTTAAAAGCATTAAAATAAAATGTAAATACCATTAAATTTATATTAAAAAAAAAAAAATTAATAACAATAAAATTTTTAAAAATTACCTTAGATTATGTACAATTGAATTAATAGAGAAAAAACTTCTTTTTTCAATAACTAAAACTACTTTACAATAATTTTAGGGAATACATGTGGATATTTTTACTTATGAGAATTAATACAATTAATGAGCACAGAAACAAAAAAAAAAAAAAACTACTGCAATGTGGAAAGCAAAAAATAATCAGAGAACAGTTATTTTAAAACTAGGAAAAGTTTCTCAAGTTCTTGCTCGTATATCAATAGGATATGATATTTAAGTTTATGTTTCATACGATGTGGTGATATAATACTGTGTAAATACGATGGAAGTGCATTGACGAACCGTCCCTCAAGATAGAGAAATGTTTAAAGCCATGCATCAACTTGGTCCTCAAAGGCAGAGCAAAACTTTGACAAAAGCATGTTATGAAACAAAGAGAGTAACTTTCATTACAATCTGGTACACAGAAATTTTGCTAAAAACCTACCATTCAGCAAGTCCTTCAATTGCAACACAATCAAATACTAGCATACTTTAATTTAAAGTCTCCATGGAAGATTTTATTAAAAATCATGAGTTAATAATTATTCTATAGCTACTCTTTTTTTAGCAAACTAACTAAACTAAATATAATATTCAAATAAATAAAAAAAAATCATTATGTAGGAACCTTACTTTGGTTTTTCTCCGCCCTCAAAATTCAGGGTGATCGTAGCTGATCCTTCACCCTGATCATTTCTGGCAACAATTTTATATTCACCAGCGTCTGCTTTTTCAACTGATTTAATATCCAGTCTTGCCATGTAATACAATTTTTGATCTAATTCCAGTGTTGTGATAAGCCTTGTTGATTCTTTAATAATTTTACCTTTGTGGTACCTGTGCAAAATACATTTTAATATCATTAATAAAATTAAGTATGACTGTATTATACACCATAATATAACAAAATAATTTAATATTTATTTTGAATTAGAAACAAAGAATAATATAATATGCTTGATTTATTTACAGAGGCATTCAGGGATGGATATTCAGGAGGAATAACAGATGGGAGAGAGAGTGAGAGAAAAAACAACAAGATAGCAGTCCATAATTTTTTTAACCCAGAAAATTTGATAAGGCTAGAGGAATATCTACACATTTAACTGTGTGTCAAAAAGCTGTTATTTCTAAAGAAATTTTACCATAATCAATTTTAATTGTCAGTTTTCATGAATTGAAACACCAATTCAACAGTAATTCAGGAAAAAAATACTATTTTTCAGAGCATTTAAACAATAATTGTTTAAATAATGATAATAATTGTTTAGGGAATAATAATAATTATTATTCCCTAAATTAATTTTTTAAAGGGATTTTACTATGCTGGTTCAAATAAATTCTTTTAACAACATTAGCAATTTTGTTTTAATAGTTCCTGAAACCAAAAAAGTTTTTTAATAACCCTGACCCACCAGGTTTGTTTAGTGGTAAAGTTTAGCTGTTTAACAGCTGATTTTTGAAGGTAAGGTTCTGTGGTTCAAATCACAGTAAAGGTAGTTACTTTTGTATGGATTTAAATACTAGGCAATGGTTACTGGCGTACTTTGATGGTTAGGGTTCAATAAACGATACTTTCCCCGGAATGGTCGATCTGAATCTGTACAAGACTACATCTCATTTACACATCATACATATACTCATCTCATTGGATCATGGGGTTGCTTATTGTTCCAAATTAAACAGATTGCAACATACACTCATCGGGGATTAATTAAAAAAGAATATATTCCCATGATTTTCAATGCATACAGGATAGTTCAAGCATGAAATTTGCTGTTAAAATTTCTAATTAAATACATTTTTTATGTTTGCAAATAATGTAAAACTTATGGGTGCAGGATGTAATGTGGTAATAAGCTGTGAAATGCACAAACACTGATACTACGAAGAGGTAAATTAAAATGGAGGGGAGTGAAGCTAGTCTGTTGCTCTTATGGTCAATTCACAAGTATTATTCTAGTTAAAATAAAACATTAGTTAACATGCTTGAACGAGACCAGTAGTAAAAACTACATTAATAACTAGAACATAAAAAATGCACTGACAAAATTATAATGTAAGTATAACTGTTAAATTCTAGAAAATGTATAATAAATGAAAAACAGTATCTCATAAATAGACTGTCTAATGTTTTTATATATTACGATAGCACATAATTATTTTCTTTTTGGCTTTTGATATCAAACTGGTTACCAACAACCACCATACCACTTTGCACTAAAACCACTTCACATATAAAATGCAGAGTTCAACTCTCACCATAGTACAATAACTACTTAAAAAATAAAAGATACTATATTCCTTTAAAAACATCTGCAACTCTTTTAAAATTTTGTAAACGCTACATAATTAAATGAGACCACATTGGACTGTAAAAGGATATGACTTCTAAAAAATTATTTAAAAAAATAATTCCTGTTGATTTTCAGACCATACATTAACCTCTGTTTCCCAGGGAAGGGTGTAATTGTTACACCAAAAATTTTTAAAATAAAAAAATATCAATAAGTGCTAAAATTTATACTGAATTTTGAGTAGTTGCAAATGAATTTATAAAATAAACAAAACTAAAACAGATTTACAAGAAAAATATTAAATATAAATCAATGTGAACAAGAATTTAAACTGGTTTTGTATGAAATAAACTGGTTTATTACTTTTTCTGGTCTCAAGTCTTTACTTTTTCAAGGTTTTACTTTAAGATTACTAATGCCACTTTCCTGAATTACAGCATTTTAGGAAGGCACAGTAATCATACTTATTGCTTTATGATAATAATCCACTTTCAACCCTTTAAGAGTGAATGGTTAAAATTTTAATCCTTAACTTTCCCTCAATTTGCAGATGATCTGGTTTTGTAAGAAAAGACAGAGGAGAATGGTAAAAGGGCACTGGAGTTGTGGAACAAATAGATTGTTAAGTACTGTTAGGAATTAAATTAAAAAAAGTAAAATACTGGAGAAGAAGGACTTGGGAGGGATGGCAAGGACATTGAATTAAGCTAAATTGTAGGTTGGTGGAAGAAGTTAAAGAATTCACATATTTGGGAACTTTTTATCATCAGACAGGAAATCAAAAAAGTAGTTCAGTAAACAGGTGCAGAATGGAAACAGTTTCTCACAAAGTGTGAGAAGCTTAGTTTTGAATCAAGAAGTTCCTATATATTGTAAGGTAATATTATGTATAATGCATATTTTGTGCCAATACTGACTTATGCAGTAAAAACATGGACAGGCGGAAACAACAGAGTAGAATGTAGCAACGCCAGCTATTCAGGTGGCCAGCCCGTTGGCGTAGTGGTTAGCACAACTGGCTTCTATGCTGGGGTCCCGGGCTCGATTCCTGGTCAGGTCTGGCATTTTTTCATTATCACCATTATCCACCGTTTTTGCATTAGCAGAAATTGCAGAACAGTCAGACACAAAACAAAAAAAAAACAAAAAAAGCTATTCAGGTGAAGTAAGTGAAGAGCCTCTTCGCCTGTTTTCTGGATAATATCAAGATTTATTTCTCTCATAAAATAAGTATAACTTCTGTGATACCTAATTATTATTTTTACAATAAAATTTACTTTAATGAAGAAGTGTTGTGTAAAAAAGTAAATAAAATATTGTATCTGCTTAGAGCCCTTTCTAATATTTTATATAGTCTTGTGGTGGCCTAAATATACGTAATAAATGTCCAAGTGAAGGATTAGATGGGTGGCTGCCATGACAACAGAGATATCAGTGGCAAAAATGCACTCCCAGCTCTTCCCATCTGTCCCTGAATAGTGAAGAGATTGTGGTGGGTTGATCAGCCTACTGCACCTGCATGTTCTACATACATGTGTGTTAGTTGTTTTGTATTTGCGGTGTGACACAGTTGTTTTGTATGTGTATTTTACATACTGTGTGACACACTGTGTGTATATGTGTATTTTACATTTTTTTACTCTAGGGAGTCTTGCGAAGTATACTAATTTTTCTCGATTTTTTGAAACTCTTCACCTATTTTTGAAGGCACGAGCCGCTACTGAAATGCAGTGGGTAGAAGTGAAATTCAAAAGGATTGTGTTAGGAAAGACACAAAGAGATAGAATGAGAAATGATGTAATTAGAGAACAGTCAGGAATGGAGATCCTGATAAGAAAAGTTTAACAGACAAAGCTACAATGGTTTGGTCACATCAGTAGGATGGAGGAGGGTAGACTGCTTAAAATAATGCTGCAATTAATTAAAGATATAGAGGAAAAGACGAAGGGGCTGACCAAGAGTAAACTGAATGGATTCAGTTATTGATGGATTGGAAAATATGGAATGTGAAAAAAGGAGAGATTATTAAGTGATAGACAAAGGTGTATGTTGTGAATGGCCTGACTTTAGGGAACTTGGAAGAGGCATAAAAAGGATGATGAAGATAAATTCTAAATTACTGGTAATCTTCAAGGCATTCAGGTAATGAATTTCTTATCTGTGCTCCAAGAAGAATTAAAGTAATTTCAATAAAAATTAATTTTGTTCATTTATTTTGATGGTTTATAAAAATTTTTTATGTGCTTTTATTTCAGAATAATTTTTCACATATATTTTTCAGTAATTTGTAATTTTCTTTTAGATACATAATTTTGGTTTTTAATTAAAAGGATAATGATGATGATGATATTCCCTTGATACCACATGCAGAATATGCTTGCTGAATTTTTAAGACTAGTTTTTTAGGAAGGTATAAATGTTATGCATATTGCTTTATTATGGTAGTCACCCCATTTTATCCCTTTGTTACAAGTGGTTGAAATGAGCTTTAGTTTTTTTATTCAACCCCCAAGGATCAAATATGCTGAATTTCAGCTTTCTAGTTGACCAGGATGTAAGAGAATTACTGATGAATACATGCATCAGTGAGGGATTCTGCATTTGTACATATACAGATCACAAATATGGATACACAACTTTATTTTAGTACTTTGAATATATCTTAAGCAGTCTATGTATATATTTATTAAATCATGTGTTGTACAAAGAGTTTGGAGGTGATAAAATGATGATATTTACAAATAAAATTAATGCATTTTATGTTCTTTTAAAGGTCTAATATCATAAACGATCTAAAACTCTATTATTCTTTCTTTAGAAATTTTTGAAGAGCTGCATCTACATATTGCTGTTAATTTATATGAAGTTTTCAATTAATACCAATGATAAATTTCTAGTTAATTTCTGGTTAATTTGTGAGATCACAACAACAGGAAGATTCCTGCTTAGGTTCTTTACAAATGTGTCATTTAATCAAGTAATTCCTTTCCAGAAAACATAAGGAATATAAATTCAAAAATCAATTTACGTAGAAGACAAGGTATGTGATTCATACACACACACAAATACACTCCAAAGAAGGTATACTTACCACATAACTGTCGGTTTTGGTTCTCCAGCAACTCGGCATTCTATTGTTATGTTAGAACCATCCTCGGACTGCCTCGTAATTGGTCTCTCTGTAAATGTTGGCTTGATTCCATGTTCCGGGAGAGGTGCTTCATCACCTAATTCAGAACCTAGACTATCAACTAAACCAACACTGTGGCACACTTAATAAAAAATCACATTCTCACTGCATACAACCCAAAAGATGACAGACAAAACCAACAATTTGCTACAAAATACCCCGCAACAAACACAAACTAAATAGCAACAAATTCAAACTAATATCACAAAATTTTCAAATGTACGTCCAAAAAAACCAAGTGGAAAATATGTTTTAAGAAGCTATTATTTCAACTGAAGTAAAAACAAAATAAATAAAACAAACAAAAATTAAAATATGGAAGCAAAAAGGACAGTCAATGAAGTTGTACAGAAATTTTTCTTTGAGCATCTTTAATCAAATTTAAATTATTTCAACCAACAAGAATATGCCTGCCACAAAACTAAGAACGTCATAAAATAATTTAAATAATTATTTTTAAGGAAGAATTAAATTTTTCAGAAAAATTGTCAGAATAAATTTTAATTCTTTAAAAAAAGAAAAATACTTTACAATAGAAAGTCATGTAAATATTTTGTAAAGAAAAAAATATTTTTCCTATGATAATTACAATTTGAATTGAAAAACTTTGAATTTTCTTTTTACAGGAAGGTCCATTTATATGACATACCAGCTGTAAATGTTCTTAATGCAACACATTGCCATTATAGTTTACAAATGTGCGTTTCACTTCCTTTATCAATTGGCAAGCTGCAGATACATTACTAAATGTAAAGGTCAAGCGTATTTCATTATTAGCAGGCTTCAGATAACATTTAGTAAACAGGAATTGGTTTTTTTGATGTGGTGTGTTTTGTGAATGCCAATAGATGATGCCAGTGCACATGCACAAAAAGATATGAACAGTGTAGCAAAATAGTTTGATTTATAGTCATTTAGTTTTAGATTAAAACTACATTCCACGACTAGTTTTTATCAGAAAAGAAATCGGCATGGAACCAATAAGATAATCAAATGGGGAATTCTGGCACAAAATTTTTAGTAATTAGAATTCTTATGATAAGATTATAAAATACTATGAGAATTTACAGAAAAAATTATATTGTGATTCTATTGACCAAGAAACTGGTCAGTCTTAAGGGCATTATTGAAAAATTATACAATATAAAATTTTTGATGTGTTGAGAAATCAATATAATTATTTCTTAGTTGTTGTTTAGGTCAACAGCTGAAATGCTGGTTTGAACCTCTAGAGGTTTTACTAAGTAAAAACGAGTAGTAAGGTGGTTTACTATGCCTTCCTCACTGAGTTGAAAGAGTATGCTTATCAGCATGCCAGGCCCTCCGAAAAGCACCCACTTTCCACCCTGCAAATGACACCTTCACTTCATTCACCACAGGGTCTGGCTGTATAGTGAAATTCATTACTCTCAGAGGAGATAACTCTGACTAAAGTCTTTTACACCTCTACCTCTTATGTTCTTAAATAGCTCAGTCATATAATTGGCTGACAATGTGATAAGAAACAGAACTATTTTTTGTTAGCCCTCGAACCAACAGATTAAATGCAATTTATTTAACACTCCACCTGCCCGTTATGGGCATATTTCTTAGTATGAAACCATAAATATAAATATAAAAGGGATTTATAATTCTTGTAAGAAAGACAAACTTTCATAACGACCCATGAACTGATAAGAAGGTAAAGTATAACTCTTTTGCCAATGGTTTACCTCTGGTGAGCTGTACTATCTAGTGTAATGGTCAATAAAAATAACATCAGTCTATTCCATTTGGGCTATTCTCATTAATAGTTATACTATATTATAATCTAGAAAGATTTCATTGGCTTCAGTAGTAAAAGCAGTATTTTTGACTCCGTGCGCTTTGTCTCCTCTGAGCCATCTGTCTATTCAGTCCTCAAGAAAAGGGGCAAAGTTTAAACTCATACATTATAAACTTAAATTGTTTACTATCCATTAAAGTTTTATCAATGTCAATATTGTTTGATCAGAAATTTGTAGATGATAACACAAAAATGTACATAAAAATTGTTTGTCCCCTATTTTTGGGACATGATTTTAAAAAATGAACAAAATATTTTATGGACAAAAGAATGTGATTTTAAATTAAAATTATTTTAAGGGGGGCCGTAACTGGGAAAAATAATTTTTTTCAGGTTTTTTTGTTTTATTCATTTTATAAAAGTGCATAGTATTCTGAGTGTTTTGATGTATTATTTATGGCGGTAGTGCAATTTTTATGAATACAAACATTATATCATTGTACAAAAACACTCTTGTACAAAAAACTGGGGCTGAAACGTGGAAAGAACATGCTTCGTACAATGGAATTACTGGATTGAGGATGAATAGAAGACACTGAAAGACAACTGTCTGAATTTGAAAAACAAATATAGGAGAAGAGGAGTTTAATAACTTAAAAACCTTGAAGTTTAATAACTTGAAAGAGGAGAAAATAACTTGAAGATGAGAATCCAGACCAACCATCTTACAGCGCTGGATGTTATTAAAAATATATCAATTACAATTTTAAGTCAATTTGCGGCAAATCATGATTTTTGAAAGTTAATGCAGGTTTTCTCAGGAATAATTAAAGATAACAGTTTGAAATTTGAAGGACTCATTTTACTTATAATGGGCTAGTTCCGCACACAGGATTATTTAAGAACTGTATATAATAAATATTTTACAATTTTTTTCATTATTTATTTTCTTGGAATAATTTGTACTTTTTATAAAAATCAATAATTACTTTTTAATACTTAATTCAGAAATAAGCTTCCGTGCAGAACGAAATAAAAGCCTGAAGTTCAATTTAAAAAACAGTCAAGATTTTATTTTTTGAGAAAAGTTGCAAAAACTGAACATGTAGTTATATAGGCAATTACGGTCCCCTTAAAGGAAAATGTATTAGATATAGATGATTTTAAAATATATAACCGTATTAAAAAACAGGCAACAGAAATAAAGTACTACTAATAATCATGAGATGATATTTCAAGTGTAATTTGTTAATAATTTTGATTCAATTAAATCCCAGAAATTAATGTGGAAAAACTCTTAAACCAATATAAAAGAATGTGATGACAGACCATGGCATGAAAATTAATATTAGAGAAACACAAATATTAAAGATAAGAAACAATAACTAGATGAAAATTAACATCAAAGGCAAACTGAGTGTGTAAAAAATACAGATACTTGGAAAGGATGCGGACTGAAGATTGCAGACATGAAACCAAAAAAACAAAAAATCAGAGCGGAAAAAAAGTGTTTGATAAAAAGAGAATGTAACTATGGAGCAATTTTTTTTGTTTTACGTCTGACTGTTTTGAAATTTCTGCTAATGCATATGGTAACAATGTAGCAAGATGGAATTAAACCTTAATGAAATGTTTCTGTAAAATGCTGTGTTTGGAATGTATGTACTGTACAGACGCTAAACACTGATATGAAAAGCAAAAGAGAGACTAAGTCAATTGAAATGTGCTTATGTACATGATCAGAAAAAGTCATATGGATTGACAGAGTGAGAAATGTAGAAATATTACACTTAAAAGTAGAACACAATAGAATAGATCTCAAATACATTTTTTTAAACTTTCAAAGGCCCCATACACTCTTAGCAATAGTAGAGCTGATATGATTGCATTTCACAGATGAAGAAAAAGTGGATATAATTTAAATGAAGTTGGCAACACAGGTTCTTCTAGTCACCATAAATTTCTTTGCTGGGGGTTTTTTTTTAACAAGAGCTAGTAATGACAATGGGAGTCAATGCTTTTATTTTTTT
Organism: Catonia carolina; assembly: GCA_035578175.1. Lineage (NCBI taxonomy): Eukaryota > Metazoa > Arthropoda > Insecta > Hemiptera > Achilidae > Catonia > Catonia carolina. Next base: position 3,185,134 of record JAQMRL010000001.1, read on the forward strand.
ATGTTGTCAAGGGAATTACAGCCGTTTTGATAACTTTTGCTTTTATTGTTATTTAACATTAAAAAATGTATAATGTTAGATAAAATGTATTTTTATTACTATATGTTTGAAATTTTATCAAAATTCATTACCTAAATAAAAAGCATAACTACTGGAATGTTTTTCGCATCATGGTACCATTTTTCATATAAACCTGTGCATTTTATAAATAATAGAAAATTTGATTTCAATATTGCAGTTGCCACATGGATAATTTCAGAAATTTTGAACAAACAACAGATATAATTTGTAAGTAGGTAATAAATATAACTAGATATTTAAATTTTTTAACTTGATTCTTTCAACTTATGATGGTTGTCAAATTGTAATGTGTTGCAAACTGCCTACGTAGAATTCTAGGCAGTAAATATTATTAAAGATATATTGACCTTGTAGCTGCTTATAAAGTTTAACAAAGTATAACACAAAATGTAATAATACAAAAGTTGCTTAATGCTCTGATGTTAGACTAAGAATAACATGTGTATACGTAAATATAACTTCCACACCTTAAGTTTGGAAGGTTTAGAAAAATGAAAAATGATGTCTAAAGAAATAAAACTTATTGCTTTAATACAAAAAAAATATATAACTTTAATCATCTTACTCAAGCCCTTTTGTGGCAAATGTTTTTAAGAGGGACCAAAATGTCTTTTTTAAATTTCAAGAAAAGACAATCATATTCTCAGAACAATTTATGATGAATAAAAACAAAAACTAGACAATAAAACCGATAGGCCTACCATTAAAAAATTTTACTTTCATATTCAAACCTTAAAAATGATAACATTTAAAGCACAGTTTTATTTTAATTAATGTGAAATGTTATAAATATATTATATTTAACTGACAAAAATTTTTATTAAGCTTTGTTATTAAAGAAAATGGAAAACCAAAGAAAATTTAAATTATTTAGTGAAAAATAACATCTAACAAAAAATTAATAAAGCTAGTGAAAAAGCTGCAGAATAAAATAAAAACTAAAAACAACTGTGCAATAAGCAATAAAGTCTTACAAAAAAGCACAAAAAGGAAAGAAAAAGTACAGGACACACGAAATCTTCAGTTACGTAGCAAAATTAAATTATATGAACATTGAGATATAAAAAATTAAATAATAAATATTTAAAACATACTGGAATAAGAAAGACTAAATTAGAGCTATTAATACAACAGATAACAAATAGTACAGTGGTTGCTATCAAGATTTGAAATAAATTTTCCATTAAAAATTCTTTATAGAGGTATAAGAGTTCCTCAGAGTTTGAGCAACATATTTTTGTTTCTGGAAGCAAAACATAGTAGAATACAAGCAATTAAACTACAAAACATTCATCAGAAATCAACTGAGACAATCCCAAATTTCCTAGTGTAAAAGTTTTGAAATAAAATATTTAGGTAGTATTGCCATATTTCATCAACTACTGCATTGACCAACTTTCCTCACTGACCTTATAATGTTTCCATAACCTTTTAGGATATTTTAGGGTATGTACAACACGTTTACAACATAACAGCTGCTATATCAATTTATTAAAGTCAACTTTTAATTCTTGTAGTTTAAATTTTTCAATTCTCCATGTAAAGTTACACATTACTTTTTCTCAAACCTACCATTTTTTTAATTCTGTATAGCCAATATCATGTTATACATTGACAAGCTTCAAATTAACATAATTATAAAATAGATAACACTAGATATTTTTGTAACAGTACATAAAAGCTGTTCATAGCATAAAGGAATTAATGTGTCTAGATGAAAATATGACCAAATTAAGCTTTCATGATTACTCAAAAATTTAATCATAAAATTCCAGAATGTGCAACAAACCACCAAATACTAAACATGTAAACTAAAATTTAAAAAAAGAGACTTATTTGAGTAATTGGATAACTATTTAAAATTTATGAATACTTGTTAAGGTGGTTATATGAAAGTGGAACAGGTTTTTGAAGTTATAGATTTTTATTACATCAAGTTAAAATTTAGTATTTTCTTCTCTTTACAGTGGTATAATAAAATAATACAAAATATATTGTCACTTCCTTCAATTTTTAATAAATTTTTGAAATTTTTTTTGTCATCAGTCTCTCGACTGGTTTGATGCAGTTCTCCAAGCTGTTCTATCTTGCGCAAGTCGTTTCATATCTACATACCTGTAACACCCTACATCTTTTGTAATTTGCTTTATATATTCTAATCTTTGCCTCCCTCTACAATTTACTCCCTCAATATTACCGTCCATTATTGATAGCCCAATTCCTGGATGTCTTAAGATATGCCCCACTAGCCTATCCCTTCTTTTGGTAAAATGCTTCCATATACTTCTTTTTTCATCCACTCGCCTAAGAACCTCTAAATTACTTATTTTGTCCACCCACCTAATCTTTAACATTTTCCTATAACACCACCTTTCAAAAGCTTCTATCCTCTTCTTTTCTATAGCCCCTATAACCCACATTTCACTTCCGTATAATGCTACACTCCAAACATAATGTTTTAAGAAATTTTTCCTAATCTGTAAGTCAATGTTTGTAGTCAGTAAGCTGTTTTTCATTTCAAAGGCTTTCTTAGCTTGAGGAGTTCTACTTTTGATATCACTTGTGCTTCTACCATCCTTTGTTATTTTACTCCCTAGATAGCAGAATTCTCCAACTTCCTGTATGTTTTCGTTGCCTACTTTTAAATTTCCTATCTCTTCTAAACCACTCTTGCTGCTGTACAGAACTTTCGTTTTGTTCTTATTAATTTTCATGAAGTAATCCTTTCTCAAGATCTTTCTTGATCCTTTTAAGATCCTTCTCAAGTTCTTTCTCAAGAAAATTTTTTACAAACCCAAATTATTCTCTGAGAATGAAGGTTGGATTAAATAAGCAAAAAAATTAATAATTGATTAAGTCTGAAGAATAACACTAGAAAATTTGAAATTATGGCTAAAAAGACAATGTGAAAATGATGAACATCCAGGAAACAAAGTAGGAGGATTTTAAAGTACGAAGAAAAAAAGTCAATGCAACATTATCCCAAGTTTAATCTTTGTGATTTTCTGCAACCTATGGTTTTTAAACTTTTCTAAAAGAAAAGGAATACTTACTAGAAAACTAAATATTAATACAATTTTATTAACAACCTACATGATGGAAGAAAAGAACTGAACATAAAGTACATAGAATATCAATGCCATAGTGCTAACGTACGGATCATTTTTCCGGAAAGATGCTAACATTTCATTTATTTAAATAATTTCCTATTAAAACATTAACTCAACATAATTATAAACTGATAACATGATTCCACTGTACTATTTTGTGTGAAGCGAGTCATAAACTTTTGTTAATATTTCTAAAATTAAAACAACGATTTTAAAGAAAGCAAATATTCATTTGAAAAACTCGCTGAAATATTTTAGGTAGTAAATACATTTTAGTAAATATACTTTATATTAAAGCATAAAAAACAATGACTATAAACTAATAATTACGATTTAATATCCTAATTAAAAAACCCTCTTTATAATAGAAACAATAAAATAATGCTCATTCACACACATAAATTTTACAACATTGAATTAATAAGCCAGAATCCTATTCGACAAATATAATATTTACGAACACATACAAACATAAAATAAATAATCATTTTTACAATAACACCCACGATTTTGTACATTTGATAAGTGAATTTTAAGTATAAATGATTATACTCTTGCTGAATAATCGTTTTTATTAAGAAGCATTAATCTGTAATTAATTTATTCTTCAAAATATACTAAATAAAAAAAGTAATAATAAAACAAAACAAACAACTTTACATAGATACAAAATTCTGAGCCATGTAGACAAACTTCCTGTTGACAAGTAACCAACACTTCAATAAAATATACAGATACAATCAATACATAAAACTTTTGAAATAATGACATTCAGTAAATCTGTAATTTCAATTTTTAAAATCAGCAGATGTATCTGTAAAAAAATTTTGAAAATAAAGAAATCATTCTATAAATAAAAATTACTAGTTTATGTAGAAAAAATAAAATGATGGTCCAGTGGAAGGCATGAATAATTGATAAAATACAGTATGATAAATAAAAAAAATCTGGTGTGAAACACTCACACAACTTTCTTTTGCCAATGCAAATAATTAACAATAAACCTAACACTATTAATAAAATATTAGAAATAAACAAACAACTAACCTCAAAAACATAAACTTATTTTAATCATGAGTGAATGACGCAAAATGAAAATCGAACTCAGTTTGGCTTAAAAAAAACGGAAAATCACACTTTCACGCTAAAATAGGCTTTGTAGTGAAAAATGCTTTAAATAAAAGTTGTAGATCTTTTTATTTCCTATAAAATTTATTATATACACTTTTGTCGTAAAATGCATTCTAAGGCCGAAATCTTAAAAAAATCGATTTTTCACATGTTTTCGTGAGAAAAAAATCAGAAAATCACTAATTACTGCTAAACTAAGCGTTATACAAAAAAATGTTTGAAATAAAAGTTGTAGAATTTTAAATTCTCTACATTTTTTATTGTATAAATTTTTGCGCTAAATTGTATATTAAAGCCGTAATCTTAAACAAACTATGTTTTTACGTAAAAACAGCCTCACCCAGAATTTCAGCACACATGACGCCTACCCTATCTTGTAGAGAATAAAACATTGAGTAAACCAGGCGATTTAAAAAAAAATCGTAGGACCAGTTTTGAGAAAATCGCAAAAAAGTGAAAAATTACACGAATAAACTACTACTTCCGGTTGACCGATTTTGATGAAAATGTTCGTATCGGGTCCGGTAGTGGTATGTAACTTAAGTTTCAAGTTTCAAGTTCGTACGATGTTTCGTTCTTAAGATATTCTGTTCACACACACAGACCAATCGCTAAAAACATGTTTTTTGGGTTCAGGGGGTCTGAAAACATACAGATCCGGTGAAAACTCGATTTCGAAAAATCGACATGAAAACAATACTTTCCTTCCTATATATTCATATAGGCAAGAGAAAGTAATAATATTGATTCATAAAATAGTTTTTTTTAAGTTTTGGCCTATCAGCTGGCTATCCTAAATGCAATAATAAAGCTAATTTCTGATTAGCTTAAAAATATCAATATTGTATTTGGTAACTATACAAATATGGGGCAAGGTATCATAAATAAATGATATGCAAGACAGAATGCAAAATAGGACCTCTTGAGATGCTAAATCATATATCATTATTCAGTTTTTCGGGACAATAAATTATAATTTAGTTTGTCTTGTTGGGTTTAAATGATATTACTCCTCTATAGATGACTAGGCAATCCAAAACATAAGAACATATTGTAAAGAAGAATGCAAAAATATTTTTTTGTCCTGAAGTGAAGCCTAAATTACTTGCTGAAACTAGTAATTGGAAGCTAGCGAGTTGGTATCTTAAGACTAACTCTGACATACCAAACCCAGTTGGAGAACAACTAAAGAAGAGAAGACACTTTGTCCAAAAGAACTTTTAGCAGTGTCAAATGTCAACATTTAAAAACTCAGTTTGTACTATTTAAAAAATATATTTAAATGTTTATTTTTTCATATAATATGTACAATTTAAAGATGGTGATATTATCAAATTTTAAATGAGTTTACTGTAAACACCAAATTTTTATAATAAAAAAAATATTCAAGTTTCCATCCCTCACATAATTTCAGATATAAAACTTTTAATTTGTAAAAATACTTTCAGACTTGAGTGTTAAATTTAAAAATGTCAACTCAAAATATTATTCTATCAGAGGTTACTTTTCACATTTCGGCTAGCATATCATGGTTTAAATAATATTTATTTTATAAGTTAATAATATTAAATTAATACTTGTAACCTTAAATGCATCTGTCAATTGCAACGAAAGATTAGCTAGTAAATAAAATGAAAATATTTATGGTATTCAAGAGTTCCTTTTTAAGTATTTTTGTTTTAAAAATAAGTAACTTTTGTTTGGTAAATTGTGTATTATTAGGTAAAAATTGTTAGAAGACATTTGTACATAAGTAGTAGTAATAAGAAGGTAATAAACAGATTGGTTAGTAATGATTTTAACATATTAGTATTAATATTTAAATTTGTGATTTTTTATCTTGCATATCCTATACTCACTTTTTGGAGTCTCCTGGACGCAGTTATTTAAAAATATTTCTATTTTTATAGAGTTTGGAATTGAAGTTGATATAGTTGAGGATGTAACTTGTCATCCTAAATGCATCAGTCAAATTAACTTACAAATATTGATCTAGTATATCTCATTGGACTAAATTTTCAGTAAGGGTTCATGTTTTATCAATATCTATACAGATATATTCTAAATTCTGCCTTGTAGGGATAAAAACTAAGTTGATGGAGCTGAAGAATTCAGTATACTATCTTAATTGTCACTACTGAGAGAGTCTAGATTACAAGTAATATTCTTGTACATAGCAGATTGCCAGAATTTACTAAAAGGGTTCACATTTATCAAATGACACTAATTTCAATACCAGTGTTAATTCTGATTCATAGCGATCAGAATCGATGTTTATAATGCTTAGAAAATCAGCTTTTTATGTTAAATACTACATCATCAGTCAAGAGTTGAGATAGAACAGCTTGCAAATAATAATCTTGTGTACAGGTTATTTACAAAGGTATCGTGATAACCAAATAATCTAATGATTTCAATATTATTTTTCAGTTCTAGTTTTTAGGGAGAAAAATTGAAATTGAAAAAGTTTAACAAATCGGCATGCTACCAAAAATGGATCTGTTAAACGCTGAATGGATTTGAATTACCAATAATAGTCTTATACCTGACTATTTGCATTAAATGTGCTACGATACATGGAGGGGCTTATACCAGAGTAAAACAACTACAAAATTTTCACTTTTGAGTTAATGCCATGACGAAAATGTAAAGTAATTGATTTTCATCGAGTCCGAGTCCTGGAAGAAGTGAGCTTGTGCTCGGGATGACAACGTTGTAGTTAGATTACCTTGTCTTTCAAAGAATTTGATAGAAGAAACTTTTTTGGGATTGTTCTTTATTTGGAATTACAGATGAATAATTAAGGGGAAAGATTAGCTTGGAATCGAACAGCAAGAGCATTGGGTTGGGAAGGGACGCTTTTTCTAGTCGGAAGTGATTTTATTGTTGTTAATTTGTTGGGAAAAATTTGTAACCAATTGAGGAGATTTGATATTGATGAAACGGAAGAGTGAATTTACAGGTGATGGGTACAGTACTAAATTTTGAGGGGGTTTATTTGTTTTTTTTAGTAGGAAATATTTATAGGGATGTTTGTAGGGAGTGTATAGAAAATCGTGGAATGACTTTTTAATCTTTACTTGTGGCGGGCGAGGTGTCGTGTAGATTTTTCTGACAGCTGGCTGTACAGAGCGTTCATGACAGAGTTTTCATGACTAGCGTCATGAAGGACTTTTGAAGTTCGGTAGATGAGCTCCTCCAGGCTGGGGGTGAGGACGTTGTCGTGAACGGTTTTATTTATGATGAAGCCAGTGTTACTGATTTTCATATGTCATTATGAACCAAGAGAAAAGTAGCTTGCAAGGGAATTTTTTATGATAATTTTGTTCTTGTAAAATGGGAATTTATAATTCCAAATTAAATTAAAAATCCAATACTGAAAGAAAACATGAATTTGTACATAGTTCACTCTGGCATAAGCCCCTTCACATGTGTCGTCAAACTGCGCTTGAGTTGAATGGTATCTCTCATTTCGAGTTTTAGAAGTACTAAAATAGCAGTTGAAGTTAAGTTGTACATGTCAACTTACCATGTTAAATGCATCAATCAAATACGGAGAATATCTTACGTAGTTATTTTCCAAGGTATTGTACTAGTGCGAACTATTTACTGATTGCAGTTACTTTTTATTTATTGTTTTAGGGATAAAAATTGAATACAGCTTTGAGTGATTCATCATGCAACTGTAAATGATTCACTCAAATCGTCAGATTAAATGATAAAAATTTGTTAATAGCACCTTATTGTGATTAAATTCTATCTCATATCTGGTATGGTATATAAGTGCGGGGTAATTCTTCATAGTAATTAATTTTGAAAGTTTTTAAAATTCACAAAAACCAAATAGGTATCCGGTGGGAGCAAACCACCTCATGCAAATCATTATTTAAGGAATCTAAATTCCTTCTAGTACATTTTTGAAGAGATAACGTATGTAAAACTAAATCTTTTTACAGAATTTAAATTTTCAAAATCACAACACATGAAACAAAACCGATAAATATGTTGCTAATGACAATGTTAAATTGTTTGAACAAAAACTACTGCTGCCAGTAGAAAATATACCAATAAATTATTACAAGTTTTTAAAAATTGTGGAAATCTGTGTTTGTTTTAAAAACAAGCTAAAAAATACTTGGGAGATAAATCATTTTACAGTACACAAGAATTTTTTCCTAAATAGTTTTATCGTTTTAAATATAATTTTCTAAGTACACACTGAAGTAAAGTAACTTATATGTGGTAAATTTTACTATAATGACATTCATTGAAGCAAGTAAATAATTAATAGTAATAAATATTTAATAAATGAATTGGTATATAACGAATATAACATAGTGTTAATATTTAGGCGTTTAAGTTGTTGTGTTGATACCTATGTCCGCTACTCCTTTTTTGGAGACTATTGGATGCAATTAAAAATTAGAGGAAATACCAAGCACATTCTTTGGTGCAGTACACTAGACTAAATATGGTACAAGATTGTCATGTGCTATAAAATACATTACTTTTTATTCATGGCTTACAAAAACTAAAATAGGAGGTTAAGTTGAGTTGAGCAAGTCAGTCTGCTATTTTATTCGCATCAATCAAATGTGATAAACCAATCTGCAAGTAACAGTGTAATGCACAATTATTAATATTGTAAAAATATGCTAAAAGGTACAGTGTTATCAAATGATATACTGAATTCAATGTTACTTTTTATTTAAATTTTATTTGCCAAAAATTAGTAATAATATAGGAAATATTAAAAATGCACAGGGTTATTCAATTGTTAATTTTACACAATATTATATTTTTATGTTTTTTTTCTTCAACATATGAGTAACTGCCTAGGAAATATCAAAAATACACAGGGTTATTGAACTGTTAATTTTACACGATATTATACATTTCTATGTTATATTCTTCAATATAACTGACTACGTTAAAGATCCATATCATTAGTTGAAATCTTCCACTGTAACAAAAATTTCAAAATATCATTACAAAATACAAAAGAATGTCATTATTTCAAAAGTTTCTATTTGGTAATGTACAATAAAAATATTCAAAATATTACATTATACGTTTGTTTATTACATCTAAGTTAATTCAGTTTAAAAAAAATACTGCACGGATATATACAAACACGTAAATCTGAAAAGAAAATTTTTAGATTAAGAAAAATGTAAGTAAGAATAATAAAAGTAGGATCATTGATTGTATAAAAATTAAAAGTCTATAAAAGTTTAGTTGTATAAATTAAATAGAAAAAAGTAATGAAAGTTTAAATAAATACTACAAATTAAAATCGTGCATAACCTATAAAGTTAGTTAAAGGGAGTTTCATGATAAAAAACAGAAGAATTAATATGGGTGATGTGATAATGTTAAGTATAAAAGCTGACTAATAAATTTCTATTTATATACTCAGAAAATCTCATTGCCTTCAAAAATCCAACCTCCTGAAGTGTGTATGCATTCAGAGGTAAGGAATAATTTATAGAATGAAATTATTTTTCATGTATGTTTATTACAGAAAAGATTTGAATCTATTAAATTAATTTACAGCAGAATCCCGATTACTAGCGATTACTGTTGGTAATCATAAGGAAATACTTTCGCAGTTACCAATAATTTTATAAACAAGATGTTAAACATTGTACCAGAAAAGCGCAATCACGTCTATAGAAAAAAATAAACAGGTGCTACTCTCTGCAAGACGTTTCAGTAAAAGGATTCTCTTAGACCTTTACGGTATTGCATGGCACTGGCCCAGAATACAACTTTTAATTCCTTTGACCTGACTCCTCAGTAAGTAGTTTATGTTGATAGTATTCTGGACTACCTAGAGTTAGAACGATTGACTCCAATGGGAAAAACTTAAGTAATACTAATAACTAAAATGTTTTGAAAGTAAAAAACAAACCAACTTGCAAATTATTTAAAAAAATAAAAAGTATACTGAGTCACAAGGCTTAACCATAAATTATTTAATGGTAAATATTACTATAAAAGTAACTTGTAAAGGATTTATGCGTTACAAGATTACATAATACAATTTAGACCTTTATTTAGCACGCTATTAAGAAGGGATATAAACATTATGCATTTACCTTAATTATATATAAAATAGAAACTTTTTTAGTGGTTTTTTTACTATCTGTGTAGCATAGGTCTACAAGATAAAAGAAAGTAAATACAATTGGTATATTCAAATTAAAATTTTAAATTCAAGTTAAAATTTTAAATTGGTAGGGCCTATATTGAATTGTAAAACTAGTTAAGTTAAGACTGGAACCTGGGAGTTTAAAATTGAAAGTAAGCCTTATTTAACATATAAGTTATTTTTACATATTGTACTAACTCAGCATTTATTTGAATATAGTCTGGATTCAAGCGGTGATTTCTATTCACAGCACCCTTAGTGTTGTTCATTACTACCAGCGACGGCTGTTCAGGAGAAGTAGGTGAAGACCCTCTTTACCTATTTTCTAAATAGTATCGAGATTTAATTTCCTCACAAAATAAGTATAAAGAAATTATTTTTTGTTTTGCAATAAATGAAGAAGTGTCGTGTAAAAAAGTACATGAAATTTTCGTGTTTGCTTAAAGCGCTTTCTAATGCTTTAAATAGCCCTTTTAGTGACCTTAATATACGTAATAAATGTCCAAGTGAAGAGTTAGACGGATGACCGCTGCTTCTCTTCCCCCGCGAGCGGGTTGCCATGACAACGGAGATGTCAGCGGCAAATATGCACGCCTAGCTCCCCCCACCCGTCCCCCAATAGTGAAGAGATTGCAGCTGGTTGACCAACCTACTGCACCTGCATGTTCTATATACATGTGTGTTAGTTGTTTTGTATTTGCGGTGTCACACAGTTGTTTTGTATGTATATATATGTGTATTTTACATTTTTTTACTGTCGGAAATCTCGCGGATACTTATAAGTATACTAGTTTTCTCGGTTTTTTTCCAACTCTTCACGTATTTTTGAAGACACGGACCACCACTGATTACTACCGATAATCGAGAGTCTACTGTAAAAGTAAAAAGAAATTGGTGGTGATTAAGACATACAGAAGAATGAAATTTCGTGCTTGACCTTCAGTAATACAAGATATTTATAGTATTTTTTTATAATAATAAAAAAGGTAAACATAGAAAGTAACAGAACTATTTATAATTTACAATGCTTTCTATTAGATAATTAAAACAATAACAGTTACTTAAAAGAGGAAAGCAATATAAGAGATAAATGGTGTCAAAGTGGTTATTTTTTAACTTATTACGGGTAGAAGAAGTAAAAAAAGTAATGAAGACCAAAACAAATAGTAGTAACAGTAATAAATTGCAGTTTTTTAAATTTTATTAGTCAGCTTAAATGAACTAAATAATTCTGAAAAATTAAAACTTGTAATTAAGTTAATAAAAAACTAGCTAATTAGTATAAAAAAATTGTAAATGTAAATGAAACAAACAATATTTTGAAGAATTGAAAAAATTACGATGGTATACCAAAATTTAAAATATTATTCGTGCAAAAAATTTGCATGTTACGATGTTATGTTTGTTGTAAGAGTTATTAATATGATTGTTTTGGGTATGAAAAATTGTATACCAGAAGTACAAATTATGGGTCTATCAATGTGGAAATCAGAAAAAACAAAACACCAGTTAATTGTTAAAATACGAAAAAATAATTGAAAAAAATCAACAGTAATTTGAATCAAACGCTGAAAATGAAACATATCGAATCAATTTATTATTTTGTTACTGAAGCATTTTATTGAAGCTTAAACATATATCACTGTAGCACATTACTTACTGTCAAAGTTTAAACTAATAGTTGCATTGCTTTCACCAAGTTCATTTTTTGCAGTTACTTTGTATTTTCCGGCATCTTCTACAGTTACATTTCGAATTTCTAAAGTCGCAAAATATGAGTGCCCATCTTTATCAACTGCCAACTGAAAATAAATATATTTAGTTTTTCTGTCTATTGAAAGCTAAAACTATTTATAGATTAGGTTTCTCTTTGTACAGTTAAAAGAATCAATGATGACAATAAAAATTAAATAATTTGTTTATTCAATATGTAGTCCTTATCTCGATAGCAACCTACACCAGCTGTTCTTGAAATTTAATTTATTTGAAATTTAATTGAATGAAATTTTTAATTTGATATGAAATTTTCAATTGTTTTTTTATTTGACATATAACTTTGATTTGTTCACAAGTTTAACGTGTTAGTACAGAACTATCAAAACTTTAACAAAAATATAATAGGGTATACTAAAATCTTTTTTATCAGAAATTGATGGGACGAAATCTGTTTCAAATAAACCTAATTTACAGTTTTTTTACCACAATTACATGTAAAGACTGTTACATATTAAATTTATATTCCAAGCCACAAAGAATATAACTGAGTAAGTAATTATTTTTAACATTTTAAAGGAAAACAATTAAAACTGTGTTTTAAAACTAGAAAAAATATAAACTTTATTGCATGTTATAGTTAAAAAACCGATAAATTATAATAAATTAATAAATAAACTTTTATTGTAACATAAAATAATGTAAATTTCAGGATAGCGATTGGGAAGGTTATATTGTTGCACAGAACGTAAGAAGATTTTTTTTTGTTTTTTTTTTTTGGTTTAACGTCCGACTGTTTTGCAATTATTGCTAATGCAGACGGTGAAGGATGAAATGAGTTTTTGTAACATATGAAAATATGCAATGCCTGAGTGGGATTCGAACCCAAGACCGCATGATGAGAGGCGAGCACGTTACCAACTACGCCAATGCCGGCCGCATTGGAGTAGTTGGTAACGTAAGAAGAGGGCTCACCAGCATTCACTTGGAGTGGTCAAGGGAAACTGCGCAAAAACCTTGACCAGGGCAGATTTAAATGTTAATAACTAAATAAATTATAAAAATAAAATATAATACTGTAGTACTGTACATTGTGTCGTGTTTGGAGTGTAACAAAAACAAGGTGTCTTTACACCAGGTACCGAACAGGGTGCAGGGGAGGTGAAAACCTCCTCAGATACAATATATTTCTTAATAAAAAAAATAGTTTTAGATAAAAAAGGTTTTAATATACGCTGCAACCATTTTTTAAATTTGGTTGTATAACAAACCATTAAAAGTAAACAAAAAGATCCTGTTATTTATTATCAACCTAGGAAAGCTACATGTAAGAATATACAGAAATATTTGTAATTTAGTCTTGAGATACTACAAGAAATAATCTGGATTTGTGAGTAAATACAGTAACTTCTTTTTAATCTGGCATTCTATAATCCGGCACGTTTCGGGTTCATATCTAACAAAAAATATTACTACATATTTTGTAGTAATATATCTTATCTTAAACAGAAAATCAGTAGAAGTTGTAAAAACGAAACGAAATCGGGTGAGTCCCAGTTTCATTAACAAATTACGTAATTCCGAACGGCATTCAAAATGGCTTTTCTAGATTTCGGCCAACATGCTACACGAGTTAAAATGATTTTCTTGCAATGTTTATTTTTCGTTGTTTTAATTAATTTTTCGTTCAAATCTACTTTGCTGTGTTCTAAGGCCAATAATAAATAATTAATTATGCAATAAATTCTGTGCTTTTCTTAACAGGATGTGAATGCTAAAAACGTTTGTGGTCTGAACAGGTATTTACAATCTCTGTTTGTAATAAGAATGCGTAGAATTGTAAATACAGTATACTGAACTCGGTTGACCGCTCGCGGTTTTAAATTACCTATTTTAGCCCAATTATCTTCGGTAAAATAACCCACATTCGATAATCTGGAAAAATCTGTAATCCGGCATCACCGAGTCCCGGAAGTGCCGGACTAAAGAGAGGTTACTGTAATATGATTTCTGTCGTATTTTTGTTAATTACTTATATGGTCATGTAATAGTTTACCTGTAAAAGAGAATTAATAAAAAAGTAATAAAAATTACAGACATGATATCGTAATACTTAATCAAAATTTGTTGAACATAAATTTGAACTGAAAGAAAAACACGGTTAAATAATTTGGGTACTCACTTTGTGTCTACTATCATCGTTCACAACTGCGCCACCATGAGACCATACTACTGTTGGTTGTGGATCGGCTTGTATTCTACATTCAAATAATAATCGTTTGCCATCATCTTCTTGTCTGATTGCCGGTTTTTTAGAGAATGTCGGCGCCAGACCATCGATTTGTCTGTAAAAGAAACAAAATATTAAACTATATCGTAATCTACTTTTATTTTATAAAAGTGAAAATTTACCAAAGTTAATTGACATTTATTAAATATATCCAGAATTACTAAACTGTGAACAGTATAATTGCAAAAATTGAATACTCCAATAATCGCTCCCAAGCTTTTTCATTACAGAACCTAAAAAGTAAATAAAAAACAACAAGTAAATCCATGTGGTCCTTTATATCTTCAACACTCTCAGCTGATGCTGGAAGTAAGCCCTGGTAAATAAACCTATGAGTACAAAACAGCAGTAAAAATACTAAAAAAAGAATCTTAAAAATTTGAGGATACAAACTTAAAATAGAACTTAAGGTAAATCCGGCTTCCTAGGTCTAACTTAATTAGGTAGGTTAATAACTTAATATTAGTATTTCTCAAGATCTGTAAAAGATAAAATTTCATTTTTGTTTTGTAGATCTGTCTTTTTTAGTTCCTTACAAAGGGATTTATTGATTGGAATGAAGCCAGGTTTTAAAAACAAATTCTTTTTTTTTTGGTTTAACGGCCGACTGTTCCGCAATTACTGCTAATGCAGACGGTGAAGGATGAAATGATATTTTGTAACGTATGAAAAAATGTCATGCCTGAATGGGAAAAAATTCTTGAAGTATCTAAAATCTACCTGAAAAAATTACAAAAGAAACGTTTTTCTCAATGTGTAATGCATATACAGTAAAATTCGGTTATAACGAAATTCAAGTAACCCGCATTATTTGTCTGTTATATCGGGTGTTCTTTATAACCGAATGAGCCTACACAGTGCAATACGTATGTTGTAATCTATTCTATCTTACATGCCCAGCCAATTAACATAACGAATATTAGTCTAAATACTTAAGTAAAAAAATCATGAAACTCGTTTACACCCCCTCCACGGCTGAACGGTTAGGATGTTTAATCGTCAGCTATTCTAGGCGTAAAAAAAATTCGCGGGTTCGAGTAAGTGAAATTTGAAACCATACTAAAGACAACAAGAAATAAACTGAAATTTGGGTTAATCCTGAATTTTGTCAACATTTCTCAGTATTTTTGTCAGTATTGTATTTTATTGATAAATTTCTATCACAAAAATTACATTTTTGAGGTCTGTTTTTGATAAAAGATGACTATGTGTTAAACATGAGTATTCTATGTGTATCTTAGTAAGACTGACTTTATGTTTTCTTGTATAAATTATTATACAAATAATGTTGGTTGTTTTTAAAAAAAATATTGTCTGATTCGTGTAATTTTGTTAATGTAATGTTCAACCACTCGGTGTTCCAGAATGTTTTAAATTTTGTTTGAGCAAATTTTTTAGATCTCTATGTGATCTGGTGCAATTGTGTGCAGGTAATGGCTTGTTTAGTTAAATTGTTTGCTTGTTCGTTGCCCTGGATACCTTTGTGAGATGGTATCCAAGCTAATGTTATCTGTTTCTTGTCTTAATATATTTGTGAAAGGAATGGTGATCGGTATGAAGGGTTTGTCAGTTTCAAAGTGTAACTTTGAATTCACTATTTTAACAATAACACAAAAGAATTCAGAAATTCATTTGCAATAAATTCCTGATGAAAAACGTCACAAGATTATTATATAAATGCGATTAGAAATGGCAACGCTCATAAAGATTTAGATTGAAACACAACTCAACAAATTTAAAAATTTACTACGATGACATTCAATTTTTTGTTAACTGAGGAACAATAAAATAGTATCAATCTAAGCAAGATAATATTACCGTTAAGAAAACTGAAACAACGCCAACAATAAGTTGAAATTTTACTGCTATCTAAGCAGAACAAATTTGCGACAAAAAGTTAATATACACTTACTATTGACAAATTTACACAATTAGGTGTTAACAAACCAGTTAATAGCAAAAATTAATAATAAATAGTGACAAGATATTTATTTTAAAAGCGTATTTAAAAAGTACTACAACAGATATTTTTACTGACATTTAATTTCCATTACACCTTAATGTTTAACACAATAATTTATTTTATAAACTAAAGGTTATTTAAACATTTTTTAAATTTCAAAACTTAAAATAAATAAAATTTACGAAACATACCGATATTTCAAGTATAAAATTGATGGGTACTGAGACATCTTTCTTGCACAATAGAAATCACAGTACTGTTTGTGGTATGAGTAACTCAAGACTAAATCTTACACTTGACAAGCAAGCAACCAACCAGATGATGTAATCACAAAATTCCAAATCCAAAATACATATATAGTAATGTTATTAGAACAATAGACCAATAGCGTATAGGAGACCCCCCTTTGACCCCACCTACATCCTATATGTTCCCCGTTCTGAGCAAATTTTTAATTAATATTCTATAAATACCAACAATAAATTCATATTTCGTTCTGTACATACGCACTAACAAAAAAACAATGCAGAAACAGTTTTTATTATGTATAAACAACAATAGAGCATGCCAGAAATTATATAAAAAAATGAAAACAGTCATAAAAATGCATGAAATAAAAAATACAACTGCATTAACAACTTGAACTATAAAATTTTCAATATGAATAACCCATCAAGAATTTGTTATATACACTGACAAAACAATAAAAAAAATACATAAATGTGAAAGTATATTCGTCATCCAAAAATAATTTAGTTTCAGTTTTTAACAAAAAATCTGGTGTGAAACACTCGTATGACTTTTATTACCAATATTAATAATGAAATACATAACCTAATGTTAATCATGAGTGGACGAAGCTAAATGAGATCAACCTCTGTTATTTTAATGAACAAAATAATGGACAATCTATTATTGACCCTAAACTAAGCATTGTAGAAAAAAACGCTTGAAATAAAAGTTGTAGGTTTTTTAATTTTTGTAACTTTAACAAAAAATCTAATTTTTTTTTCCAAAAAAATATAACTTTTTTATACACGTTCGTTCTAAACACTAAACAATAAACCTAAGGTGTTTAAAGAAGACAGTAAGGATATTGAGAAAATCGGAATAAACCAAGAAAACTTAGTGAACCGAACCAAATTCAGACAACTAACTGCAGACGAAGGGCTTGTTGACGTGAAGAGCAAAAACAGAACACCAAGTGGACAGAAGAAAGAAGACAGTGAGCGAATGCTGAAAATGTGGGCTGCAAAAAGAGCTTCCAGAAACGTTTATACAGTCACCTTACTGGTCTAAAATTGGCCCTGTACGAGGGGAAAAACTTGTTCTAAAATAATTAATATTAAGGGCGTAATCATAAAAAACCCTTTCTTAACGATTTCAATGAGAAAATACGAATAATTACAAATTCACGCTAAACTCTGCAGGGAAAAGCGGTTGAATTAAACGTTATTTTATTCAGCCATTAATATTAATATTTTTGTTTAACATAAATGTTTTAATTTTCAGATTTTTAATTTTTCATAACATTAATTATATACACTTTTGCCCAAGAAAGCCTACTAAGGCCGCAATCTTTAAAAAAAACAATTTTTACAACGAGACCTCCCCCGAATTTTAGCATAGAGGCCGCTTAGCCTATCTAGTATAGGCCGATTTTAAACAAAATCATAGTACTAGTTTTTGAAAAAATCGCATAAAACTGAAAAATCAACTAATAATCAACTGCTTTATTATTAATGAAACCTTTAACTAATAAACTGCTATTTTTGATAGACCGATCTTGATGCAAATGTTTATGTTGAGCCCCCCACGGTACCTAATCTAAGTTCGAATTTTCAGTTGTTGAGTTATTCTATTTACACACACAGACACAGGCAAAATGATTGAGGGGAAGAGAGAGTGTGTGTGTGTGTGTGTGTGTGTGAGAGAGAGAGTGAGAGAGATAGAGAGATAAAGAGGGTCTGAGAGTAATTTGAGAGGGAGTGATAGATAATGAGGGGTGGGAGAGTAATACGTAGAGAGAGGTAGTTAATTGAAGGGTGAGGGGAGGAAGCTTTTTTTAATATTACGTCCGACTGTTTTGCAGTTACTGCTTATTCCTGGTAAAAACTTGATTTCGAAAAATCTACATGAAAACATAACTTTCTTAAATTTAAGATTTTTTAGGATTGCGGCCTTAGTATCTATTTTACGAAAAAATTTATATAGGGCCTAATCAAAGTTATTGAAAATTAAAAAACCTACAACTTTTATTTCAAGAATTTTTTACAGAGACTTAGCGTCAATTAAATATTTATCGTATTTTTAAGACTTACAGAGGTTGATTTTAATTTAGCGTCATTCATTCATAATTAAAATTACGTTTTTTCAAATTATATTGTTTACTCACAACTTGTTCTTTAGGTCAACAGCCTGGTTTGAACCTCTAGAAGTTTTACTAAGTAAAAACGAGGGGTGAGGTGGTTTACTATTGCCTTCCTCACTGAGTTGAAAGATGATGCTTATCAGTATCCCAGGCCCTTCGAAAAGCACCCACTTTTCACCCTGCAAATGACACCTTCACTTCATTCACCACAGGGTCTGGCTGTGTAGTGAAATTCATTACTCTTAAAGTAGATAACTCTGACTAAAGTCTTTTACACCTCTACCTCTTCTGTTCTTAAATAATTCAGTCATATAACTGGCTGACTATTTGATAAGAAACAGAACTGTTTTTGTAGCCCTGGAACTAACAGATCGAGTGCAATTAACACTCCACCTGCTCATTGTGGGCAAGTACTCACAACTAAACATAGGTTATTTATTTATTATTTACATTGGGAAGAGAAAATCGTGTGAGTGTTTTACACCAAATTTTTTTTATTATATTTATCCACAGTTAGATGATAAGCTCTTTTCATTTCTACTTTTTTTCTATGATCACTTCTTTATTTAAATATTGATGTTATTCATCCATTTAAAAATTAACTGTTCATTACAATACAACTATTATTTTAAAATATTCTATTGTTAAAAGTGTTATTTTTAAACATTGATTTCTATTCCAGTTTTTAAAAAAGTAATTTTTTTTGTAAATTTAAATAATTATCGAAGGAAATTCATTTAAATTTAAATACATAACTTGAAATATTAAAAAAATTATTTTTGTTTTTGTTTAACTTCTGACTGTTCTGCAATTACTGCTAATGCAGACGGTGAAGGATGAAATAATTTTTGAAACGTATGAAAATATGCCGTAGCTGAATGAGATTAGAACCCAAGACCGTATTATGAGAGGCGAGCACGTTACCAACTCCGCCAATGCGGCCGGCATTAAATATTTAAAAAATTTAAAGTTGAATCAACGATGATTTTGAGTTACTGCAGTGAAATTCAGTATTGTATTAGAAGAGGGAACATGAAAAAAATTACGAGACCTAAGCCACATTAATGCTACAGTGATAGATGGAAAAATGCATGGCTAATGTCTTACCCTAGGGTAGGTGTTCTCTTCTTTAACTAACATTACCGTACAATATAATATAAATAAGTATAATATAAATAAGTAAACCAATATTTATTTATTTTGTAACAATCATTTCTATATTTCATCTTCTTATATTTTTTATTTATTTTCCTGTACACTAATTTTAAACTGCATTAAGTTTGTTTTGTATGTGTAAAGGAAGCAAATTATGAGTTTTGCGAATTATAAAAATATAAATGATAATAGAACATTTAAAATTCGTTGTAATTAAAACGCTACGTTTATAAATCCAAGTCCATAGCAGCGAACAGTAAACTTCCGTTTTCTAGATTCTTATGGGATCACAAGTCAGCCTGGCAGATTAATGCAAGGGAGAATATTTTTACAGCATCGTAAAATCATATATTTTACAAAGTTTTAAGGTCGCACAGCATCCGCTTACGTTTATTGCAGTTTTCGACCGAGCATTCTCTCGTAATATTTTCAGCTTCTGCAGACTACATTTTACAAGCACCACTTCTCCATCGGTTTAAATGCATTTTCAATCTCTATTTCACTCTATGTTCCAAGTTTTGTATACCATAGGAATCAACTATATTTTATATCGGATGTCAAACATAATCTTGCACATATTAAGTTCATTGTTTGGTTATTTTTACAACTCTGATTTTCTTGTTCACAAACAAAATTGTATGTACATAACATTAACGGAATATCAACATTTTATTTCTAAAAGGCAAGTCCATAATGCACTTAACTCATCCTGTTTCTGGAAATTAATTTTATCATAAACTGCACAGTTAGAAATTGATAACTTCCATTCTAAAATAAGACACAAATGAAAAGAAGAAATATTATTTATAATTTCCTGTATTTCTATTTTACACCAAATAATTAATGATTACTAATAATTGCACTGTCCTGCTTTTATAAACCCCTGGCAATCGTTTCTAGAAATATGGCAACGTTGATAGCCTAATCAATGTTTTATAAGAACTAGCAAAATATCTGGGACTACCGATTTTCCTAAAAAAAACAACTAAAAATCAGCTGTATCGATATAAAAAACCACATTGGCATAGTTGGTAACGTGCTCGCCTCTCATCATGCGGTATTGGGTTCGAATCTCATTCAGGCACAGCATATTTTCATATGTTACAAAAAATCATTTCATCCTTCACCGTCTGCATTAGCAGCAATTGCAGAACAGTCGAACGTTAAAAAAAATAAATATAAGTTATATATAAAATTTTGAAAAATATTTATTCCTGATGATGATATTTTTTCGGATAAACATGATAAAAACTTAATTTTTATTAAAATAACTTTTTGTGGTATTTAACGTTTATGTGGTGGGTTTAGACGTAAACAATCGAAAAACATTAAAAACCAAAAATTAAGCATTTCGCTTGAAATGCGCCCGGTAAGAGTTTTCGCAGCCGGCGCAAGCGAACTGCTTATTTAGCGCTAACAACTTTGATCGAATTTCACATTTATCTTTATTCTTTTAATTATTGATCAAAACATGTTTCCAATGCTTTAGTATAACATTGTTTCACTTTAAACGACATTTAGTCTTCATTTCAGTATTAAAAACAAACTGCAAACATTTATTTTCAATAATTTTAATGCCGCGGGACCCGATTTAGTATGTTTTTTTATATCGGATCTCGGAAAATGTCCTCCTCCTCCGATTGACGTTAGGTGGCAGCACCGTACATGTTACGGTTCGGCTGCCCTGTCTTATATGCTATAATTTTGCTGTAAGTTGGCATGCTCGGCTAGCTCAGTCGGTAGAGCATTAGACTCCTAATCTGAGGGTCGTGGGTTCGAGCCCCACGTTGGGCGGTTAATTGTTTTCTTCATAAAATCAATTTTATACAAACAATTTATTTACAAAAAATGTAAAACTATAATAAATTATTATTATTTTTATTATAAATAATAAATTATTTTTTAACGTCATACTTATCATCTCGCGTATTGTTATGATAGAACATAATTATCCTCACAAAATTACAATAAAATTGTAAACTGACCGGTAAGAGTTTTGCAGAAACGGTCGCATCAATAGTCAATTTATTTTTAGAAATTATATAATAGAATATATTCAACAAAACGTTATGATATCCTCTCAAAATTACAATAAAATTGTAAACTGACCGGTAAGAGTTTTGCAGAAACTGCGTTGTACTAACAATTCAAAGGTGTAACAAAAGGTTAAGGATATCTGGAGTAGGTAAGAGTTTGAAAATATGGCACAAACATCACAAAAACGTATAAATTAAAAATCTATATATAAACTTAATTATATAACGTATAAATTAAAAATCTATATATAAACTTAATTATATATAGATTTTTAATTTATACGTTTTTGTGATGTTTGTGCCATATTTTCAAACTCTTACCTACTCCAGATATCCTTAACCTTTTGTTACACCTTTGAATTGTTAGTACAACGCAGTTTCTGCAAAACTCTTACCGGTCAGTTTACAATTTTATTGTATCGAAATTTTCATTCAAACAATCATACAGTCTTCCTTAAAAGTTTATGTTTCTATTGTAAATTTAAATGGTGTAACCATATGTAGGCCTATGTGTTATTTATGAACATGTTAATGACCTCAATATTGTCAATACAGTGATCCCCGGTTATAACGCCGTCGGTTATACTGCGCGTTTGGATATAACGCGGGTTGAATTATGTCCCCGTATAATTTTTCTCATTTTTTCACAGAATTTAAAAATACAGCACTGTTTATATTTTTTAATTTGTTTTTAAAAACATATATTTTTTAAACACATTAAGCGAATTGAAATTTGTTTACAAGATGTATTTTAAGCTATACTGTACTTTATACAGTACAGTACTGTACAGTATGTATACAGTACAGTATTTAAGTTACTTCAGTTATATTCTTTAAAATTGCACCTAAATTTACCTTAGTTTTTAATTTGTACCCAATACGTAGTTTAAGGGTTTTCCGATTATAATTTGCTAACATTGACTGATGTATCACTCATAGACGCAAAGTAAGTTTTGTAGTAAGTACAAAAATTCCTGACATCGTTTATACCGCGGTAGGTGATAAAATGCGGTCAATGAATGTCTCCCTACACCCGCGTTATAAACGGGGACTCCTGTAGTAAGAAATCATGTTGCTTTATTTAACCGTAAAGCACTTAACTTCAGCACATAATTTGTAACTGTTAGCATTTTACTTTGTTTGCTTAACTGTTTGAATTTTTAATTTTTTTAAAAAATTTCTATTGTTAAAATTAATTGTAGGCTATAGCTACTCATACCTGCGCACGTTTGTACTTTGCAAAAATATAAACCTTTTGATAAAAATATTTGTAATGGTTATGTATTCAAATAGTATGAAGTAATATTAAAATGTCACCTTAGTTACATTTACTTTTTCCTCACAACTTAAAAAAATGTAAACTTTTGTAACAATTTAAATTTTTCCTCACTTTAAAAATAAGTGACAAATGTAACATTTACTTTCTCCAGTTTTAATTTTAAAAATGATACTACTGTTATTCCGGGAGTGTACAAGAATGCAAAAGTACAGGAGGATATAACAGAACATTTAACTCGCTCTCCTAGAAAATTTCTCTAGTAGTTATCTTCACAGGAAGGCATTTCACTATCTGGTAGCGCCATTATTTGAATTATTGTTTTAAGGTTGAGGGTGCCGCAGTCGCGTTGTTTTGTATCCGCTGACCACACTCGCTTGCAAGAACGCAACGTATACATTTGGTCCGTTAACTTTATTAATTGCATCGCTTTTACGCGCACCCGAAAAACGGCATACTACTGAGAGTCCCGTGAAGAAATTGCCTAGAAGAAGACAGCTGCGCAGTGGGTATACATATCTCTATATTCCTGTCTTTCCTCTTTTACTCCCCACTCATCACAAGTACTAATCATGCTGAAAAAAGTTAAGCTGCTGTATCATTTTGTATTTCTTTTTATTGCATTTTCGATACGCGAACGAAATAAAAATTTCACAAGACGCAAACAAGCCGAAACGCATACTGTCCACTGCTCAGGAGGAGGGTCCTATGGGATCTTTCCTCGTTTCGTTTTTGTCTTCGCTCGAAGGAAAACGCACCACAAAACCACACTAACACTATCTACTGCTTTCAGGGCTACTTAAAAATAACACGTACATGCTTACCGCATCGGTATTGTATAGTTCAGCCGCTCTAAGTTTGCTCCTACTGTCAACAAACCTAAACCAGCTACTACAGGGTGCACGCTTGAGCCTGTGACTTTATGGATGTCGTATTCCTATTAAGATAACTATTTTTTAAATTATAAGTACGTAAAGTACTAAAAACATCAGTCGTGATATGATGTAGGCCTAACAATTTCATTTATAAAAATACTTTTAAAAGTATTTTGTATTTAAATACTTTTGAAAATATTTTGTTGTTACTTTTTAATCAGCGTGTACACATTTTTATATAATGCGCATGCTCAGTGACGTCATTATTTGTTTACATTAGGAGCAAACTTAGAGAGGCTGGACTGTACATGAACTGAAAAAATAAGACCACGAAAAATTTTTATAGTATTGTCGATGGAAACGGTACTGAGGTGTAGGAAGGCGTTTATTTTAGTGATGAGATTCACTATGAGCTTCACTATGTTGTAAATTTAGAACTGCCCAATATGGAGCACTAAAAATCCTTACATGTTTAATGAACGACCATGACACGCACGTGAAATTGGTGTTTGATGTGTGATCTCTTGGCTTTTAGGTTTTTATTTTTGACAAATGTTTGAGTGGTATGGTTTGTTTGTTGTTTAGGTCAACAGCCGAAAGGCTGGTTTGAACCTCTAGAGGTTTTACTAAGTAAAACAAGGAGTGAGGTGGTTTACTATTGCCTTCCTCACTGAGTGGAAAGGTACGCTTATCAGCATGCCGGGCCCTCTGAAAAGCACATATTTTCCACTCTGTAAATGACACCTTCACTTCATTCACCACAGGGTCTGGCTGTACAATGAAATTCATTACTTTCAGAGGAGATAACTCTGATTAGTGTCACAGTACACCTCTACCTCTTCTGTTCTTAAATGATTCAGTCATTTAATTGGCTGACCATGTGATAAGAAACAGAACTATTTATTTTAGCCCTGCAACGAACAGATTGAGTGAAAATAATTTGACACTCCACCTGTCTGTTATGGGCAGTGGTATGGTTTATCGCAACTCAATTCATCAGTTTATTGCAATATTCGATTTACATGAATACTCCATTTATATGTTTACACCAGTTCTAAAGTTATGTTGAATAATGTTTAGCCTAAATACGGTAACGTATGCGCTCACCAAAAATTTTATAAACCGGTGGTGTAATAGTACTACTAAGAGTATCTTATGCCAGCTTGTATAGGCAACCTGCAACAAATTATCTGTGCTCACCTGTAAACAGGTAAGTTCCTACCTGTAATACAAAACATGTTATTCTCTATCTACCTGTATCTCCCTCCCTGTATTACAAACTGTATATGCAATTAGCAACACATAAATCGATTCATAATTTAACCGCATTTTTCTCAAATTTAATGCATCTGAAAAAATTAAAGGGGCAGTCGACTCAGAAAAATAAAATTATGGTTTGAAACACTCACACGACTTTCTCTTGCCAATACAAATAATCAATAATATAATCTATGTTTAATCATGAGTAAACAATGTAATATGAAAAACATAACCTTATTTTAATTATGAGTGGATGACACATATTGAAAATCAACCTCAGTAGGACTTAAACCTACGGAAAATGACTTCTTGCGGCTAAACTAGGCACTGTAGAAAAAAATTCTCGGAATAAAAGTTGCAGATTTTTAATTTTTTTATAATTTTCCTAACTTTAATTTAAAACGTTTGTCGTAAAATGAACATTAAGCCACAATATCAAAAAAAAATCATTTTTTGCCGATTTTGATGAACAAATATATAGAAAATCACTATTTGTCGCTAATCTAAGGGTTGTACAAAACAATGTTTGAAATAAAAATTGTAGTGTTTTGTATTTAATGTTCTAAAACTTTAATTATCGTACAGTTTTACTTCAGAATGCATGATAAGGCTGCAATCTAAGAACTATGGATTAAATTTTTTATAATTCATACAAGAAACAAAGAAAAAACTAAAAAATCTGAATTTTTATTTCACAAAGCCAAGAATATAACAAGAATGAATTGATAGAGGCCTAATGTATTTCAAAATTGAAAAAGTAGAACAATAAAACATGTAATTCTTGACGATTAGTTACTTAGATACTGTTGTGATTTTGTCTTCATCTAGGGTTTTCAATTTTCGTTTCACCTTTAACAAAACACGGATTAGGGAATACTTTATGAGGCGTGTCACTCATGCATGTCTCTGACTGTCTTCACCTGTACGTTATTTGTCATAACTTTTGAGCGTAGTTACAATACAATACTTGATGCTTTTGATTTAGCTGTTCAAGTGCTAAAGCTGAATTTTTAAAATCAATATGAGTTAAAGAGTACTTTAGAAGTCAAAATTTTGCAATGATGGAGTTGGAATTGAATAACAAAGTTCTCTTCAAGAACTTTTACGTGCTTTTAGAGATGGTTGAGACAATGGTTGCAAAACAGAATACCCATTTCAGAGAAGCAAATCTTCTAAAATCAAATTAGAGATCACGCTAAGGTATTTGTTCATTAATTATCTTTGTTACTGTGATGTATAACAAACACAAGAGCAATTTTTTATATTCAATGAAAGCTAAAACTTTATTTTGATCGGAAGACATATTTAACAAACAAGGACAAGCCACTCATATACAAAATAGGTGTTTAGGGAACGTTACAAGAAAATTATCGGCCTAATTGACGGAGGAATGCATTGTGTATTGTATAAAAAATATACTAGTGTTTTTTTTAAGTTTAATTTTTAACTGCCTTGCACATTAATTCTAATTCAAGTGATGAGGGATGATTGAAGAAACAATACCAGACCTAACCAGGAATCGAACCAGCGACTCCTGGGGTTGGACTATTTTTGATAAATTACGTACTAAAATAATAAACCCTGGAAATCTTTGGTAGCCTGCTTATTATAGTGTACTTGATCGATCTTATACTGACGTGGTAATATTCCTGTGAGATGTGCAGAGGTACTAATACAAATAAATACAATAAAAAAACCAGTAACTTTCAGAATTATGTTAGCTGTAAATTTATATATAAAGTTTAATTCTTTAGCAAAGAAATTCATGATCATCAGTTGAATATTGAAGTGTGGAGGAATTTACACAGATAAATTTAACTGTTAAAATTTAACCTTCTTTTTGAAGTTGGTTAAAAAATGTATAACAGAAATTACATAACAAATGATTATGTAGCAGATACTTCAGTTTATTAGTGTATGGTTTTTTGTTGATGTTAAAACAATTTAAAAAATACAGTTGAAAATGTAATACAAATGACTTTAACGAAAATAAATAAGACAGAACAGCAAAAATATCCAAATACAGATTTAAAACAGACAACACATTTTAAATGTTTTGCAAAGTGTTTACACCCTACATTTCTCTACTTGGCAGATATTGTATACAAAGGATGTAAAATCAGCGTAAAGAACATGTTTATTTAATGTTGTGAATTTTCTAAGAAAAATTCCAATTCTTTTTTGTTATTCTAACCAAAATAATACCAGAATCCAATCCTGTGTTTCAAGGAAGAAAATTAACAAAACTCATAAAAATAAAAATTTAAAACAGTGTTTTCCCAAAATTTTTAATTGTTGTTGTTACCTTTTAATTAAGGAGTAATACATGCTTGATTTTAGTCAGAAATGACAAAATAATTTTAAAATTAGAAGCTCAATAAAGAAATTAATTTAATTAATTTATTAACAATGTTCAAAAGTTGATCGAAGAATGGGATAAGTGAGGGATAGTATATATAATAATGGCAATATAGTACAGTCGGGATAGTATAGCTGTAGTATATACTAAAATTTTCCTGAAAATTTTGTTTTTCACTTAGATAAGTTTTACTCGGCAAACAGTAAAGATATTTCAGCAATGTAATCCCAAAATGTTAGACACCGATTTTTTTTAAAAATATTTATAGTAATTTTATTCATTTCCGAAAAGTTTTGGAAAAAAGATTGATGAATTTTTTTTCAATACAAAATGGTTCAGTTCAACGAAGAAAAAGACAATGGGAATAAAGTAAAGAAAAATCATTTAGTAATCTTGACTGATTATTGAGAAAAATATACCTAAAACTGTTGGTAATTTTATTATTGTTGATATCGTAGAATGGTGAAAATTTCCTTTACAAAGAAGTACACTGAAAGATTACACATACAATCACTATAAACTTAGAAGTTTATTATTAACATTTAAATTATATGAACCCCATGAAAGATTACAATTACATGGACTGAAACATTTTATGAGAACAAATACAACAATACATTATTGTCATACAGTTTATGAAGATAAAAAGTACAACCAACAAATGGTGCCAAATTCCTTATAACTTTAATATATTTTATTTTACACATTTAACTTACACTGGCAAGTGTTTGATGCCAAATTCCTGTAACTATTTAGGCTAAAAGGTATAACGTTACATTAGAGAAGTACAGTCAGTTAATATCGTTATATTCATGAAATACAGTTATTTAATTATGTAAGAACAAAGTAAACCTAACAATATAAGTTATGACATTATGCAACTTCAAATAGATTTTCAAGTTATTACTTATTATTTCATTTTAATTTATCCCCTAACAATAAAAAAAAGCTTTATAAATATAAATAATCAGAACATAATCACTTAACCTTACGTTCAATAGATATTCAAATAATTTTGTGTGCAACACTTACATAACTTTCTCTTGCCATTGTAAATAATGAACAATATTATTAGTAAATAATATAAAGTTAAATATATAAAATGAAAAACATAACAAAACTTTAATCATGATTGAATGAAAATCAACCACTGTTAGACTTTAAAATAGTACTGTAAATCACTGATTGACTGTAAACTCTGTAGAAAATAAAGCTTGAATTAAAAGTTGTTGGTTTTTAATATTCTATAACTTCATTTATAAATTACACTTTTGTCATAAAATGCATACTAAAGTTGGAATCTTAACAATTCCATTTCTTACCGATTTTAATGAGCTATGTACAGAAAATCACTAATTGACGCTAAACTAAGCGTTGTAGAAATAGATATTTGAAATAAAATTTGTAGGGTTTCTAATTTTCTATAACTTTAATTATACTTTTTTGTCATATAATACATATTAAGACCGCAATCTTGTAAAACAACTTTTTACCCCGCGATCACAGCCCCCGCGAGTTTCAGCAGACATGACGCTTACCCTATCTATTACAGCACAAGAAATGTAGTTAATAGGGCGATTTTTACTTTAAATTCGTAGGAGCCGTTTTTGACAAATTAAAAAAATGAATAATTGCACGAATAAACTACCACTTCCGGTTGACTAATTTTGATGAAAATATCTGTGTCGGGTCTCCATATGTCGGCCGCGTTGGCGATGTTGGTAACGTGCTCGCCTCTCATCACGCGGTCTTGGGTTCGAATCCCACTCGGGCATGGCATTTTTTCATACGTTACAAAAAGTTCATTTCATCCTTCACCGTCTGCATTAGCAGCAATTTACAAAACAGTCGGACGTTAAACCAAAAAAAAAGGGTCTCCATATGATACTTAATTTACGTTTGAAGTTTCAACTTCGTACCATATTCCCTTTTTGAGACATTTTGTTTATATACAAACTAATCGGTAAAAACATGTTCTTTTTGTTCATAGGGTAACGTGTATTTCCGGTGAAAACTCGATTTAGAAAAATTGAAAAGTAAACAATACTTTCCTTCCGTAAAAATTCATATAGGGCAATAGAAAGAAAAAAACACCTAGGAAATGCCACATAATCTATGCTTTAGTGCAGCCACGAAAGAAGTTCGTTGTGTTTGAAGAACTCTTTCAAAAATGACCAGACGGAAATATGCTAATTCAATTATAACCCTAGTACAAATTAAAGCCTGTTTTTAACTGCGTTGATTCATTTAAATTAAATTTTTATTTAAAAATTTGTTGGAGATAGAGGAATTAACGCACAAAACCTACCCAGTTTTTAATTGATTTTCCGTTATACTTTCTAAGTAAAGGGTATATGATTGCATAAACGACTGACATGGAGAAATCGCATAAAATTTAAACGTTTGGAACTAAAAATAATCGTCTTAAAATGTTATACCGTTTAATATCGTGAAATTAAAAATTAAAAACATTAAGATAAATTAATTTAAGATGAATTTATTTATAATACCATATTGAAAGCTATTTGGCTCTACGGAATCCAACTATTCAGTGCACGTGCAAGAAGTAATATTTCCAAAATTCAGGTTTTCGTTCAAAATTCACTTTTTAAACATTCGTTTTTTCATTCAGGCTTTACATAAAAAAATTGGCGTTTAGTTATGTTAAAGATCGCATTTTTTCTACAATATGGTTGTTTTAAGAAATAAAAGTAACTTTAAAGTTAATAAAGTAAAATCCGATGTTTGGTTTTAATATAGTGGCAATTTGTTTTAAAAAAGTGCTATTTTGGCTTCACGTAAAGATACGGAAATTATTTCTGGACTGAACTATACATTTTTACCACAGCGTTATGCTAAGCATAGTTTTTTTTCTAAATAATAATGGCAAATAAAACGGAAAAATAAATAATAACGACCAAGAAATTGTGATTTAAGTAGCTCCAACAAACCTCGGTTGCCGCTGACATGCAGTGTGGGTACTCGTTTATTTGTAATAAACTTCTTCTAAAAACCAAATAATAATCTCTTTTATTAAAAAATAACTACTGAAATAATTGTGAATTTTTCACAAATCTTTTTGATCCTAAAACAAATAAGAATCCAACAAAATTAAACTGACCTCATTTTTATAACATTAGTGTTTCAACAAAAAAAAAATTACTGAAAAATCCTAAAACCCAAGACATTCTAGTTTTACCCCTCTCATAATAAAAAATTATTCCCAACTACTGAAACTAAAATATAATCACCAACCTACAATTTAAGTCCTCCTGAATGCTTTTTGGTAACATTACCAGTCCTTCTTCAGTTCTGAAGATGATTCTGGACACTTGAAACCAAGATTACAGTACCAGGAATGCCAGTATTTTGGTAACACTATAATTTCAAATAAATTATTACGTATAAATTATGTGGTAATTTTTAAAAAAATATTTCTTCACTTAATCAGCCGCTTGAAAGGATAACACATACAGGGTGAATTTTAAAATATATTTTCTCAAAAATTTGAACCACACAATACAAATGATAATTAATTCTGTATTGTAATTATATCTCTAAAATACATGTTATCAAAATCTCTCAAAAATTATGGGATCCGATCCCAACATACCTAGGCTGTACTAAAGTCAATGACACCTTAAAAGTTTTATATATAGTACTTAAACATTTTGGAATCCCCTACCTACTCTTAAATAAAAAAATAAATTTAAAACTACGTAGAGAATTTTAACATTCTACATTGCAGAACAGGGCTTCAATCAAACTACCTATAAAGGAATTTTATAAAACTTGTTTTAAAAGATTACAAGAAAATGAGTTCACTAAAATAACTAATTATGTGGCAGAATTCTAGACATTGCTTAATTTGGATATCTGCAAGAAAATGTGATATAAATCTATTAAATATACCAAAGAGTAATTATTTAAATTTTAATAGATCTTTATTTTTAAAAAGTAAAATCAAATGTATTTTCGTTTGCACAAATCTAAATTAATTTTGGTATTTTTTTACAAATGAATAAAAATCTTTATTAAGAAATGTTCGTTAACGTTAAAAAATAACGAGCGTTCATATAAATACGAGTATAAACAGACAAAAAGTTAAAACGCAGTCTCACGACTTATCGCTTGAAAATAAGGTTACGCTTGTTTATCCAATCAATTAGCTAGTTTCTTTAGTTCTAATAAAAGTAGATTTCATCCTTGAGAGGTAGTGTGCACTGGCAATTAATGTAACACTTGACAGTGTAAGAAATCAGCGAGATCGTTAATAAAAATTAAAGAAAAGCAAGAGTATTAAAATGCTGTTTGATGAACTTTCATTTTTAACCCCGACGGAAAATGAGGGGTGTTATTAGTGTAACGTGTGTATCTGTGTTTCTGTCTGTGGCTTCGTAGCTCATAAACGGATGAACCGATTTTGATTTAGTTTGAAAGGTGACTTGATCGAAAGTGTTCTTAGCTATGATTCAATAAAAAAAGAATCACAAAAAGTGCGTAGGCCTATATTTAAAAATCATGAAATAAAACTTAAATTTAAAAAGCACCTGACACAAAAAATATAAAAAGTAAAGAAAACCTTATTTTTGGCCTTTTAAGTTAAGAACATCAACTTTTAAGCATTAATTTTTAAGTTTTAAGAGCATCACAAAGTGATGTACCTTAAAAAAATTCGAAATTTGATTTAGGTCGCCTATGAATGTGTCTGGATGTACTCTACACCATCACGAACTGACTTATCTACATCTTCGGTATTAACAAAGATACGAGCAATAATGTTTCTGCGTAACTCACAAAACGTTGTGGATTGTAAATCACGTACTGTCGTATGCTGAGATACGTCACTTTGTAAAACGTGAATTACGATTCCTAACTCTGACGTATCTGTAGATTCGTCAGTTTGTGATGCGGTCGCTTACCTAATGAAACCAAAACTGTATGTAACGTATTCGAATAAGTACGCCTGCATAATTAAATAAAACTGAATAATAAAATTGACATTTATACAGATATCTCCTTGATAGGGTTAGGTAGCAATCGTCAAGATATATCACGATATCCATATTTTCATGCACAAAATATATGTATCGCATTTGTATAGAATGACATCTTAAAAGTTTTATTTATAGTACTTAAAACATTTTGGAATCCCCTACCTACTCTTAAAAAAAAATTGAAAACTACGTAGAAAATTTTGACATTATACATTGCAGAACAGGGCTTCAATCAAACTATCTAAAAAGGAATTTTATAAAACTGGTAAACTGGTATTTTTATAAAATTGGTATTTCAGTATGTGGGTGGGTCATGGCGTTGTCTAAATTGATGTACAATTTATAGAAAAACAGTGACCTCATGTATTTGTTAGTATTCATTTTCGATCAGGATACTTTTGTCTGTTGAGATACGTCATTTGTTTGTATTACATAATAATTATGTTGTCGTAAATCACGTAGTGTCGTAACTCGGCAATTTATAAATTATTGAAAAAAATCAATGAAGAAATACAGCCTTTCGTGGAATTATTAAAGCAATGATTACGGTTTTATTGTAAAGAATTGCTGAGATGTAGGATGTAAAAAGCAAAACTTCAAACTCTTAGAAAAACATGATTTTCAGATACGACGGTTCGTGATATAGCCGACGATATTATAATAACCTTGCTTAGATTACCCTAAATTTTTAATAAAATTTAGATTTTAAAACCTGGGTTAAGAAAAAATTAATAAAATGACAGGCATTTCAGTGTACGTAGGGTCATGTCGGTAGATCGGGGCAACAAGATTGCCTCTCGACGCCTATTCGGTATCTCAGAGCTAACTTTGCTTGATTAAACTTCAAATACATGTATATCAACCCTGTTTTGTAAGAAGGGTCTAACCCACATTTATATAATTGTTCAGGAGAAGCAAAAGAAGTAACCACCGCACATAATGTACAACTCTCTTTCTAACTGTATACTACTCTGTTACAGCTACTAAGCTAGACTATAAAAACTAGTTAAAAACTTCATATTTTCTGTTTGTTGTCTTTTGCCTTTCTCCATCTGAATCGCATATCTTTAATAATTTTCCACAGCGACCATTTACTTCCTTTGAAATTAATTTTCTCCCGCAGAACGGGGAGTAACAAATTCAAAGTTGGCCATCTAGCGTTTG
Source organism: Catonia carolina (assembly GCA_035578175.1). NCBI lineage: Eukaryota > Metazoa > Arthropoda > Insecta > Hemiptera > Achilidae > Catonia > Catonia carolina. The sequence goes on from JAQMRL010000001.1 coordinate 3,219,069, forward strand.
TTTTATGAAAATCATATATTGTTCTTCTCACAACGTACTTATCAAAATCGTCCACTTCACTCTTCACTTTCCTTCACATTCTTTTCTTATTTGGTGTTCTGATTAGCATATCAGGGTTTTTTCTTTTTTACTTTCTCTTACCTATATGAATATATAGGAAGGAAAGTATTGTTTTCATGTCGATTTTTCGAAATCGAGTTTTCACCGGATCTATACGTTTTCAGACCCCCTGAACCCAAAAAACATGTTTTTAGCGATTGGTCTGTGTGTGTGTGTGTGTGTGTGTGTATGTGTATGTGTGCGTGTGTGTGTGTGTGTGTGTGTGTGTGTGTGTGTGTGTGCGTGTGTGTGTGTGTGTGTGAACAGAATATCTCAAGAACGGAACATCGTACAAACTTGAAACTTGAAACTTAAGTTACATACCACTACCGGACCCGACACGAACATTTTCATCAAAATCGGTCAACCGGAAGTAGTAGTTTATTCGTGTAATTTTTCACTTTTTTGCGATTTTCTCAAAAACTAGTCCTACGATTTTTTTAAAAATCGCCTGGTTTACTACATTTTTTATGCTCTATAATATAGGGTAGGCGCCATGTTTGCTGAAATTCTGCGTGCGGCTGTTTTTACGCAAAAACGTTTTCTTTTTAAGATTGCGGCTTTAATATGCATTTTAGCGCAAAACGTTATATAATAAAAGTTGTAGAGAATGTAAAATTCTACAACTTTTATTTCAAACAATTTTTTGTATAACGCTTAGTTTAGCGGTAATTAGCGATTTTCTGTTTTTTTCCCACGAAAACGTGAGAAAAATCGATTTTTTTAACATTTCGGTCTTAGTATGCATTTTACGACAAAAGTGTATATAATTAAATTTATAGAAAATTAAAAGATCTACAACTTTTGTTTAGAGCATTTTTCTCTACAGAGCCTAGTTTAGCGTGAAAGCGTGATTTTCCGTATTTTTAAGCCAAACTGAGTTCGATTGTCATTTTGGGTCATTCACTCATGATTAAAATAAGGTTATGTTTTTGAGGTTAGTTTTTTGTTTATTTCTAATATTTTATTACTAATGTTAGGTTTATTGTTAATCATTTGCATTGGCAAGAGAAAGTTGTGTGAGTGTTTCACACCAGATTTTTCTTTTTTCTTTCAAAATTCTTTGAACTGTAGGCTACTATGCAAAATCCCCATCACTCTGGCTACACGATTTTGCGCATTGGTCAGTAAAATTGGTCCGTTTTGTTCAGATTCTTTTTTCATAAAATTGTATACACTGACTATATACTCCCTAGTCTGATCGCGTATTACCTGCCTTTTCCGTATTACTCTAGCACCCGTGCTCGAATTTTTACTACTACAACTAGGTTCCATTTTCATAACTGAATAAATAAAAAATAGAAACGAAACAAAGAATACATACAAAAAATTGATAAAAACAAAACCGAACAGCAAAAGAGTAAAAACATTAGGCCTACTACCGAATGCACGAGTTGAAGACTTGTGAAGGGAATATAACAACAAAAAATCTGGTGTGAAACACTCACACAACTTTCACTTGCCAATGCAAATAATTAATAATAAACCTAACATTATTAATAAAATATTAGAAATAAACAAAAACTAACCTCAAAAACATAACCTTATTTTAATCATGAGTGAATGACGCAAAATGACAATCGAACTCAGTTTGGCTTAAAAATACGGAAAATCACGCTTTCACGCTAAACTAGGCTCTGTAGAGAAAAATTCTCTAAACAAAAGTTGTAGATCTTTTAATTTTCTATAAATTTAATTATATACACTGTTGTCGTAAAATGCATACTAAGACCGAAATGTTAAAAAAATCGATTTTTCTCACGTTTTCGTGAGAAAAAAAACATAAAATCGCTAATTACCGCTAAACTAAGCGTTATAAAAAAAAATGTTTGAAAAAAAAGTTGTAGAATTTTACATTCTCTACAACTTTTATTATATAATGTTTTGCGCTAAAATGCATATTAAAGCCGCAATCTTAAAAAGAAAATGTTTTTACGTAAAAACAGCCTCAAGCAGAATTTTAGCAAACATGGCGCCTACCCTATATTGTAGAGCATAAAAAATGTAGTAAACCAGTTGATTTTAAAAAAAATCGTAGGACTAGTTTTTGAGAAAATCGCAAAAAAGTGAAAAATTATACGAATAAACTACTACTTCCGGTTGACCGATTTTGATGAAAATGTTCGTGTCGGGTCCGGTAGTGATATGTAACTTAAGTTTCAAGTTTCAAGTTCGTACGATGTTTTGTTCTTGAGATATTCTGTTCACACACACACACACACACACACACAGACACACACACAGACCAATCGCTAAAAACATGTTTTTTGGGTTCAGGGGGTCTGAAAACGTATAGATCCGGTGAAAACTCTATTTCGAAAAATCGACATGAAAACAATACTTTCCTTCCTATATATTCATATAGGCAAGAGAAAGTGAAATATAATAAAATTACAACGTACAGTCAATGTTTTTAGGATTTATAGTACACTTAGGCTGTTAACGCTGCTAGCATAATGGAGAGACTGATCACTTCCTTTCAAGGTGCTTCCCCCACCACTAAACAGAACAGCTCAGCGGCACAGAGCGTTGGTGGGAGAGCTTCTAGCTAGAACAAATGACCTGTACGTAACTTATAATTTAAATAGTTCTTCAGGTAGATAGCTAACTTTAGCACATATCACTCATTTTATTACGGCCAAATTAGATCTTACTTATTACTTTCATTATTGAGAGTTATGGCGATACCTACCTTAGCTTATGGAAGTGAAGCATGGGTGCTGTCTAAGAAACAAGAATCCAAGATTCAAGCAGCAGAGATGAAATTTCTTAGACATATAAAGGGATGCACCAGAGAAGATCGCTTCAGGAACGAAGTAATAAGGGAGGAATGTGGAACACAACCGCTAGCTGACATAATCAAGCAATACAAAGGAAAATGGTCAGAACATCTTTTCAGAATGCCGCACGACCGCCTTCCTTTGAACGCATGGCATCATATACCAAGGGGTAGAAGAGGTATTGGAAGATTGAGGAGGAGATGGACGCCGGAACAGGCTTAGCTCACAGCTAAAATAGCCCAATCCATGCCGACGACGACGACGACGACCCCTTCTAACGTGTTTCATGTGACGGTTCTAGAAGCTGAACAGGAGCTAACTTAACTCTGGTAGTTAACTCCTTTTTACAGATCAGAATTTAAAAATTTTTGCGACCATCTAATTTTGTAACTATTCCTTGTACAGTTGTCTCTTTCTTATGCATAAAAGTATACATCTTTAGGACCTTCATACTGCAGTTAACCCATTTTCGCCAAATATGTCAGTTAGCACCTTCTTACAAAACAGGGTCGATATTATAATTAAAAAAAACTTTTAAAATATGTATTTAAATAAAAAATTTCATGTACATTTAAAAATTAATATTGTTTTCAAGCAAAAATATCTGGTGGGATGGTACCGCCCATTCAACTTTATCCCGTATAGTTGGGGCGTAACAACAAGATGGCCTCCCGGTCGTCTGTCCGTGAACTAACAAATGACTTTTTTCTATTCGTTTTCGAAATTATTGTTTAATGTAAGTACAACATAATTTTATATAACCTTGCTTAGATTACCCTAAATTTTTAATAAAATTTAGATTTTTACCTGGGTTTTAAAAAATTAGTAAAATGACAGATATTTCAGTGTGCGTAGGGTCATATCGGTAGGTCGAAGCAAAAAGATGGCCTCGCTATTCCTATTAGCTATCTCAGAGCTAACTTTGCTTGATTGAGCTGCAAATATATTTATGTTATAAATAAAAAAAAACGTTAAAATTGGTATTTAAGTAACAAATTCTATATATATTTTTAAAAAATATATCTTTTTGAAGCAAAAGTATCCGGTAGGTCCGTACCGCCCATTCGGCTTTATCGCGCATAGTTAGGGTGTGACAACAAGATGGCCTCTCAGTTGTCTGTGAACTAACAAATGACTTTTTTCTTTTCGTTTTCGAAAATATTATTTGATGTGAGTACAACATGTACAACCTTGCTTATATTACCCAAAATATTTGATAAAATTTAGATTTTAATACCTGGGTTTAGAGAAATTAATAACATGATAGGTATTTTAGTATACGTAGGACATGTCGGTAGGTCGGGGCAACAAGATGGTCTCGCGATGCCTGTTCGATATCTCAGAACTAACTTCGCTTGATTAAACTTCAAATATATTTATTTTATTAATAAAATAAACTTTACAATATGTATTTAAGTAAAAAAATTTATGTATATTTAAAATATTATATATTTTTAAGCAAAAATATCCAGTAGGATCGTACCGCCCATTCGGCTAATCGCGCATAGGTAGGGCGTAACAAAAAGATGGCCTCCCGGTCGTCTGTCCGTAAACTAACAAACGACCTTTTTTCTATTCGTTTTCGAAATTATTGTTTGATGTGAGTACAATATACATAACCTTGCTTAGATTACCCTAAATTTTTAATAAAATTTAGATTTTAATACCAAGGTTTAGAAAAATTAATAAAATGACAGGTATTTCAGTGTACGTATGGCGTGTCGGTAGGGTTGGGCAACAAGATGGCCTCGCGATGTATGTTCGGTATCTCAGAGCTAACTTTGCTTGATTAAACTTCAAATATATTTATGTTATAAATAAAAAAAAACTTTGAAATATGTATTTAAATAATAAATTTCATGTACATTTAAAATATATATCTTTTTAAGTGAAAACATCTGGTAGGATGGTACCGCCCATTCGGCTTCATCGTGCATAGTTAGGACGTAACAACAAGATGGCCTCCAGGTCGTCTGTCTGGGAACTAACAAATGACTTTGCGAAATATTATTTGATGTGAATAGAACATATTATGTGTGTCTGTCTGCATCACCGTAGCTTCCGAACGGATGACTGATCTTGATTTACTTTTTACTTTCTTTTGCCTATATGAATACATTTTAGCGTAAAAATGTAATAAAAGTTGTAGAGAATTTAAAATCCTACAACGTTTATTACGACAACTTTTTTGTATAACGCTTAGTTTAGCGGTAATTAGCGATTTTCTGGTTTTTCTCACGAAAACGTGTAAAAAATCGATTTTTTTACGATTTCAGCCTTTGTATGCATTTTACGACCAAAGTGTATATAATCAAATTTTATAGCAAATTAAAAGATCTACAACTTTTATTTAGAGAATTTTTCTTTACAGAGCTTAGTTTAGCGTGACAAAGTGATTTTACGTATTTTTAAGCCAAAAGGAGGTTGATTTTCATTTTACATGATTATGTTTTTTGAGGTTAGTTTTTAGTTTATTTCTAATGTTTTATTACTAATGTAAGGCTATATTCTTCATCATTTGAATTGGGAAGAGAAAGTTGTGTGTGTTTTACACCAGATCTTTTTTTCTTAATTGAAAGGTGACTCAATAGAGAATGTTCTTAGCTATGATTCAATAAAAAAAGCGCAGGCCTGTAAAAATAATATAAACTCAAAAATAGATCGATTCATGGTGTATTTATGTGTCTGTCTGTGGGACCGTAGTTTCCGGATGAACCGATTTTGATTTAGTTTCTTTTTTTGTTTGAAAGGTGACTTGATACAATTTTTTCAGCTATGATTTAATAAAAAAGCGTAGGCCTAATAAAAATACTTCAACCCAAAACTAGCCCCTAGTTATTTATAAAGTTTACAAAACATGAAATATAAATTAAAAGTTTAAAAACCTAACAAAAAACATTTAAAAAGTATATGTATAGGCCTTTGAGGTTTAATATAAGTAGTAATATTTCGATGCAAGTGTCATCGCGTCGGGGTACCGCTAAGTAAGACAACTAGTTCTATTCTTTTACTTAGCGGTACCCCGACGCAACGGCGCTTGGATAAAAATATTACTACGTATCATAAACCTAAAGGGCGAAAACTTATTTTTTTTACATTTGAAAGGTTCTTATGTTAGGGTTTTTAAAAATTTGTATTTAAAAAATTAATCAAAATCTTTAAATTCACATTAAAAGAGTATATCCACACGTTTTCGTGAGAAAAACCAGAAAATCGCTAATTACCCCTAACTAAGCGTTATACAAAAAAATTTGACGAAATAAACGTTGTAGGATTTTAAATTCTCTACAACTTTTATTACATTTTTACGCTAAAATGTATATTAAAGCCGAAATCTTAAAAAAAACAATTTTTTTTACGTAAAAACAGCCTCTTCAAGAATTTTAGTAGACATGGCGCCTACCCTATCATGTAAAGCATAAACAGTTTAGTAAATAAAGCGATTTTTAAAAAAATTATAGGAGCCGTTTTTGAGAAAATCGCAAAAAAGTGAAAAATGACACGAATATACTACTACTTCCGGTTGACCGATTTTGATGAAAACACAAACAGACACACACAGAGACCAATGTAACTAAATGACTCATGACTAAAAACATGTTTTTTGGGTTCAGGGGGTCTGAAAACGTATAGATCCACTCTAAACGTATTGTTCAGTTGGGAAAACCGGCAGGTACCCATTAGAATTCCGGCCGGGTACATGATTGTGACTACTTGACAGGCAAGATGTAAACAAAAAACCTGTTACAGTACAACAAAAGAAAATTACGAGTCTATTAGTCCACCCACCATAAACGTACAAAATAAGAGAGTAGCAAAGAAGCAACGTATACGAAACAATAGGAGAAATTGTTTTTTGTAAAACGTAGTTCCATTTCAAACAAACCATCTTCGAATAACCTTCTCGCATTTAAACATTAAAATAAATGTGACAGAAGCATGGATTGTGCAGTGTATCTCCCTTCTGACCCAACAATATCGATAGTAAATTGATTATACTTACATATCGATTGTCACCGGTTAGCTACCGAATAACAGTTTACCTAATGAGGTATTCAAATTCCCGGTAAATTTAAATATGTATTTGTCGAATGAATTATTCAGTATTCTTTGATTTTTCATTACTCAAATGGTGTTCAGAAATAAAAGTGGACAAGTCCATTCTTGTTAGTTGTTGAAAAAGTTTAAGTAAAGTTAAACTTTAAAACCAAAACTGCTCACAGCACAGACTATTTGCTCTGTGCAGTCAATATGAAACTAGAACATGATTCTCTCTTGCACTGAATAATATTCCAAAAACTGTACACTTTGCAATTATTATCTCATTTTTGACAAAAATTGAACTTTGTTACTTGTCTTCTCGACACCAGTTAATAGGAACGGTTCGTAGGGGTATTTTGTAGTTTATCGTTTCTTAAATATTATGTATTATATGGATTTCACAGGAGACATCATTGTTTCATACAAACGAGTAAATAAGTTACTAAATATTATTGATTTGAACACTTACAAACCACACATATATTATATATGATTGTTATATGTTATATCGTCGGCGACATCACAAACCGTCGTATCTGAAAATCATTTTTTTCTAGGAGAGCCGTTTTGTTAAGTTTTGCGTTAAGTCCTCGATCCTACATCTCAGCAATCCTTTACAATAAAACCGTAATCATTGCTTCAAATAACTAACAAAAGAATTTATTTCTTTAATATTTTTCTGATATAAATGTAAGTTATTGAGTTTTATCAATAATGTATAAATTGTCAAGTTACGGCAGTACGTGATTTACGGCAACATATGTAAAATAAACAAATGACGTATCTCTACAGATTAAAGTATCCTGATCAAAAATGAATAGTAAGAAATACAAGATGATTACTGTTTTTATAAATTCTACATTAATTTAGACAACTCTATACAAATGCGATACATATATTTTGTGCATGGAAATATGGATATCGTGATATATATCCTGACGATTGCTACCTAACGCTATCAAGGAGATATCTATATAAATACCAATTAGTTTTATTTAATTATGTAGGCGTACTTATTCGAATACGTCACATACAGTTTCGGTTTCATTAGGTAAGCGACCGCATCACAAACTGACGAATCTACAGATACGTCAGAGTTAGGAATCAAAATTCAAGTTTTACAAAGTGACGTATCTCAACATACGACAGTACGTAATTTACAATCCACAACTTTTTGTGAGTTACGCAGAAACATTATTGCTCGTATCTTTGGTAATAACGAAAATATAAACAAGTGATGGTATAGAGTACACCCAGACACATTTATAGGCGACCAAAATCAAATGTCGGATTTTTTGAGGTACGTCACTTTGTGATGCAGACGACGATATATGTTATATGTTATATAACAATCATATAATTTATGTGTGTATATAAATAATACTCTAATTTTTCCATATTCTTATAAATTTTTCTATTATTTGTATATTCTACACTGTAGAGTCTACAGTATATACTGTAGAGTCTACAGTATATATAAACCATACTTTAACAGTATAAGTGCTACATACTGTATATATTTTACATTGTTAAAACACTTTTATAAAATAGAAATAATGAACCATATTTAGTTGATGTAACTAAAGAGATGTACAAAACCCACGCAACCAGTTTCAATAACAAATAGCCTATACAAAAATTTATAAGAATATGGAAAAAATTAGAGTAGTCTAATATACTAAACATTCTGTGTTAGGTTCCCATTATTATTATTGACCGGCCCGTTGGCGTAGTGATTAGCGCAACTAGCTCTACGCCGGGATCCCGAGTTCGATTCCCCGTCATTTTTTTTTGTTTAACGTCCGACTGTTCTGCAATTACTGCTAATGCAGATGGTGAAGGATGAAATCATTTTTGTAACGTATGAAAATATGCCGTGCCTGAATGGGATTCAAACCCAAGACCGCATGATGAGAGGCGAGCACGTTACCAACTACGCCAATGCGGCCGATTAGGATTCCCGGTCAGGTCTGGCATTTTTTCATCACTCATTTTCATATATCATCATTCTTCACCGTCTGCATTAGCAGAAATTGCAAAACAGTCAGACGTAAAACCAAAAAATAAATAAAAAAAGTAAAAATCCCATTATTAAGGTACATTAGGTTAGTACAAGTTTTAGTTATCACAGGTTTACTTTTACCACATAAGCAAAGTGAGTAAGGTGAGTTACAACTGTTGTACTGGACTCTGAAATGCGGTTTTCACGGTTGATAGCAGGCAGCTACGAACAATAGTTAACAGGACTGTTATTCAACCCTGATAGGTGAGTATAAGTTAGTGTATACTGCCCGGCTGTGCACATAGCGTGTGAGAGAGATTGAACGATAGGACGGCGATAGTTATTCCCTTTTTGAAAAACATCACGTAACGCAGTGTACACAGTTTTTATTTATGTACCACATTGTATACGAATTGTACGCAGTCTAAATATAGCCCAATAATTGAGCTATAATTGGGATTAATTGTTAATCATCATGATGAATTACCATAGAATGATGAATTACAATTCAGTGTGGTGACAGCATTTCTTGTATAAAGTTAGGTTATTCCTCGGTTCATTGTTAAATTTGTTTATTGTAAGTTTCAAGCTTTTAGTTCGTAAAATTTAATTTAAAAATTCGGTGATATTTAATTTGCAATAATCATGGCCAATGTTGACAGTGTGGTGACAGGATTTCGAGGTTATTTTCTCAGTTTATTGTAAGTTTCAAGTTTTACGTGCGTAAAATTTAATTAAAAAATTGATGATTTTGATAAATGTGTCGTTCGTAGGTTGGTGTTTAACAGAACATCGGCTTCTGACAGCCGCGTTACAGCGCGTAGCGCTAAAAGAAAGAATTGACCTTAAAGGTAGAAATTTAATGGCTTTCTAATACATGTAAGGTAAGCAAAAATGTGGCAACCATTTAAAAATTAGTAGAAAACAGTAGTAGATATTTTCAGGTTGGTTAATAGCGCGGGAACAGAGCGATGTCTCAATATGCACTGCTGTACGCTGTCCAGTATACCAGTGTACCAGAGCGAAGGGAAGTAGTGAAAGGATAGTTGAATGGAACGGTAGTGAGCAAGTGTGTATACTCTGTTCATTCTAGAGCTATCCTACGAATGTATTTGTAGTGATGAGTAATACTGCAGGGTGTGTCTATGTGTGGTGTATGACAAGAACCAGGTGACTCTCAACACACTGGTCATGTTTTGACCACCATTCAATAGCCTATCTTCATCATCTTGCATAAGAAAATTTATGATAGTTATAAATCACAACAAGTATTCAGACGAACTAAAGTCCTCTAGCCGTGGGGGTGAGAGAATGCATGACGCTCTCACTCGCTCAAGCCATACGCGCCATTCCAATAACATTGTATAATTTTACTCATTGTTGTAAGCAAGCGTTTATGCACGCAGTAAACTAACAAGCAGTCTTATTCTATTATTTTCTTACCTTCCTTTATTCAGCTATCATAGTGTGTTTGTTGTTCATAACACTCACACACACACACACACGTACGCGTACACACTAGCACAGGCCGAGATAACGACTGTAGTATGTTTTCAGATCTGGATTATAATGGTAAAGACCTTTGGGCGCATGCGCAGTTATGCCACTTATCTCCCTCCTACTCGCTCGGCTATGGGACATCAATTCATCTGATACCTGTATTATAAGCCTTGTAGGCCTACATACAGTCATTTTGAAACACATTGTGCTATTTTAAATTCATTAACTATTCAGTTTACGTTCGGTCTTTGAAGGGTAAGCACACAATTATTGTTTTATTTGTAGTATTTATATTGTGTACAGTGTAATTTTATTTTATTTTGTTACGTGTATGGTGTTTTGAAAATTTAATTTAAGCATTTTGTTCCATATTAAACTTTGAAATGAGTGCCGTCAACTTCTCTGTTGTGAAACGCAAAAGTGGATAAAACAAATTATTTTAAAATGTAGATTTATTTAATTCAATGAGTATAAAAATTCTTCTTTACCCATTAAAGATATTGAACAAATGAAATCTGATTTAAGTGGTTTGTCTACATTCAGTGTTCAAAGCATCAGTAAAATGGTAGCACCAAACAAGAAATGACAAACAAGCAAACCCGTTATGGAGCAGTGCGATGAATTTGTGAAAACGGCAATTAGACTTAGTGTACAGTTTCTCGACATAATAAAGTTCCGATTTTAAATGAAATGTGGTCAGTTATAATGAGGATACCGATTTACCTACCTTTAAAACAACGTCATTAAAAAGTCGAAAAACCTTTATCCGTCGTCCTGAAAACATCAACTACTATCAACAACCACTTCCGAGTGAGTGAATTATTAAAGTAAATTACATAAACCCAGTGAGTTATTCGGACGTGCTGTAATCAATGTATATCGAAAACCGTTAGAACGAGCACCTCCACCCATCCCTCGACATAAAGGCTGTCACCAATTCTCTCCAAACCCAAGTTCCAGCTTACGTTAGAAACACTGTAATTTAAATCCATCGATTCAATAACAAAGTGTATTATAGCTACCGCACTCAATTCCTATTTCCATCTACTAATTCGTTCTGCTATAACTAAACATTTTTAAAATTTTGTTAAACCTAACTGAATGCTTAATGATGTTTTCATATAATTCAATAACTACTGAAATAAAATACTGAGTAAAAATAACAATACTTACTTTTCTGGAGGCTCGTCAACAGCTGAAACAGAAAATTACAGATTCTTATTGAAGTTTTATGCTATATTACAATATTAATTTGTTTTTATTTTTAGTAAATTTAATCTTCAAGTACATCATTTGAATAAATGTTTAATTTCTAATTACTACAATCCTATTGATTGTAGTAATTTAATATGGTATTTTAAATTAATATAATAAAGTCAGAAAATGTTGAAAGATTGGTAAATATCTTAATGTAACACAGATTTTTGTATCTATAAGGTCAATGTCACCAGAAGTAATTTATTTAAACTACATAGTATTTAATTTAGGCAAATATGACTAAAATCTTGCTTTAACTTGATATTAACTAATGTTAAATAATATTTTAAAAATGTATCATTATAATCACATGAATAATCTCGTCTGAAAGCCGTTCTTCCATTTCATATTCTTAGCATATTTTTCTGTACGCTTTTTCCTCCTTCAGTTTTTGGACTTTTCTAGGTCTTTCTTGACTTGGGGAATAGAGAGTTCAAAAAATTATTTTTTTTTAAATTTTTATACGCTGGTATTAACTTCCAGATTTCCCTTCATAATTTGATAAATGATTTTTACTGTATAACGTTTCTTTGTATTCTAAAGAATTTTTTAAGTAGATTTGGCAGATGAATATGTCATTTTTGGTTTCAAAACTTTTAGAATTATTGCCTATTTTTGATTAAAATTGTGCTAATATCATCATTCAGTTTTACTTTCTCTTGTCCTTATCAACATATAGGGAAGGAAAATAATTGTTTTCATGTTGACTTTTCGAAATAGAATTTTTACCGGAAACACGATTTCAGGCTCCCTGAACCCAAAATACATGTTTAGCCTATAGCAGTTGGTATGTGTGTCTATGTGTGAGTGAACAAAATATCTCAAGAACGGAATATAGTAAAATGTTCATACTTGGAACTTAAGTTAGGTACCAAAACGGGGACCAGACACGAATATTTTTATCGAAATCGGTTGACCGGAAGTAGTCATTTATTCGTTAATTTTTCACTTTTTTGCGATATTCTCACAAACGGCTCCTACGAATTTTTTAAACATCTCATTTTAGTTTATACATTTTTTGCTCTACAAGATAGGGATAGCGGCATGTCTGCTGAAATTATTGGGCTGTGCTCTTGTGGTGAAATATTATGAGTTTTCTAAGATTACGGCTTTAATACGCATTTGACGGCAAAAGCGTATTTGATCAAAGTTGCAGAAAGTTAAAAACCTTACAACACTTTTATTCCAAACATCTCTTTCTACAATGCTTAGTTTAGTTTTGTTTGTTAGTGATTTCTTTCTTTTGCTCATTAAATTGGGGTAAAATAACGGGATGTTTTAGTATTGCGGTCTCATATACAAAATTGTATATAACTGTAGTTGTCGAAAATTAAAAACTTACAACTACAAAAAAACCATCCAAGCATTTTTTTCTACAGAGCTTAGTTTAGCGTTAATTAGTGATTTATTGTATTTTTAAGTCTTACAGAGGTTGATTTTAATTTAGCGTAATTCCCTCTCGATTCAAAATTAGGTTATGTTTTTTAATATAGTTTATCATTTTCATCGGTAAGAAAAAGTCGAGCTAGTGTTTTACACCATATTTTGTAAACTGTACAGATATTCTTGTTTTTTACATTGTGTTGGTTACATTGTAACTTTACAGACAGCATCGCTGCGCTGGTAGTTTATGTTAAACGTGACTACGTTATGTTATGTGGTAAAACTCGATCTTTTTGTGATTCTTTAAAAATGGGGTTTTTATTACTAAAGGACCATTTTTCAGAAACGAGAAAATATGCTGTGCCTGAATGGGATTTGAACCCAAAATGAGAAAGTATGCTTCAATGAATATACTACAGATTACAGAAATTAAGAGATTCCTTGTAAAGCAAAAAAAGAACAATAGATAGACAGAAAAAAGAAGAATAGGTTAATTCTCTTGTAATGAAGATGTTATAAATATGGACAGTCAAAAATGTTTCTAGAAGTGCATAAAATTACTAGAAACTTACTACTTATTACTTAGACTAGGTATGTAAAAACATTCTAAGTTTATTTGTTTCAGCACAAACCCAAATTTATTTATTTTGTAACAAAATGTAACATTAAGACCTTACTACATTATTGTAAAAATATTTAATTTTTCAGTGACTTTCAATGACTTCGACATTGACCGCTGCTGTAACACTTATTTTTCTTACGTTTTTTATATAATCCTATTTTCTACCGACATGTTTTAATGGACCTACTATCATCAAAGGACATAAAACTGAAATTAAACTTTTTAAAATTTATTAAAATCTTCAAAAGAGGTTAGACCTTCAGTCATTCGTTTCAAATATATCCACCCGATATTGTATCACCGAAACATGTCACAGGAGCTACATCACTAGTTTTTTTATCTTTTTTTATTATATAATCCAACGTTATACTGATGTTTCGGTGTATCTACCATCATCAGAGTGCTTGAAATTGACAATTTTATGATTTTAAAATTAAAACTTTTAAAATTTTACCCTTTTTAATTTAAGCTTTTTAAAATTGATTAAAATCTTCAAAAGCTGTTGGATCTTCAGTCATTCGTTAAAGATATATCTACCCGATGGTGGATTCACCGAAACAAATGTCAGTAAAAAGTACGGTTATTTAAAAAAAGTACAAAAAACAAGTGATATAGCAGCTGTAATAGGTTAGTGAAAAATTAAATTTTTTACAATAGGATTTAATACAGGCTGCATGTTGCATTATAAGGATTTATTTACAACCTTATCTCAGTGATATTAGTAAACTGTATGCAATTATAAACAATTTAGGTTTAATTTATAATTATTATAAATTTACGTACCGACTGTAAAACTTATTTTATTTGATAACATTATTCAAACTTATTGATTTTCATCAGTACACTACACAAACCACCAACTTTGGTGAGATCCGGACCGAAACTACAAGAACATAGAAACCTAAAGAAATGTTAATTATATTAAACATAGTGGGGGTTAATTTGGAAAATTTAATGTATAATATATTTAAATTGTGTATTTAACTTAAATAATTACTCATTTAGAATATAATATATGACAAAAGTTATATTATTTAGGATTAGTATATATGGTAAATACAGTAATTATAAAATATTAGTATTCTGCCAAAAAATTGGTTAATTAAATTTTGGCAATTTTTGGATACTGTATGCAGGATAACATAAACATGACTGTACTAATATTGTAATTTTGCCAATTTGGCATTAACTACATTACACAATTTAACTTGTTAACTATTCAATAATTCTACAAATTAATAAATCAAAATTAAGTTAGGTTATGTCAGCGAAGTATTTTATAACAATGTTTACAATAAATTCTCAACAGTCTGATTTAAAATTTTCCCGTTTATTTTATGTACCTACAATGAATGTTGATCAAATGAACTTGTTTCCACGGAAATCTTGGGTTTGATTTTTTATTTTAAGCATCTAAAGATATCAATTCAGAAATCGAAAGTGATGGCGTTTTGCGGAGAGTGGCCGATAAGGACCAAAATCGTTATCAATAATAAAATATTGGAACAGTTAGGAAATTTAAAGTACTTGGGATGTGACATAACCTATAATTATGATCAAGATGTGCAACAAAACGTAACCAGTTTTAATACGATATGAGAGGCATGCGCTGAAGACTGAAAGGCAAAGCAATAAAGGATACACAGATTAAGTTTTACAAGGTGATAGCCACACCAACACTGATGTATGGAAGTGAAATTTGGGTGCTTAAAAAGCAAAAAGAAATAGCTGCTTCTAAGCAGCAGAAATGACCATCACCATCAGAAATGATCATCACGAAATTTATATTTTGCAATTGTTGCTAACGCAGACGGTGAGAAGGTGAATTGAAGGTGAATACATGAAGATGAATGATGAAAAAATGCCAGACCAGACTGGGAATTGAACCAGGGACCCCGGCGTAGAAGTAAGTTGCGCTAACCACTCCAACGCGCCGGCCACGAAATATAAAGGACAATGAACAGATCATTTATTTAGAATATCAGGACCGACTACTCTTGAATGCATGGCTTTATGAACTGAGGGGTACAAGATTGAAGAGACCGAGGAAGAAATGGACGTCGGAACAGGCTCAATTACAGCCCAATCCTTGGTGGACAACGACGACGATTTTAGGCAACTACTTATTATACAACCTCTATAGTTAATTTCATTAGCCTACATTTTCGTTTAAAGTACGATAAGCCTTTTTTTGTACGTAGGTAACATGTACGGGTGAAATATTTAACTGGCTACAACTCAATAACAGAGCGTTTTCGGGCCTATGTTTATATGAAGTTTTTTTTTCTTATGTTAGCTCTAGAATCAGATCCCAAGAAATAACCGTGCAGTCTAGGATCACTCTACAGAATCTTCCGAAAAATAATCTTTAATAAATCATTTCGAATTAAAGTCTAGGGATAATTAAATAGAAAACAACATAGAGATTAAAAAAAATATTATAAAATGACTTATACACGACAGAAGACATTATAGAGATATCAGCTGATATACTTAAATTAAAAAGTGCCAAACTTGACCGGGAATCAAACCCGGGATCCCGGCATAGAAGCCAGTTGCGCTGATTAACACATCAACGAGCCGGCAAAATTATGTAACCTTAGAGCCTACCTCTTTCTAAACTAACCTTCCTAAACATTTGTTATTCAGAGTAACTCTAAACTGCACGATAATCTCTCGGAATCTGATTATAAGCTAAAAATAAAAAAACTTCATAATTATAAAAATAGGCCTGAAAATGGTTCATTATTGAATTACACCTAGTGAAATATTTCGCTTGGATTTAAGCTACCCCAGTGAATTGAAGATATACTAAAATTACTTAGAGCCATTTGTTTATTTCCATTTTAATAAAGCTATTGTACATCACTATGTTGGACCCTTTTTTCGAAAATTAGAGGAGATGCAGTTTTGGGACCAATTTCATTCGACTCGCCAAGTCAAGAATGATATAAAACCAATAAATTTTCCCATTGATTATTGTCTTAGTAATTTCAGTATGGCTTCATTTCACATGGGGTAGCTGAAATCCGGGAGAACTATTTAGGTTGCTAAAACTCGATAACTCCTTTTCGGACCTATGTTATATGAAGCTTTTTTTTAGTTTCAGCTCTATAATCAGATCCCGAGAGATCGCGGTGCAGTCTAGGAACACCCCGTAGACTCTTCAAAAAAGGAGTTTTTTGTTTTTTTTTTGTTTAACTTCCGACTGTTTTGCAATTACTGCTAATGCAGACGGTGAAGGATGAAATGATTTTTTGTAACGTATGAAAATATGCCATGCCTGAGTAGGATTCGAACCCAAGACCGCATGATGAGAGGCGAGCACGTTACCAACTGCGCAAATGCGGCCGGCTCAAAAAAAAGGAGACTTTGATAAATCATTTCAAATTTAACTCTAGAGATACTTACAGAAAAATATATAAAGATTTAAAAATGAGTTATGAAATGACTTGTACACGACAAAGGCATTATAGGAATAATGACACAGCGAAAATTTATGACTAGCCTGTATGAATTCTAAGAAACTAAAAGGGTTTTCGAGTGTTGTAATTTACCGCCTTCCCTCTCACACTACTTCCAACTAGCACCTTTTTGCCTTTTTTTAAATTGTTCTTTAATAGGGGTATAGTTGTCTACCGACAAAGTTCTAGGTTGTATAGAAAGTTCAGGACTCGCAAACGAATTAGAAACTTGGGAGTAACATATCTTTAAAAAATCCCTACATAGACTCTACAAATTCTTGGAAAGGACTGGACATTGTTGAACCATAGAAATGTTCAAAAATTTTCTTAAAATACTTTCCATTCCTTTTCCGAGAACATAAGTGTCTATGTACAAAAAATAAACAGTGCCTACGTGCTATGATCGGAAACAAAATATGTATAAGGGATTTTGGTGAATTTGTTGTCTTGATAAAATTGAGGTAAATCTATGTTAATTTAAGTTATCTGCTGGAACTTTTAATACTCTAATTAAATTAGAAGTAAACCCGTTGTTTAGCGGGCAATAAATTAAGCTAAAATATTGTACAGCAAAAAATTTATTTCCTGAAAAATAATTTTTTTGACTTGGTGCGGTTTGGAATCCACCTATTCAGTTATGGATTGAAAGGAGAAGAAGAAACTAAAACCTGTATTAAAAGAATACTGAATATGTGGAATACCAGAAAAGCTTCACGAAAACGTAAACCTTTTCTTTAAATAAACGTTCTTGGAATAATGACACAAATTTTGGAGTATAAATTCGATTTCTATCAATAGTATTACATTAAAAGACTATAATGGAGTATGCTCATGTAAAAATATCACTACTGCATGTACGCCTGTACTGGTAACGCAATAAAAGTTGACGATCGTCAAGGAGACTAAGACTGGACTATGCGGGGTGTGGAAGTGCTACTATATGTGCTTTTCTAAATACATCTAGCGACAGCTATAAACATGACATCATGTTGTAGTTTTACTCTTGCATTGATTTATTATGTTTACAACTAATCGTTTTATAAACATCCCATTGTACTATTTATTGATTCTTAATAATTGTCCTAAATAATAAACATTCATTCTGAATAAGCCATAATACTAGGCCTAAGCTACATTTAGTATCCTTTTTGGTCATCAGCAGTAAACTGAATTACTGCACTCTGACATTATTTGTAGTGATAGACTAGTTAGTTCGTGAGTTCCGTCGAAGCGAGCTTATTATCGTGAGTAATACTAGTTTTAGGGTAATTTCAAAATGTTATTGTATTTTAGGGTTTTCATAGGTATTTCATAATTTTCTGTAAAGTTATGTTAAATTGCAATTGAATTTTAAACAATTCACTTGCTGTAAATAATTACATTACTCCTTACTTATTTAGTGTGACGGGTCATGAACTGAATTTTATTACTTAAGTGTTTATGGTGGTTACATTTTGAGCTACACGCTTCATACGTGTCTAGTGCTTTCGGGTTGGCCGATGTAAATAGATAGTATACTGTCCTCCGCATGATAGGCGTAATCGTCAACTTATAGCGCGTTACCAGTACATGTGGGATTTTTACATTATAATGAAATATGTTGGTATGCAAGTCTGCTGTGATAACAGCTGATCATAATGAATATCTGATCCAAAATTAAATTACCTATTTGTTATTTTTACAAAGGTTAAAAATTTAGAAAATGCACCATATTTTTGGAATGGACGCACCGAGTTGGTCTAGCGGTAAGATCGTCACCGCAAGTCAGCTGTTTAACAGCTGATTTTCGGAGACAAAGGTTCCGTGGTTAAAATTCTAGTAAACATAGTTACTTTTATAAGGATTTGAATAGTAGACAGTGGTTACTGATGTACTTTGATGGTTAGGGTTCAATTAACTATTCTTTCTCAGGAATTTTCGGCCTGAGCCTGTACAAGACTAAGCCTCATTCACACTTCATACATATCATCTGTCCATAACAAACAGGTGGAGTGTTATATTTGCACTCGATCTGCTAGTTCCAGGGCTACCAAAAATAGTTCTGTTTCTTATCGCATGGTCAGCCAATTATATGACTGAAGCATTCGAGAACAGAAAAGGTAGAGGTGTAAAAGACACTACTCAGAGTTATATTTTCTGAAAGTGATGAATTTCATCATACAGCCAGACCCTGTGGTGAATGAAATGAAGGTGTCATTTGCAAGGCGGAAATTAGATGCTTTACGGAGGGCCTGCAAGCTGATAAGCATACCTTTCCACTCAGTGAGAAAGGTAATGATAAATTACCTCACTCATCGTTTTACTTAGTAAAGCCCCTACAGGTTCAAACCAGCCTTTCGACTGATGACCTAAGCAACAACACTTGAAAAATATTTTTATGCAAAATTAACAAAATATTTGAAATTTTATTTTTCAAAGGTTATTTATTGTAGAAAACACCATAACTATTAGATGATAAATATTGTGATTTAAAGGGTTAATGAATGGTGGCTATTTTGTTTATCTACTGTTTTATTATGGTTTTTACAATACTCAACTTTAGCATGAGTCGTGTTTCATAATAATCTTTTATTGAATTTCCAGAAACAGGTAGATTAATTTAGAATTCAATTATTATTTATTATTTCTTTATTTTTCTAGAATTCTAAGGTAGGGAGTATAAAGCAGTAGGCTCTTTTGTTAGGCATTTCAATAGTGTCCGACCGCATTTTAACTGCCGGCCGCATTGGCGCAGTTGGTAACGTGCTCGCCTCTCATCATGCGGTCTTGGGTTCGGATCCCATTCAGGCACGGCATATTTTCATACGTTACAAAATATCATTTCATCTTTCACCGTCTGCATTAGCAGTAATAATTGCAGAACAGTCGGACGTTAAACAAGAAAAAAAAATAGTGTCCGAGGAACGTAGGTGAATCATGATCAAAATTTTGCAATGAATCCGTTTTGATTGAAGGGTGTTAAAACTATTTGTGTATATAGTCACTTGAGTCACGAGTTTGAGCTTGTTTGCAGCAAGGGGTGAAGGGGAAAGCATCAGTGTGCATGCGCGACTGCTTTATTTTCAATACGACAACTACAACAACACTACGACAATTCTAGTCGCGGAACTTTTCGTAGGTTAACTGTACGAATATAACTATTTGTTACCGTAAACAGAAATGTCGGTTTCTCGAAAACGTGGTCGAACTATTCACAATGCTGGGCGAAATCTAATATGCGATGTAATAAAATGTTGTGAAGTTGAAGCTAAATAAAAATGTTATCCGTGCCTCTTAAAAAAAGCCGTGAGCGAGCGGCTAACTGCTGTGATGTTTCTGTTTCCACAATTCGAAAAATAAATGAGGAAATTAAAGACGTGAAGAAGCTATTCTTTAACAGTTTTGGTGACACCTGGTAAAAAAAGAAAACGGTTAGGTAGATACTAGAGAGACTGATAAAGAAAACGCCAACGACAGCAATAGTAAAGAAGGCGATTCATTCGCAATTACAGCAAATCAAACATTTCTAGTCATGTAATTAAGCTATACGTAATATTGCAGGTCATATTTATTTCTTATAAGGTTTATGAAGAAAACATTTTTCGGAATAAACCACAGCTTACAAAATGTAACTTGAAACTGCACGGTAGTGAAACGTACGAGTAGTGTCTCACTGTTGAGGTTGGCAGCATTGCAAATATTTCATTTCCCTTCCTCACAGCCCGTACGTACGCAAAAGGCAATCTCGTGACTTCAGTATCTATACCAACGTAAGATGTTGAGCACCTGATGCATAGCAGGAAAATACCGTATTTACCCGAATACAAGGCGAGGATTTTTCCCGAGATTTCTCCTTAAAAATTACAGGTTGCCTGATATACGAATATTTACATAAGCCATAACGAAGAAGTAAAAATTAAAGATTTAAAAATGTTGTATAGGCTTATAGTAAAAGTAGTAGGTATCTAATGATTGTACTTGGAATGGACATATGCGATAAACTATTATTCCATCTACTGTAAGAGTGCTCCGCGCGAGGCAAGCGCCTCCTACAGGTTGTAAACCAAAGTTTTACACTAGTTGCCGCGGATATACCTCTCCACCTGACAATTATCTTGCACTACATTCCATCATAAAAGTATCTATATCCAGCTAAAATAAACATTAGGCTATCCTTTAAGCGTTTTCAATTACACCGTTGTATTAAACTAGTCACAGACATTAATTATTTTAATGATATGAAATAAGTAATCTGAAATGATAAACAACGAATCACTGGAATTGTTTATTATCCTGTTATAATTCAAGCGCATTAGTCTTTTATTGCTTCTGACCAAAATTAAAAAGTAAAACAGCCGGCCGCATTGACGTAGTTGGTAACGTGCTCGCCTCTCATCATACGGTCCTGGGTTCAAATCCCACTCAGGCACGGCATATTTTCATACGTTACAAAAAAATCATTTCATCCTCCATTGCACAATAGTTACACTCCAATGTCGTCGCTAATGACCGTTGTAGTTGATGCGACGTTAAATAAATTAATTTAAAAAAAAGAAAAAAAAAAGAAACTGAGTCTATACTAAAAACCACTAATCATAAATAATAATGTAATAATAGTAAATAATGTAACGAAAAATAACAATGTAAGAGTAACAATAGTAAAATTTTAGTTATTAATGGTACACTTTAAATTCGAACATTAGTTCGAATTATAAAACATTTTCTAACAAATAAATTGAACGTGTTTTTATTATATTAAGCTTAGAGCGAATCAGTGTTGCATGGAATTTTGTTTTTGATCATGCTGTGGGTATTTTTAATTAATACGCATGCTCACTTGTATTGCTGATTGCCTACGTCGGAGTACTCTTAGCGTAGACATTCTAACTTGTCATCTATTGAAACAATGTTTTAGAAAAACATTACCTGTCTTTTGGGTAAAATGGGCTATAGGATTGCCTAGAACCCAATTTGTTCAAAGATGAGAGATATTATTTACGTTGATGCACAGAAGGTTTGAAGAAAAACATAATGAAACGTAGACCCGTCTTGTGTATAGAATGATTTATAGACGATTCTAGAGCCCATGGCTTCCCATACTCACCACAGGCTTTCGCATTTGCCTACCGTGTTAATAGCCTAGTCTAGTTTAAGTAGTGAAGACGATGAGAATGGAGTTGAAGATGTTTGTGAAGCTTAAAAGAAGTTTGAAAATTTGAAGTTTGTTTTGTGTACAACGTTTTGTTTATATAATGTAGTGTTAATTTCATTTTTAATTAAACAAATAACGTTAAAAAATTTGTTTTTTCTTCTAGAATTTTATTAAAGTTTTAAGGGTCACCTTATATTAGGATCACCTTATATTCGGGTAAATACGGTAATTGTTCTATTAT